>VWZY01012034.1:149024-183111 GCA_013399075.1 Chloroceryle aenea
CCAAAGGGGAAGATAAAGGGAATAAGGGAGAGGGACTCAGTGATTAGAAAACGAAACCAGAACAGATATAAGGGAAATAAAACTAATAATAATAGTAGACTATACACAAATACATACAAAACCAATATTGAACCCAACATTCCCCCCCTGCCATGGCAATTACATCACTGTCACCACTGATGCTGTGGAGATGGCAAATTAAAAATGGATTTTGTTAAAACTTGTGATATTAGGAGAGTTAAAGAATGAAAGGAAAATTCATAATGTGAATTCATAAAAGCCTAATAGGATTACAGTAGGAATCACAGAATTTCTGAGGCTGGAATAGACCTCCAAGATCAACAAGTCCAGCCTGTGACCCAACACCATGACATCAGCTAGACCATGGCACTAAGTGCCGCATCCAGTCTTTCCTTAAATACCACTCCACCACCTCCCTGGGCAGTCCATCCCAGTGTTCTATCACTCTTGCCATGACAAAGCACTTCCTAAGATCCACCTGAAACCTCCCTGAGGCAGCTTCAGGCTGTGCTCTCTCATCCTGTCATTAGTTGCCTGGAAGAAGAGCCCGGCCCCCATCTGAGTACAACCTCCCTTCAGGTAGCTGTAGAGAGTGATGAGGTCCCTCCTGAGTCACCTCCAGGCTGAAAAACCCCAGCTCCCTCAGCCTCTCCTCAGAAGACTTTCCCTCCAATCCCTTCCCCAGCCCCGTTGCTCTCCTCTGGACCCACTCCAGCACCTCAGTTATCCTTCTGGAAGTGAGGGGCCCAGACCTGCACCCAGTTGCAGGGATTGTTCAGTCTTGAAAAGAGAAGACTTCGGGGGGACCTTATAGCTGCCTTCCAATACCTGAAAGGAACCTACAGGAAGGCTGGGGAGGGACTTTTTACAAGAGCATTGACGGATAGGACAAGGGGAAATGGGTTTAAGTTGAAGGAGAACAGATTTAGATTAGATTTTAGGAAGAAATTCTGCAGCATGAGGGTGGCAAGACATTGGAATAAATTGCCCAGAGATGTTGTGGCGGCCAAGTTGGACAGAGCCTTGTGTACCCTGATCTAGTTGAGAGGCGTCCCTGCCCATGACAGGGAGGTTGGATTAGATGATCTCTAAGGTCCCTTCCAACCTAGGCCATTCTGTGATTCCATCCTATGATTCTATGATCAAATTTTACCATGTTTGGGGTGTTAGAACAGAGTAGTGACTAACAAAATGCTTGGTTTATTTTGTTTGAAAGCTAACAAAGGTTGCTGAGGTTTTCTCTTCTTTCAAAAATACTCAAGAAGTAGCATTCTTTAGGAAGAGTCCAATTTTGCAACTGTGTTTCTTTTTTGTTGGGGAGGGCTGCTTTCTTCAGCAGTAAGAATGTAGAAAGGAGACTCTGTGGAAGGCACAGTAGCTTAAAATCATGGTTTGAATAAGACTATTCAATAATTTTGTAAAGAAAAAAGAAAACCTACCAATGGTTTTAATTTACACCTTGAAAGCGTACCTGAATATAACTTTTCCTCATGGGAAGGCAATTTTAATAGTTAAGAGGAAAAAAAGAATTAAAAACAAATTAGTAATGCTGCACTAAAGTAACCTCAAAGGAAGGCAGGAGAAAAGAAAACAGAATGAAACACTGTTAGGGCAGCATCTATGTATTTGAGTAGCTGACTGATCCTATCACTGATAGAAAAGTGTAAGCATTCTAACTTCATTGCTCATGCTGCTCTTTCCCCTCATAATTTCCCCCCACATTTTTATTAGGCTATGTAGCTTTGCAGCATATCATTCACAGAAATTACATGCAAGGGCTGAGATTAATTCAGCTCACATAGTGGCATCGTGGCACAAAACACCTGTAGGAATTGCTGAGGACATGTTGCTGGCACATTAAAATGTTCCTCAGAAGTAGTTCATAGCAGGTGTTGGCACAGATGTTATCCAGTACAACCATCACAAATGCTTGCCTGACTTGGTGCAGGGAATTGTCCAGAGCTGTGGTTTATATGAATGGTAATCTGCTTCAATTCTGAGGTAAAAGTGGAATAATGCTAGTGGAAGTTGTGTATCTTGTTCATTAAGATAGCTTGATTTTTATCTAGTAGAAATTGCACTACTCTTTTGTTTCTTTGCATAGTAACTTCCATCAGACTCAGCAATGCTGGCTGAAGAAACATTGCCATCTAAGTAAAATCTGTAATAAAATCAAATCTGTAATACATGTCTTTTAACTAGAGGTCAATTTATCTTAAAGTCTCTCCCACTGCACTGCTCCTTGAATACCCGTGCATAACAGTGGCAGAAAGACCTTAATAGGCCTTCAACACCAGGAATAAAATTGCATAAAATTCCTATTATTTGCTGCTGTCCAGAGATAGGTCATTTTCTTTCTTTTTATGTGCAGACAGGAACCTTGCCCTGCAGCCCCCACCTCCTTTGACACAAAGGAGTGAATGTTGCTTTTGTGAGCAGCACAGGGTTTCAGAAGCCTCTGTGGCCTGGCACATCTCATCTCTTGGTTATCCTTCCCCATGCTCCTATGCAGCTGATGTAATTATGTTGAGACCTGCCCACAGAGAGGTCAGCTCTGCCACAGAGTTGAGGTTTGCTCAAGAGGAGTTGCATAAAGCCTAAGGGGTTTATGGTGGTGCTGTTACTGTTGCTTCCCCAAGGGTGATGGAAGAAAGGGAGAGATTCTTCTCTTTTTTTTTCTTTCCATAGTGAAGTTATACAAACCCATCACAGGGGTCTCTCCGGGCTCTATACTTTATCATCATAAAAGATGTTGGCTTTATCAAGTGTGTCAACTTTCCATTTCTTCTGACTGGACTAGATGCACAGAACAGCTAGCTGCTTTTCCTTACTACACATGCACAAAAAACCAACCCAGACACTCAGGATATTAATAAGACTGCCTTTTTTTTTTCAGAAAATGGATTCCTACAGCAATGCTTCAAGACACTCAGGTGTCTTGCTCCAGTAAATGGCTTCCAGTCTTCTTTGAGCTGTAAAAGCATTCAGCAGATCCTGACTTTTCCCCTGAAGCCATTGTAGAGAATCAGAACAGAGCTTTTACACATCCTTCCTGGCCTAAGACCCTTCAAATAGCATCTTCTCAGCAGGCTGATGAAGTGAGCAATACATCCTCTGAATAAATGGTCTTGATTACAAAGGGACCAGGTATGACTCTCAATGATACCTCCTCTAACTATACCAAACTGGAATATGTTGTTCCCTTTTTCAAATGTGACTTTAGTGGGGAGACTTCTTTTTTATTGTGAAGAGTCCATTCACTGTTGTTCTACTCTCTTAGGCTATTCTCTAACGAAGATCATCACAGCCAATAGCTCTCTGCTGTGCACGTCAATTCTCAATGCATTTATTTTGCCACTAGATAATTCCAGTCTTCTAAGAATTACTACTGCAGTCAAGAAGCTCCAAGATTGCTCTTGGTCTCAGTATTTCATAAACTCAACAGATCTCTTTCAGTGGAAGGCTGTTCACGTATGATTTGAGCAGAAGTAGATGGCCAACTTCATACTCATTTGGAACTAGTAATTGACTCAGATTTGTCATGTAGGTACAGAAAAGTTTCTGAGGTGTCATTCCACAGAAGTGTCAGTAAGTTTCTTGCTGCACTCTGCAGATTTAGGTCTATTGATTCTAATGGCTCTGGGAGACCAAAATTTATCATCTTCATTTTTGTGGGAAAAGTATGAAACTTCTTTTCAATGTAATTAAAAGGTAACTCAATTACTTTTTAAAATTTATTTGAGTTTTCAGGGTTAGGATCAAGTTTATGATTAATGCTATCTGTGAGGGCAATGGCTAAGAAAAAATTTCATTAGACAAGGATAATGACATGGTTACTAACTTCAGAACAGGATTTATTCTATGAAGAGGTGATTCCAGAAAAGCTGTAGTAGTGCCTTCTCTTGGATGAATACTAGATGACAGAACAAACAGAATATTGCATGCATACGTCTGCGGCCAGAAGATAAATTTTAGCTTCTCTTCCTTAGAAAAGATTGATCATAATTTGTCCGTTACAAACAGGAAGGAAACAGGCACATACTGCTGTTTGATGTGAACTTCTGTCCTGACCTCGGTGAATTCCAGAGAATAATACCTATTAAGAATCAATAAACAGAGTCTTCCCAGTTAGGAAATGCCGACAGCTGGATAGATGCAAATTTCTGAAGGCTGAGCTATGAATGGTAATTCAGTGTGATGATACTTTCAAAAAGAAGGGTGTTGTCTCAGAAAGAATTAGAATTGGTGAGCTAGCCTCCTAACCAGCTCCTTTGGATGAAAGTCTGTTTTAATAACACAATGTTATTAAAAGAAGACAGATGTTTTAAATGCTGTGAGAATATAGTGGTTGTGCTATCACACAATCTGTGCTATCACACTGTCTGTCCTGAGTAAACCTTAGTCTTACCTTTTTACCTAAATCTTGCAGGATATACCCAATAAAGTTCCTTGTAAGGTAAACGCTGCTGGTCATGTTGGCTCTAAGGTCAGATTCCTTCAACACAGGATTTTTTTAATGCTATTCTTGAACATCAGTCTTCCCCATGGTAACTTGATGAATTGCCATTGGACTGGTAGGAGAGCAAATTTCTTAATTCCTTTATCATCCTGAAAATAAGCCCCTAATCAGTCTCAGGAACTTTCATTTGCTTTGCAGTCCTAAAAATTACTAATTAATGACAACACACACAGGAGCATTTTATCACTGAAGTCTTCACAGAAGCAAATTTGCCTGTCAAATGCAAGAAAAAGAAGTCTAGCAAATCCCCTAAACACATAATAATTAGCAAGTTCTCAGCTTTTTACACCTGAATAGCTGCAGAAAATAGAGAAAGTGGCCTAAAACGAGCTTTTAAAAATCACTCTTTTCTCTGTCAGTTTGGAAATGCACTGTCATGAAGTTGCTGGCAAGTGAGTCTATGCAGTGGCTAGAATATATATACAGAGAGGCCATAAATATTTATTACAGGAAGATTTATAATCCTTCCCTCTATGACAAGGTGTCTGTGTTGTAAAATGAAAAGAAAACCGGACATTAATGTGTGTGACCCACATTTGTCTTCACATACCTCTGCTGGAGTCCATGAGCAGCACGTTTCCTTTCAGCTACAGATCAACACTACAGTTATTCTCAGCTGCCCACACTCACCAGGACTCGATGGTCTTTTTATTCCCCCTTGTTGCTCTGCTGCATGGGAAACTTGATCCTGCTCCCCTTTGGAACCAATAGAAGGTGTAGAGAATGTTTTTCTTTCCAGACTTTCAGCTTCTTCTACGAACAGCAATGAAAAGGCAGAGCTGTACTTTCTGAACAGCACAGTGATGTGTGAGGGCAGAGATGCAGGGCAAATGGGGTAATGGCATTTTTGTTGGTCTAGTGAAAAGTTTCACATGTTATTGGTCTAATTATAGTTAAATACCAAATGTCAGTGGGAAGTCATTTAAATTCCCAAAGCCAGATGGTCTAATTCATCTCTCATTTGAAGCACTTTGATTTGAAAAAATTGAAAGGGTTTAATGCTCAAACATTTAGTTCTATAGAAAGGTGGGAGAGAGAAGTGTTTCACACACAGGATTTTACAATCTGGGTGTATGAAGTTATAACTTAACCAAAAAAGAACTGCCAGTATCTTACCTTTGCAGTAATAAACTGGACATGCTTTCCTACTTGTGGATTTCTAGCTCTAGATGAAAACCACTAGGAAAGCAAAATCTCCTTAGCCACCTTCGTTCTAAAATATGTAGATTTGTACTTTTTCTCTCCATGAAACCTAAAGTAGGCATGGATACTGCAGGCATCCTGACCAGTCTGACTTTCTCCTTTTTAAAAGGAACAAAGCCTCAGTGAGTCAAACTTGGTGCATAACTGAACCCTTGATACTGGTTAACTGACCTTCTCTAATGGCTATGGGGGATCTGAAATGGATTATCTCTTCACCTCTGCCAGACCTTCACTGCTGGGGAGTGGGATGTTTTCCCCTTAGCATGTTGACTGTTCTTTCCTCCAGTTGTCTTGTAGTGAATGAAGTTTGAAGCCCAGGGAGGCTAAGGGATTAACCTATAGGCTGAGGCTTGCTTTCCCAAGATGTGTTGTCATGTACAAATGTGTTCATCTGCAATAAGAACTATCAGGGTAAAAGATTTTCTATTCTCTATAGTTAGGAGGATTTGGAAAGATTAACTGAGGCCATCAGCAAAGAGATCGCTTGAAACAAATGTTCTGTGGTCATCTATTTACACTGGTTTATTGTGAAGCCTTTAACTTGTTTTATACAGGTAATAAACCCACGATAAAAAAATGATCATTAGCTACTCTGACCTCCTCTGTTTCCAACCAGAGGTACTGTATTATCTGTAAGATGTTGTGTATTCAGATAGAAATCTTCTGAAGAAAGAAAAATCTTGGATGTTTTATGCATTATTTTTTTGTTCAGTTATTCAGGCTCGGACTTTGGTACTGAGTATTTGCATGAACCTGAATCCTTTGCTTTTCAGTTTGCTGTGGTTTGAGCCCACCCAGCCAGCCACAAAGCAACCACCCAGCTGCTTTCTTACTCCTACCCCCCTCCAGTGGCATGAGGAGGAGAAAATACAACAAAAATCTGAAGAGACGAGACAAAGGTTGGGGAAGGATCACTCACCAGTTATGGTCACACATGAAAGACAGACTCAACTTGGCTAACAAAGTCAAATTTAATTTCAATAAAACCACCACCAATAGAATCAGTGGAAGACAGTGGTAAATAAAAACAGATCTTAAATACACTGTCCCCCCTCTTAAATACACTGTCTCTTCTTCACGGGCCCAGATCTCCTGCTTCATACCCTCCAATGGCACAGGGGGGCAGGGAATGGGGGTTACACTCAGTCCCAGTCAATTCCATGTTTTTTTCTGCTGCTGCTTCCTCCTCTGGGGGAAAACTCCTCACAGTCTTCCCCTGCAGCAGCATGGCATCCCTCCCATGGGAGACAGTTCTCCACAGACTTCTCCCCAGGTAGCATGGGTTCCTTCCGTGGGCTGTGGTTCTCCCACAAACAGCTCCAGTGTGGGCTTCCCCCTCAGTCACTGCTTGCTTTGGGATCAGTCCCCTGCACTAGCATGAGGTAATCCATAGGCTGCAGAGGGAGTTCTTCTCTACCACTGATCTCTGTGGGCTGCAAGGACTCAGGCTGCCATTGCACCATGGATGAAAGGGGAATGGCTGCTCTGGCGTGCCATCGTCCCTCCTTCCTCACTCACCTGGGTACCCAAAGAGTTCCCTCTCTCTTGTCCCACTCTTCAGAACAAAAGGTGTGCAACAGATGCTCTCCTTTTAAATATGTTATGGCAGAGACACCACTATCCTCAGACTTAGCCTGGGGCACATCTGACTTGGAGCCAGAGGAGCTTCTTGAAGCTTCTTACAGGAGCCATGCCAGTAGACCCCCTACTCTGCTACCAAAGCTCTCCAGGCACAGACCCAACACGCAGTTACATTTCAAGGTGGAGCCATTATGCAGCTTTACATTTTGTGCTATTTTGGCAAATTTATAAACCTGTAGGGGCAATTTTACTGGAATTTTTTTCAAAAGAATTACCTGACCTTGGCATTTCGAGGCTTACCATGTAATAATTTCTTTGATGGTCTCAATAAAAAGTTTCTAAACTTTTTTTCTAGTGGACAGTCAATACTCCACACTCAGATTTACTGTGGAGTTCAAGAATAGTGCTGCTTTTTGCTTAACTTTCTCCCATGACTGATTTGCTATGTAGCTGCATTCATAACACTCCGCTGTCTCAGCTTGACAGGCTTAGCACCTTTTTCTCTTCCTCTGAACTTCCTTAACTGCTGTTCTGGCATATTTCAGGCTTAGATACTTATAACTCATTTTAAAGGCAAACTTATGATCATGTACTGCGAAAAATAGTTCTCAGCAGAATTGTCAGAGCTGGTGGTCAGAAGAATGTATGAATCCTCTCAGTAACAGGAAAGATGGCATCTATCTGAATGGGGCTGACAGGATTAAAAATTAATTTTGCCAAGCAGGTCCTGTCCTAGTATCCAGAAGCTGTTTCTCCTGGATCCATATTTTAAGTCACTGATTTGTTACTGATAAGAACTGCTTCTTATCAGTGGCCCTGATCCTCAAGGGCTTTGCCTTGGCTCGGATTGTACTTTGTCTTCATGCACACATGAGCAGTACTTACCTGGGAGGTGTATAGGAAAACACAGAGGAATACATGGGAATGCCAAACAACCTTTCTGATCTTGTGGTCCTTGCCATTACAGGGAACTGTATTGCTAATGCAAATTCTTTAAAACTGTGTTGTAGAGAAAAGAAATGTACCAAAGTAATTGCCAGGCTGCCTCTAACACTGTAAACTATTGCAGATGCTATCTAAGAAGTGAATGATGAAAACAGAATCTCTAGCAAACATTTTTTTGCCAGCTTTAGTGACTTAAAAAGCACAGGAAAGCATTTAGACAGTGTCTGTTTTGTCACTGTCCTATAACCTTTCTAGTTATTTGTTGTTTGTTTTGTTTTTTTTTCTAGACGTATTAAAGGAAAGCAGGATAAGCATAGATATGACTAAAATCTCTTTCCATAATATAAAATATCCATGAACACTTCAAGTCTGGTGTGTAACTCTGTGTGTGGCCAGTGATTAAGTAGCTTCATGCTCTTCTCAACAAGCTAAAAGGTCTTGCTGAGCTTTCTTGTAAACATGCCAAGCCAGCAAGCATGGGGCCAAACTCACTCCTTCTCCAGCACTAAAGGAAAAAGAAAAACCCAGAAAATAGTGACTTTCACACTTGTGCCAAGTCAGAACGGTCCTACTTGTGCTGAGTCTCCACACAGTGAAGGGTTTCAGCTGCTGCTTCTAGCCTGGTAAATTTTAATATGTTAAAAGTGTCTGGTTTTGTATGGAAATGAATATTAAAAAAAATAAATTCTTACCAAGTCCAGGAGCATCTTTCAAACTTGCTGGTTTTGAGACTAATGGGCATAGTGCATCACAGATTTTGTACATGGAATTTTGAGTGTAGCTTGGAAATAAAATCTGTGCTGGGCTGAATGACTATTTTTCTGAATTTGGTAGGGAAACACCACAATCTATGGCAGCTGCAGACTGCCTGACATGAAAATGCATATGGTTATATGCATTCACCTAAAAGAAATTCTGCTTGTGTGCCCCAGGACAGTCCTTGCCTTTTGAGCATTGGATCTTTTAGAAATGCACAGGTCAGTAACTGAGGACAATCAGCATGCTCTCAAGGACTACTCCAGGTCTGAACTAAACTCCTTATGTAGGTCCACTTCATCTCTTCTTTATTTCTATTAGTAGATGGTCCAATAAAGTGCCTCAAAGTAGCTTCTGAAGTGTCTGTGTGCACAGAAAGCTGACATTTTTTTCTCCCTAAATACAGATTAATGTTTGCTGGATTTTGCTATCCATTCCCCCATCTATCTGCCCAAAATGAGATCTCAGCTGAAGGAAAAACCACAAAAGTAGGGTTTGTATGTGAGCGAATGTCTGCAGAAGGAGCATACTTTTCCTTTCCTTTCTTTTCTTTTTTTTTTTTTCCTTAATATTTGGTAGTGCAAGCACACAAGCTGTAAGGAATCAACAGTAGTGACTGCGGAATACGGTGTTTGTTGAAGTTATTGATAGTGAAGATATATTCATCTTCTTCTGAAGTTCAATAACACTTCTTAAATAAGATCAGTTCAAAAAATACTTCACTGCAGAAAATGATTTATCTGTGTGCAGCCTGAAGTGAAACAGGTTAGAGTGTACATATAATGCAGAATGAAAAAAAAATACAATTATTATGTATTTGGGCTCATGCCAGTGGCTGGACACTTTGAAAGTCAGAAATGTGCTCAAAAGTAAGAGTTGTTAGGAATTTCTGGAAAACACTCTGGGTTTTTTGGCGTTTTGAAGACTTGATTTGTGGTCAGCAGCTGACATCTGTTTCTGTGTGCTGGTGTATCATAAGTAGCTTTTCCTGCTTTTGCCTAAAAATTAGAAGATAATGCTCTAGGGTCAATTCTTACCCTGATTTAAATTACTGAAGTTAATGAGCAAAACTCTTCTCTGTCACATTAGTACACCTGCTGCCCTGAAGTATGTTTCAGCGACGGAACTTATAAAACCACAGAATCTATTATTGGTTTATTCTTTTTCTCTCTCAGCAGCCTGGATGCAGCTTCAGGAAAATCAGTGAAGGTGGTCCCTGAGGTTATGCACGGCGTAAAGTCAACAATCCATTTTGCCTCTGAAGGTGCCATAACACATTTGAACTAACTTTGAGACAACTCACCTTTTCATCATACCTGGTTTGGGTTTTTTTCAATGTAGCAGATGTAAAAAAAAATTCTAAAGCAGTAACTGATTCCTGTGGAATGACACAGGTAAAGATGGTGTTTTGGAGGACCTGTGAAGGACAACAATTGGAACTGGGGGGTGGAAGTTCATAGAAGACTGTCAGTAGTAGGAGGAATCTTCGGAAAAAAACAGTAGGATGGGATGAAAATCCATAGTCCATAACTGGAAACCATAACTGTCAAACCATGTATGAACTAAATGGATCATACTGGGGAAAGATAGGGTGATGTAGTGATTAAAGTTTGGACTAGATGATCTTTGAGGTCCCTTCCAATCTGGTATTCCAGGATTCTGTGATGATGATCCTATGGCTTGCCTGGAAAACAGAAGTTCCTTTTCAGTTCCCTGCTCTATCACAGGACTTAACAATTAGAGTAATGCTTAGTGTGACAATACTCACATTTCTACAGGTCTGCTCCATGGAACAGAATTTTGAGAGGATGTATGAAAGTTTCTAGAGATGTTTAAGTGTTTCATATTTAAGGTCTTAAGAGAATGAACTGTTTTCTGGCTTCAGCCCCAGGCTAAACCATGAGGCAGGTACTGATTTACTCAACCTGTGATCATCACAAAAGGATTTGATGCACCTGGGAATAACAAAATTACATAGAGAAGTAGTAAATATGTTTTCAAGGACTGTAGTTGTTGATGAAGGCTCTGCTCCAGTCCCACAGTGTCTTCTCTATGGACCTGATCATTCTGCTCACTATAGCTCATTTATTAATCTGCATAAAAGATATTAAATATTTTGTTTTCTTTGAACCCTGAGATACAAAGAGTGCTCATAAGGAACTGTAGAAATATCTATGAGTTCATAAGAAGTTTTTTTCAAAAGAAAACATATTTATAAGCTTTAGGCAACTAATAATGTTCTAATAGAAGAATGCACCCCACCTGGATGCATTCCTGTGTGACTTAATCAGGTGACCATGCTCTGGCATGGGGGTGGGGCTCTATGATCTTTTGAGGTCCTTTCCAACCCTGAAGATTCTGTGATTCTGTGTAAAAGAAAAAAGTTTAGAACCAATATTTCAGAAGGATAATATCATAAGATGATTATGATAAGGTAAGTCAAATGACAGGTAAGTCAAATACTGATTTCTGTGGAGGGAAATGTGGGGAACCATGTGATGTTCTTGGTGTGATGTTGGAATGGTGGATCTTGGAATCATGGTGTGATGTTCTTACTAAAGCAGTTGTAATTTCTGTTGAGATTACAAACTAGGTGGTAGGAATTATAGAATTATATGTGGTATAGTGTCAAACTGATGGGCATTTATTATTTTACCTTCCATTAGTGCTTTCATGTGCAGACACATATCAACTACTTAAAAGTTTTGTGTGCTTTGTTGTTACTTTGCCAGGAGCACTCACAGTCTGCAAATGACACAAAGACTGTGGGAATGGTAGGCCACAGTTCGCTGGTTAGATAGACAGGCAGGTGCCCAGGCTGCAGAGAGTGACAAAGCCTGGCACTGCTGGTGGAGTGTGACAGAGAACGCCCGTGTCTGGTGTGACCAGGGGAATGATCTGCTCAGCCTTGTGGCTGAGCTAAAGGAGGAGGTGGAAAGACTGAGAACAATAAGGGAGTGTGAGAAGGGGATTGACTGGTGGAGTCAGGCCCTACCCTCCTTGATGATAGGGCAGCAGGTGGAGGCTCCACTAGAAAGAGAGGATCTCCTCCTCCCTTGCCATCAGGTGAAAGGAGAGGACCTAAGAGATGAGGGGGAATGGAAACACATCCCTGTTTCGTGAGGCCTCAAATCCCCTCCCGGCTTCCTTTGTGTTGGGCCCTGGAATCCTCTCCCGTCCTCCCTCCCCTTCTCAGTTGCCTTTGCACAACAGGTATGGGGCTCCGCAAATAGAGGGACAAATGACAATGGAGATGAAAGCCCATCTTAGGGGTCCCCCATGCATTAGCCTAGCTCTAAAGAGAAACAAAGGAGGGTAACTGTAGTCAACTACTCCCTCTGAGAGGAACCGAGGGCCTGTATGCTGGCCGGATCCACACCTGAGGGAAGTCTGCTGCCTCCCTGGGGCCAGGGTCAGAGATATTTCTAGGAAGCTCCCTGGTCTGGCACAGCCATCACACTGCTATCCTCTAATGGTTATCCAGGTTGGTAATTATGAGGTTATAGAGAGAAACCTGAAAACAATGAAAAAAGGCTTCAGGGCCCTGCAGATGGCTCGAGGGCTCAGCAGCCCAGGTGGTGTTCTCCTCAATCCCTTCAGTGGCAGGGAAAAATACCGAAAGGCCCCCCTGATGAACATGTGGCTGGTGCCACAGACAGAATTTTGGGGGTTTCAAACATGGGGAGCTTTACACCGCGCAGGGCCTGGGGGAGACACATGGGGTTCATCTGTCTCAAAGGGGGAAAGAATCTTGGTGTATGAGCTGGCTGGGCTTGCTGAAAGGGCTTTAAACTGGGGGGGAAGGAGACAAAATAGAGCTGGTTAGAGCTGAGCCTAAGGGTGGGAGGCTGATGTTGGGAATGAAGCCATTAGCCTGGCTCAGGTGCACCTGCCTAATGCATGCAGCATGAGCAGCAAAGGGGAGGAGCTGGAAGCCATTGTGCAGCACCACAGCTATGGTGTAGTCACCATCCCAGAAGCATGGTGGGATGACTCTGATGAGTGGAGTGCTGCAGGGGATGGCTAGAAGCTCTACAAATGGAATAGGTAAGATAGAAAGGGTGGTGGGGTGGTTCTCTATATTAGGGAGTGTTTTGATTGCATGGTAGTCAACAAGTGTGATGGGGCAGTTGAATGCTTATGGGTAAAGTTAAGAAGGCCAACGAGGCAAATATCCTGTTGGGAGTCTATTATGGACCATCCAACCAGGAGGAAGAGGTAGATGCAATGTTCTATAGGCAGCTGGCAGAAGCCACAGAATGACAAGCTCTTGTTCTTGTGGGGGACTTCAACTTCGCATACATCTGCTGGAAATATAGCACAGCAGAGAGGAAACAGTCCAGGGGACTCCTGGAGTGTGTGGGAGAGAACTTCCTGACTCAGGTGGCAAGGGAGCTCGCCAGGGGAGGTGCCTTGCTAGACTTGGTATTTACAGGGTGGGTGATGTGGTGGTCAGAGGCCATTTGGGGCTTAGTGACCATGAAATGATGAGTTCTCAATTCTTGGCCAAGTAAGGAGGAGGGGCAGCAAAATTATTACCATGGACTTCCTCTGGGCAGACCTCAACCTCTCACTGCTTGAGAAAGTCCCTTCGGGTCCAGCCCTAGAGGGCAAAGGGGTCCAGGAAGGCTGGGCTCTTTTCAAGGAGCTCTTACAGGCTCAGCAGCAGGCTGTCCCCATGTGTCGTAAGACAAACTGGCAGGGAAAATGACCAGCTGGGCTGAACAGGGAGCATTTGCTGGGATTTAGGAGAAAGAGGAGAGTCTACCACCTTTGGAAGAAGGGGCAGGCTACTCAGGAGGAGTATAGGGAATTAGTTAGGTTATGTAGAAAGAACACTGGGGGGCAAAGGCTCAGCTAGAACTCAGCCTGGCCACCTCTGCAGGAGATAATAAAAAGCATTTTTACAAATACATTAATACAGTCCCTCCAAACAGCTACTGCAGTTGAGGCAGACTGCCGCCTTCTTGAGCAGCTCAGTTTGACTAGAGGATTCGGACCTGAGGTAGAAACTTGAGGAAACTCCAACTTCTGTTTTATTCAGGTCAGATTAAAGGTTTATACAGATGCTTTTGAACTTAAAAATCTATTTACCTGTATTCTGCTTTTTTTTTTTTGTCTTTTAACATGACACAGTTGCCTTCTGTTAGGAAACAAAAAAAACCCCAAACCAATAGATGTAACAATGGATTTAGATAATAATAATAAACTGAGAAAGTCTCATATGGATAGTTAGGACCAAGGCTTCAAAAATAAGCACAGGTTTTCTGGTCCCCACACTGTAAGGATGCTGTAAGTCCAAAGTTCAGTGCAGCACTCTTTCCAAATTACTATGGTATATCATGATATAAAAAAATGATCTTGATTATTATTTGACTTCAGAGAGTGAAATCTATGCTCTATTCATGGCTGTGCCTACCTGGTCAGCTGTTCTGACACAGGATGGCAGTTTTTGAGGTTTTAGGTGAACTTGGGTTGATTTTCTTGGGGATTTTTGTTGTTGTTCTTAATTAAAAGGAAGGGAAGAAAGAAGGAGCTCACAGAAAATACTCTGTATTACTCCACATGCAGAGTGCTCAGACTTCTGCTCAGAGCTGAGCATCCTGTACAGGGAACACCAGATACCACAGAAACTGCAAGGAAATGCATCCAGCACATTTGTATAAACCTCAGAGGTGTTCAGCTGTGTAGGCGAGGTGCTCTGCCCCAACAGCTCTGAGCTGGGATTGTGCCTTTGTTAGGTAGAAATCATTCTTATGCTTTCATGGAGATCTTGCTGTCAGTTCTACTTAAACCAATGCTGTTGGGAACACTTTTATCTCTTGTCATTTGATTTGTGAAAGGAATGTAGTCTCAGATGAATTCTGGATGGACAAATTAGTCTAGTTTATGCCCTGATGGTATGAATTGCTGTTTAATAAAACATCAGGTGGTTTTTTTACTGTATCTGAATAAGAGAAGGCATGGTTGGTACAGAAAAATGAGAGGTGTATTTGCTTACCTACTCTTAGGTATGAAAGCATTCATATAAAAGGAGAGGGGCAAGGAGGAAAGGAGAAAAAGTAAATCTGTGGTCTTAGAATTATTACTATTTTAAAAAAATCTGTCCAATTGGCTTTTCTAAAATACTTATTATTTACCTTATAACTTTCAAAGTGATACACACAATACATTGGTTATTGAAAGGGCTGACGAAGTTTCTTCATCCATTACTGTCATACAGAAGGTAACAACCTAAATCCAGAGAAACAAAAGAAACTAAAACCTGTGAAGCACAGAAAAATGGATACATAGGGAAAAGGCAATCAACACTAAAAAGCTGAAATGGATTCAGAAGACAACTATTTTCTTTAGGAGCAAAATCAGTAAATGAATTTGGTAACATACGAGTGAATGTAACATAAATGGAAAAAGATCAATCATTTTTGGTTCCCCCCCTCACCCCCCTAGTGATTTACAATCTGTAATGTAGTCAATGCTTTGGGTAAGAAGTGGTGAGGAAAGAAGAAAGGAAGGAAATGATTTGTAAACATCTTAAATTTGTGTTGCTGTTTATAATATGCCCCCTGTCATAATTTAAATGTAGAATCAATTGTCCCTGCAGGCTGAAGTCAGCTTTCTATAGCAAAGTCAGCCTACCTTTCTTCAGCCAGATGAGGCATGTAATTGGTGATGGGTTATATCACCAGCCATGGAATTTACTCATTTGAGAATAGATTCTGAGTTTTATTTATAATACAGACTCAAGGCAGGATAGTGTCTGAATGTCAAATCAAGGAGTTTCCTATGTTAGTTTGCACTTTTTTAACCTTTTGTTTACAAGCATAAAAAGAAAGGGGATTCTCAGGAAGGTTCATATCTCTTGGAATAGTTAGTACTCAAAAATATCTCTGAACCAAAAGGAGACAACAAGAAGTTGTCTTTTCTGTGCCTGAATTCTGAGGAATCTGGTTAAGGATATGCTCACTTAAAGCAAATCTAGCTGCATGACAAACTCAACACCCTTTACAGAACTTTGTTTTACATCTGCTGCACCCCTTTGGGATTCATACCTTTCCAAAATTTACAGTATCATCTTATGCAACCTTCAGAGCATTGCCAAGTCCAAACTCAGCAACACGAGTGCCAATTTCTTTCCACTTTTGTCCTTGCTCTTTCTTATTAGTCATGCAGGTTACAATTCTCTTCCACTTAGTATTTTTCTTATACTTAAAAGCCTGGACACAAAGGTGATATTCCTGATACCCTTACAGCTGAGGCACACTTCTTTCTTCTGGCCACTGTGAGTAGAATTTTGCATCTTGAGACTAATATTTTTTCAATTATCTGTTAACATTTGCATTTAGTATTTATGTCCCTATCATGGAATAAATTTTCCTCATTTATCCAAGTAGACACTACTTTTCAAAAGTTAATTTGCTGTGCTTTATATGATTTTCTGTAGTTCAGTTCTCTTCTATTTTTTAAAGTTTTATATAACCTTCCATTTTGGCTTAATCTTTATATATCTTTCTGTGCTGTTTATTACATTATTATAATGATTAATGAAGATGGGGACCAACACAATGCCTTACACTGATTGCTGTGAGCTATCCTCTTTTCCTGTCTAGATTAACCAGTTTCTGATACAGCCTTTCTGCTTGTGAATCTATTGGATGAAAGACTTTTGTTTAAATGAAAGCCTTTTGTTACCAAGCCAGCCTGTTGATGTCAATGTGTTTACTATGGAAATGAATTACACTGAGATGGTGAAAGACAAAAGGAAGAAAACGTGCTCTGTAGCTGCTTAGCACACTTCCTGCAGGGTAGGTTGGATGGGGTTTTTTCTTATTTTCCTTTATTTTTTCTGGTTTGTTTTTGATAAGTCTAGTAAAGTGACAAGGATGATGATGTGTCCCTAATTGGTTTCCAAGGAAAGAAATTGGCTTCTGATTAGCAGCTAACATCTTGGTACTCAAGCATGATGAAAAACTGACTAGAGGGCTACAGAAGTAGAAAGTTCTTCTGTTTTTACTGATTCATATACTAAATTATTGTGGTCTATTGCTAACACTAGTTCCCTAACTCTAGATTACTTTATTTCCTCAGGATCACTTAATTATATATGTTGGTTGGTTTTTTTTTCAGATAGCTTTTGAAATTTGCCTTTCTTATGGATTTCAATTGACCTTCAATGCCACACTGTCCAACCAATTCACAAGGTGTTGGAAAGTAGCCACTATGCTGAATTGAGGCAGAGAAAATAGATTATATAAGGTCATAACATATTCATAGTAAAATGAAAGCAAGCCATCTCTATTCATCCTTAGCTGAAGGTTATCCTGTTTTCCCTAGGAAAATGTATCATGTCAAAATTTCAGCAAAACTTAGGACAGGCTCCCTGTGGTGTTTCTGACACCACCTTTCTGGGAAAGCAGTGTGAGCTACAACAAGTACTCTGACATACAAGCTCTGTTTTCAGGTATTTCACTATCTCCTTGTCTATTCTCCAATTTTCCTAGTTAGGCTGATAAAAATACAGTTTCCTACGGGGGAAATGGTGGAAGTGACACTTGTTTTAAACCAATTTCTTTGCTAAACATTGTTTTTCTTTGGATAAGGAATGCAGTTTTGGTAGAAGAAATAGAATTCTAGCCAAGAAACTGAGTAAAATGCCCCCCCAAATGCACCATTTTTAATAATGAAACATCCCATTGTAAAAAGGAAACTTCAGTAATCTCTAGATAATGATTTTATTTTCTAGACACAGTTTTATTTTGTCCTAGAAGAATATATATAAAAAAATGTATATCTGAGTTCAAGTGCATTTTTTATGCGTACATAAGATGAAATTCTGGTCTTATTAAAGAGAAAAGGAATTTTGTTGAGTCATTTAAAGAAAAGACTCAAGACCTGAAAAGCCTAGTATGTCCTTAGGGGTCTTGTAATGTATGGCAGCAATCTATCAAGTGTGAATGCTGATCTTCATAAGCATACTTTGGTGACACTGACTTGTTTGACTTGATTGAGTTGTGAATTCTGTGGTGCCTGAGGAGTTGGAAATAATCTTTCCTGCTGTTATCTGTGTTACCAATGGATGATCTATTTCTCTGTATGCATTAGCTTTCCAGATATTTGTATAAATCCTCATCCTAGCTAAGTATGACAATTTTTCTCCCTATTCTAGTCTTGCTGCTTTGGAGTGTTTAAAGCTGGTAAGCAACAGAGGTGACTTTTAGCCTGTTGGGTGGCTGATATCTCTGGCAAAGCAAATGGAGGGTTTAGAACAGATTTTATGTGTCTGCTTTTTGAACTATGGTGACATAGTTCAAAATAATGTGTGCTAGATACAGCGAACTGCAAAGGGTGAGGTTATGTTTCCATCCATACTAGCAACATCGATAATCACATTATCCTCTCTAAATTTGTATTTCTGTTGACATTTTGCCATTTGAAACTTTATTCATTTCCCTATGGTGTTTTACATTTGTATTATAAATGGCATATGCACAAAGCTATGCCATGGTCTGGATGAAGGGGGGAAAAAAAAAATCTAATATTAAGCCCTAAAGGCATCTGTTCAGTAACCTGTATCTGAGAGCAAGGCAACCATGCTGCCATCTGTTATATTTTCTGTCTGATGGCTATTGCCCTCGTTGTAGGTTATTGCAGGTCTCAAAGGGCTATACTCACTTTGCCTTCGAGCCATTTTCTAGAAAATAAAAAATACCTTGCATTTTCTCCTGTCACTGCACAAGCTGTATTTTAAAGATTGCTTCAATTACTAGATCACTTATGTTATTTTTAAGCAGAATTGATTTTGTTTTCATGTTGTATAGATGAAAGCGAGCTCTCTAAAAGGTTTTTAAAGGGCTATGTTGTTGTACTTTCAAGTACCTGCATGCCTCTCATGGCTTTGCATAATCATATGACATTATTTGCTATTTATTTCAGATATTTAGTCAGAAAAAAACTCTTCTGAGAAACCATCTGCCATCTGTGTACAACAAAAGGAAGACACTCCTTAGTGTTGAATGTTACAAAAGAGAAACATAAACCTACATGTATAGCATTTGAAAAAAAAAAAATCTCATTCCAACCACTCATGATCTCTGTCAGAGAAGTCAGATGCTTTATGAAGATCGAAGTGACTCTCTTCAACCAATACTTCCATGGCTCTGCTATGTGTGAAAGGTACCATACACTGCTGTGATCCTTCTCAGACAGTAATGTCATTTATTTGCCAAAACTAACAAAAATGAAAGCAAAATCCCTCACCTTTTCACCTGCCAATATTTTGATTTAAATTCTGTCTTTTCTCTGCATCGGAATTTTTTCAGTGTGCAAGAAAAAAAAAAATTGTAGCACTGTGAGGATGCAACATTTATTTTTGAGAAACCAGAGTCCAGGATTTTCAGAGCCCTTTCAGGACTCCTAGTTCATGAAATAACAAACAAATGGCAAAAACATCCACGTGTCCCCCCTTCCTTGTTTATTTTATATTTAAGACAGCAAAATTAGATTTTCTCAAACATAAAAGATTTATTAAAACTAATAGCTCTTCAGGGGAAAAAAAATATTCCTACATAAAATAATAAGATTGGAAGAGACTGGGGTAGGTTTATTTATAGTCCTTTCTTTAAAATCCTTGTGACATAGAAGTACTTATATATAACTTATCTGTACTTAGTACTTACAGCTCTGTTAACAGTACTTACAGTACTGTTCAGAGAGTAGCAGGGATGAGGAACAACAGACCTTTCCATCCAGACAGACTACAGTGACAACCACCTGAGCCAGCCCCTCTGTTGTTTACCATCATGTGAATTCCTACAACCATGACAGCAACTTCAAGCATAATATTATGAAAGCCCTCAATGCATCATTTAGCTCTATTAATGTCATTTAACAGATGAAAACAAGGAGGGCAATCAACACACGTAGATGTCTACTCTATCAGGTAGATAGAGTTTGGCAGTCTAGCTGTAGAAATAAAACTAGCAAATACTTTTTTGAGTTGCAGCTTAGTAACAAGTAATTTAGGCCATCTCCTTGTGTATTTTACATTCTGTTCTCCTGCATGAAGAAATGAGTTGTAAATACACTCCTTTTTCTTGAGTATGATTGAATGAAAGCAATAGCTGCAGAAGCTGGCTTTTCTTTCACCAAGATATGCAGCTCCTTTTAGGTGAGCAACAGATTAGATTAACCAGCATCTCATTTCCCATAGAACCCTTATCCCTCTCCATTTCATCTGTTGTAAATGCTGTCCTGTAATTTAAAACTGTATTTCAGAGTTCAGCTCAGTGATTTATGTACCCTGAAGGGCAAAGGAAGAAGACAAAACTGTTTGGAGGGGGGAAAGGAAGTGGAAGGTCCTGCAGTGGGGCATGGAAAAGGGGCGAGAATCTGAGAGCACCTGGTTTAGGTGGGCCAGCTACCTATGTGTTATCTGTTTAGTCCCAGTGAAATGAGGAATATGAAGTGCTGGGTCTTTAGTTAGGTGTAGCTTCACATTAGAGAGGTTCTCTTCTGAGCCAGAATGAGACAAGCCCATGCTAATGTAGATATATTGGAAAAAAAAGGATAAGAAAGTCTAAATCACTTAAACAAATAAATATGGTCTCCATTTCAGAGATATTTCTCTGTGTTCCCTATGAACAATGATAGATCTAGATTCCAGTTGCACCTTGGTAAATGGCTCAAGTGAATCTTAATGTATCAAACTTGCCTTTATATCATCTGTAGATTTTAACTTTTTCATGGAAAGATGAAAGGCAATGAACAGAGATGACTATTTCTTCCTCTGTGGTGCAATATGTGTGTTTTGAACTTCAAACACTTTCAGCTGTGGGATTGATTATTAGGTAGCTATTCCTTCTTCAGACACACCGTGTGAGGACAGTGACAGTGCAGAAAGCAAAAGCCAGCTCCATATCTGATTAACTTTTCTTTTTATCCTACACAGCAATAGTTTCTCAGTGTGTCATTGATGAATGTAAAGAAAACCTGAGATGTAAATGAGTGCAATAATACTTTTTATTACCTAATCTATACATATCAGGACTGAAAAAGTAAAGTTTGTCCAAGTCTAGGAAATGTGTGATTAAAAGAAACTGGCAATGTTTTCTAGATGCACTGAAAAATCTGCTTTAGAAGAAAAAAACTGTTAAATAACTGACTCCAGCTCCTCAAAGTGGACATTTTGCAGAAAGCTGTCATGAGAAAAGGAGGCAGTAGATACCTAAAGAAGAGTACTGTTTTGATCAGAGTAGGGTGTGCTTTTTTATATATATTCCAGAAGCATAGGTAAGGGAGACTGGCATAAAAACCCCCTAACCTCAATTATTTTATCAGTGCAGAGGATTACAAAATGAATTGAATGTGAGGAAGAGATGGTAGCAGGGAGAAGAGAAACGGCTTCTTTTAGACAATGTTATTTAATCCTGGGTTTTATTTGTATCATCCAAGTTCTTGATTCTGTCTTGGTATCAAGTAAAGAATGTACTTTGACAGGGTAGTCTTTGGAGGGATAAACAAAAATGCTGTGAGGGGGAGGGAGATCCCCCCCATACATAATACTTGATGGATTCCCTACCTTACACGCCTGTAACCTTTTAATATTAAGAAAATATATGCATCTATCTCAATGCACACAGCATGGGCAACAAACAGGAGGAGCTGGAAACCATCATGTAGCAGGAAAACTGTGATATAATTGCCATCATACAAACTGGAGTGCTGCAAAGGATGGCTATAAACTCTTCAGAAGAGATAGGCCAGAAAGGAGAGGTGGTTGAGTGGCCCTGGTTAGAGAGTGTTTGGATTGTCTAGAGCTTAATGATGGTGCCAATAGTGTTGGTTATGGGTAAGAACAGGGGGAAGGCCAGTGAAGCTGATATCATGGTAGGAATCTGTTCTAGAGTGCCCAGCTGGGTTAAAGAGGTAGACAAAATATTCTATAAGAAGCTGGGAGAAGTCTCACAATCACTGCCATGTGTTCTCAGCTTAACAGAAGTCTTCCAGAAATACACTCTAGCAGAGAGGAAACAGTCTAGGAGGTTCCTGGAGTGTGTGGAAAACAACTTCCTGACACTGCTGGCGCGTGAGCCAACGAGGAAAGGCTCCCTGACAGACCCGTGGTTTGTGAACGGAGAAGGGCTTGTGGGTGATGTGGAGCTGGAGGCCATCTTGGGCATAGTGATCATGAAATGGTAGAGTTTTCAGTTCTGGGGAAAGTAAGGAGGAAGGTTAGTAGAGCTGCCACCTTGAACTTCTGGAGGGCAGACTCTGACCTATTTAGGGACCTGGATGACAGTTCCTCGGGAGACAGTCCTGAAGGGGAAAGGACTTGACTGAAGTGATCTCCTTCGATGACTAGGTGACCCACTTAGGGGATGAGGGGAAGGCTGTTAATGTTGTCTGCCTTGACTTTATTAAGTTTTTGACACTATTTCCCACAGCATTCTGCTGGAAAAACTGGCTTCTCATGACCTGGATGGGAGCACGCTTTGCTGGATAATGATCTAGCATCATGGCCAGGCCCAAAGAGATGTGATGAATGGAGTGCAATCCAGTTGTTGGGTGGTCACAAGTGGTGCTCCCCAGGGCTCAGTATTTGGGCCAGTCCTGTTTAATAACTTTATCAGTGATCTGGATGAGGGGATTGGGGGCACTCTCAGTAAGTCTGCAGATGACACCAAGCTGAGCAGGGGTGTTGGGTCTGCTTGAAGATAGGGAGGCTCTAAAGAGGGGTCTGGACAGGCTGGGTTGATGTGCCAAGGCCAATGGTATGAGCTTCAACAAGGCCAAGTGCTGAGTCCTGCACTTGGGTCACAGTCACCATGCTACATTCTTGTAGAGAGTGGCTGGAAAGTTGCCCATCAGAAAAGGACCTGGGGGTATTGGTTGACAGCCAGCTGAAATATGAGCCAGCTGTGTGCCCAGGTGGCCAAGATGGCCAACTCCATACTGGCTTGTATCAGAAATAGTGTGGCCAGCAGGACTAGGGATGTGATTGCACAACACTGGTGAGGCTGCATCTAGAACNTAATGTTGTCTGCCTTGACTTTATTAAGTTTTTGACACTATTTCCCACAGCATTCTGCTGGAAAAACTGGCTTCTCATGACCTGGATGGGAGCACGCTTTGCTGGATAATGATCTAGCATCATGGCCAGGCCCAAAGAGATGTGATGAATGGAGTGCAATCCAGTTGTTGGGTGGTCACAAGTGGTGCTCCCCAGGGCTCAGTATTTGGGCCAGTCCTGTTTAATAACTTTATCAGTGATCTGGATGAGGGGATTGGGGGCACTCTCAGTAAGTCTGCAGATGACACCAAGCTGAGCAGGGGTGTTGGGTCTGCTTGAAGATAGGGAGGCTCTAAAGAGGGGTCTGGACAGGCTGGGTTGATGTGCCAAGGCCAATGGTATGAGCTTCAACAAGGCCAAGTGCTGAGTCCTGCACTTGGGTCACAGTCACCATGCTACATTCTTGTAGAGAGTGGCTGGAAAGTTGCCCATCAGAAAAGGACCTGGGGGTATTGGTTGACAGCCAGCTGAAATATGAGCCAGCTGTGTGCCCAGGTGGCCAAGATGGCCAACTCCATACTGGCTTGTATCAGAAATAGTGTGGCCAGCAGGACTAGGGATGTGATTGCACAACACTGGTGAGGCTGCATCTAGAACACTGCATTCAGTTTTGGGCTCCTCACTCCAAGAAGGACATTATGGTGCTGGACCATGGCCAAAGAACAGCAACAAAACTTGTGAATTGTCTAGAGCACAAAGTCTTATGAGGAGCAGCTGATGGAACTGGGGTTCCATCAAAATAAAACCCACCAACCTATTTTTATATTTTTTCTTTGAACTTGAGGAGAGAAAGTTGGAAGAAGAGGGTTTTCTTACACAGAAAAAGTAATACCTGGTTTAGACAATTAGCAAAACTAGGTCTTGGGACTAACCTTTTCTTTGCACAACAAGGCATTGCCAGGATTCTCTCTTCTCTGTGGTTCATATTCTGAACATTTTTTTCTTTTTTCACAGTAACTGCTTGTCAGACAACTGAATGAAAGTATTTCTAAATCTTTGAGGCCTAAGAAAGGTGACAATTTCATGTATATGTCTGCAGTCAGTCGCTGATGTACATTCCTGTATAGCCATTCACTGAGATGGTTTTCTTGCTCCTAGCTCTGTCAACATTTTTTGTGGTTCTACTTCTAATCTTTCAATCTTGAGAAAGCAAGGAGGTAACCTTTCTTCATTCCCTCTGCTCTCCTGTGTTGAAAGGCTGAGGTGTTACAGTAGAAGATTCATCCTGCACATAAACAGACAATATATATGCACAATTCCTGGCATTCATTTCATCCCATGAAATTCATTAACTATCCAGTTGAGAAAGATGACATGAATTCTTAGGTCAGAAAACACAGCATTACCTTCATCTTCTTCTCCTCAGCTTCAGGCATGGCACAGCAATTGATGGTGCCTTTTTTATTAACCATTTCATATATAAGTGTCTGTGTGTGAGCTTAAGAGGAAAGGAAAAAGACAGGGTAGGAATATGGAATTAAAACTTTAATTATTATCATGTGAGACAGTGAGATATTGCCTGAACCAGAAGCATAATCAAGGGTAAAGATTTCCATTGAATCATATATAAATGTAAAAGTGAAGGTTTTACATTGGTGAATATCTTCTTTTCAAAGTTAGGGAAGAGGTCTTTGCCGTACTGATTTAAGAGTCTGTTTGCACCATCCTTTTTCTTACTTCCTACAAACTATATAGATTCTCCATTCAGAGACCATGCAGGTTTTCCTTTGAGTGTCTCAGCAGATATCAAAAAAGCAAACCTGTATTAGAAAAGTGACCTTTAGTTAGATTTTATGCCAGAGATGTAATCTTGTGTATCTGTACACACTCCATCTCTGTTTTCAGTCCCGAGTACTATGCCTTTAAATACTTAGACTTTGCACAATGGATTTATTAGATTTTCAGGTGCCCATCTCATTCATTTTTGTATGTGAACATTTTTCAATTTTAAATTATTCTCTGCAGCATGGCTTTGTCACCATTTGGAAGCTCTGGAGCTCTGAAATAATGGGTTCATCAGCTGAAATGACATTGGCCTCTACTGAAGTTTCTCTGCTTTCTCTTGCATGATAAAGAACTTTACAAATAAATGTCAGGAAAACCTTGTGGCTGAGAGGAGAGATTTAAAAGGAGGTTGTAGCTGTGTGAGGGTGAAAGATTCCTTCTGTTCTAATATGAGGACAAAAAAAAAAAAAGCTCTTGGGATGTTGCTGCCAGGTGCTCTGCAGAGCTCCAAGAAATTAATTGACTTCATTTATTGCTGTGTATTCACTTTTCTTCACTCAAATGTTATTTTGAACAGATACCAGTGCTTGGTGGGTTTGTTTTTTGTTGTTTTTTTTTTCTAACCCAGCAGATTTACGTGCAGCTCTTGTTTCAATAACTGAACCTGATTTTACATGTGCAAAATGACAGATGGTAAAGACTCAATGAAATATTATGTGTATAGACATTTTGAACAAATTCCTCATTAAAACAAGAATGAGAGTATTACAGCTAGGATTATTTTCTCTATTTTACTACCGAGATTTTTCTTAGTACTTCCTCAGCTCTCTTTTCCATATGTCTCCCTTTTGCAACATTTAAGTAACACATGCATTCAAAACAGTAATGGAGGAAATCTCTCTCAGTGGAAAAATGATTCTCAGACACAAATACTTTGAAATGTGGAGCTTATTTGAAGACTAGAAAGGTGCTTGCTACATCCCTTTACAGCTTGTCTGTGCAATACCTACACAGAGCATATAGTAAAATCCTCTTTATTCATGACTAGGGGTTTAATATTAATAAGCAAATTTTGTGGTTATAACTCATTATATTCTTGTGTAGAAGGTCTTTTTAAATAATGCATCCTTGCACACAATTTATGTATCTAACACAATATCAATATTGTAATGACAGTTATTTCAGAAATTAGAATGGAAGGATGTCCTTGATGCTTTCCTGCTTCTTTTTTACAAATCCTTCAGTTCTTGCCTGGTATTCAATGACTATATTCTGTGGTGCTACATTTAGCAAGTATTTGTTTCTTCAGCAATGACTTTCAAACTTAAGAAATGTTAAGTGTCTCTAGGGGTTGTACAGACGACTCTTTCTAGGAGCAATAAAGCAATAATTGTTTTGGCAACTGCATCGTGGATGTAAGATACTGGAAACTACTCTAAAACCCACTGAAACAGGTGGAAAGATTTTAATTTACTTCAGTGAATTCAGGATCAAGCCAGTTAAAAGTTTATAACCTCAGATTCTCTCCTTAGTAGTAATAATTCTAAATACCTATTATAATGGTAACTACCTCTGTTTCTCTCTGTGCTTCTCTCCAAATGTTGGGGTGATCACATGCTTTATTTCTTTCTTCTAGCCCTGAAAATAGTTTTCTACATGATATGTGATTTGATTCTAAGATACTAGAAGTGATGTGGGAAAGCAAGAGAGCTTTATTTCTGTGAATACATTGAGGTTAATTCTTATTAATTAACATATATTTACTGTTTTTTTTCTCAGTCCCATTATTGTGGCTGCAGAACTGACTAACAATTATATATATAATACTATTAATGTAAGCTGCTGTTTTCTGTTTTGTTATAAGATTCTTTACCTGATCAACTTTATTGCCTCTGCTACATGGAGAAGAGATTACATCCCGATGGGACTTCATTGTTGGAAAGCAGAGATTAACTTTCTCCATTTAACAGCTTAAGCAGGGAAACATCAGGGATTTTCTTTCATAATGGTAATGTATTCCATTGTGTGGGCTCACAGCCACTTTGTTTCTAATATACTTAGGCACAGAAAAGTTGGCTGAACTTGTTTTTAAAATAACTAATAAATTAAAAGCTGATCCTCAGCTTTCTGCCTCAGTGGTCAGCAGTAAGCAGGGAGGCTTCATTCCATGTGTAGCTCAATATGAAAATCATTAATTTCCAGAAATTAATACTATTGCCTACATTGGAAAAGACCTTTAAGATAATCAACTCCAAGTTCTGACTGTGGGTACAGATTCTCCTTCCTGCTTATGGAAATGCCACTGAATCCACAGTGATCATGCCCTCTCTGATACTGCCATCAGCCACCTTGCTTATTCTAAGGAGGAGAGCTGGAGGAGGGGAAGATATAAAAGAGATCACTAGTGGGTTTGTGGTAGAGATTCAAGTAAGGCATGTAGCTTTACATTGGCTGTTTTGGGGGTTCACAAAACTTCAGTTTAAGCAAGGGGATTCTTTTCACTACGTGGTCCAAACCTCAGACAGATGTGGTCCCTTGGGCTGGACTGCACTGTGGCAGCTTGAAAAGGTAGGATGGACAGCCAGGCATCTGTGACACCTCTCAAGCAGGGCACACCTCCAACCCAGGCTTGCTTGTCACTGTGTACAACTCCTTGGATAAGGGTGAGAATACAGGGAGTTTTAAACATTGATTCTGTAAAGAAATTAATTTTAAACTTTCCATACTTAATATTAAATCTTCAAGGTAGCAAGTAATGAAGCAAATTATTAGTGTTTGCATTTGCTGCTTCAACTCTCTACAGAATCATTAATCTTCATTCAAACATTTACTTAATGAATGATTAAAACTGTTAAACTTGAGTTTTCCTTACCAGACAATTGGGCAAAGATTTTGTTTGCATACTTTTGAGGTCCCAAAACAGGTGACATTTGCTTTGCTGCTGGTATGTATACCTAGCCCAGAAGAGGCTTGGAGCTCCTGAAAGGCATTAGGCAGGATGCCTCAAAGGGATGGCAGGTGAAAGTGTTTTGTAGCCTCATTTCTTAGAATGGTTCAAAAGAAAAGGTAAGTTTGAAAAACCTGAAAAAATTCCATCTGGTCATAAGTAGTCATTCAATAGTTGTGGGGATTTTTTCTTTCTTTGTTTTTAGAAAATCACTGTCTTGGCAAATTGAAAGCTGTAATAAACAACTTGGGTGATAGCACAGGAAAACTGTGCCTGAAATGTAGCTGAGACCTAGGAAAAGCAGCAGCAGTTTTCATCACTTGATTTTTTTGGTGTGGAAAAGAGAAAAAAGTCACTGCAGTACCTGGGGAAAAAGATGGAAGCTTTGTTATTTTTCAGATTTTCTATTCTTTTTATACAGGTTTTCCTTGACTTTCGGGCAGCATCTGGACAAGTGGAAGCCCTGAGTATTGCTAAAATGACCAAATTTCAACTTCTTGTTCTGGTCATAGGTAGGACCTGCACTTTAGCAATAATTTCAAATCCCCAGGGCGTCAAGTTGTTCCAAGATGATTTTTCACTTGACTCATTTAATTTTGCCTTTAGGAAATGTCAGGTCTGCCTGCTAAAAGAGGTCACATTTCAGCAAGCTTTACGTGCCACAAGGTGAAGAAAAATAATATCCCTAAGGTTGGTATTATTTTAGATTGTTTTGCAAGTTTGACACAAAGGCAAAATATTCATAACCTCAGAACTGATTGAACTGCTGTGATTACCATTGTTATCTTTGTGTTCTTTGCTAACTGATAAAGAGCATTTCTAATAATATTAGAATATAATAATATTAGCATATTATTGCTAATAGTGGGAAACTTTAAAGGCTACTTTGAGGGAGAATGAGAATCAGTCATGGATCTTCAGTGTGGTGACAAAAGAAAACCCTTTCTGATAAACAGAAGTAGCTCATGAAAGTTGACTTGTAAGTCCATTGCCAGAATATTTCTTTGTGCTTCCTTTCACAAATCCATTTAAAGACCCTACTAATAATCTAAACACTCAGAATTCTTCATGTACTGAACTGTCCTGGTTTGAGTGAGAACAGAACTGATTCTGTTCAGTGATTTTACTCTTCGGCTCAGCTCTTCTAACTCACTGCACTTTCTTAAGTTACCAGCCTGTTTTCCCAGGCAGTGTCTGCTGCTGGTGGTGGTAACCCATGGTTAGAGTCAGTACCAAGGGTTGGGGTGCAGAACAAAGCCACTGCTGGATCCCCACATTGGGGGGGGGGTGCAAAAAATTAAAGGCCACACTGCAGGGAGGAGCGGACAGGGCAGGTCACCCCAAACTAACCAATGAGATATTCCAGCCCAGATATGTCACACTTGGTGTAAAGCTGAGGGATCACGAGGGTCTTGTGCCTCTTGTTTCCCTCTTTTCCTGTTTTGCTGGTTTTGTTCAGCTGGGCTTAGGTCCTCTTCCGATTTGTTTTGTATATCTATATATTCCATTATTATTATTATTATTTCCATTTCCATTCAAGCTGTTCTAGTCTCCTTTTCTAATGGCTGAGTCTCTCTCCCTTATTCCCTTTCTCTTTCCCTTTGGGAAGGCAGGAAGGTTAACAGAGAGCATCTGTCCTAGGTCTAGTGAGCTGCCCTGACCCTAAACCATGACATGAATAAATATAAGCAAAACAACTGAAAGCAGCCACATCTGAGTAGGAGGCAGTAGGCTGTGGGTCCATAAACTCTGCTGGCCAAAGAAAGAGTATCTCAGTAATGAGAGGATTGTTTCTGATAGAGAGCCCTGTGTACCCACAGGCTCTGGGGAGCATCCCAAACATGACTGAGCCATCCCTCTGATTGTGACAGTACCAATGGCAGTCACAAATGTTGCAGAATTTTCTAAAGGGTAGTGTCCCTCTTGCTCCTACTAGAGCCAGTAAAGCTTCACCAGAGTAGTACTTTTTGCAACACCACCTATCTCTTGCTGTCAATGTGGTATACACATTTTGAAGTCTATTTTTCATGCTACAGTACACCTCTTTTGAATGCAAGAAGAAAATAGCACCCACAAGAAAAGAAAACTTACAAAAATGGCTCTTAAAATAATGGCAGGCTAAAAACCAACTTGGAAAAAACACTGCATATTGAGGGAATAAGTAATGCAGAGGTGATTTAAAAGAAAAGTTGAATATTGAAGGAGAAACCATGTCACAATGACCTTTACTGTATAGTTCTTTGAGGCACATCACCACAGCCGTTGGCTCAGTTTTGGCAGCAGCACAATCCCTTTGATCTCAGTAAATCAAGGCAAAGCAGCACTTTCTTCCCCCTAATTGAAGAGTTTCCTCCCATGAGCACAACATAAATCAGTAGATCTGCCATCATATCAGTGGGATAACTTTGCTTCATAAAAGCTAACAAAAGCTTTCAACAAAGTGCCAGGCAGTCCAGTACCTGATTCTCCCTGCTGCAGACTTTACAAGTTACTGAAGCCACGTGAAGTAATTTTGACTCTTTAGGCAAGGATCCCAGGAAGATTTGAGAAGGTAAATGCCACCAAAAAGTGCAAGTACCAGAAATGGATCAGTGCTTAGCACAAATTTCTGCATGAGTCCATTAATCACATCAAGGGACACTTTCATCCTTAATGGCATTATAATGAGGAAAAGCTTAGTATTTAACTAACTTCAGCAATTGATAATGCTTGTGGAGAATTTTAATGCATATCTAATGCAATACAAACTGCTGGAAATAGGAATCAATTGAGATTTGATTATTTGGTTTCTAATTTCAGTAGCAACAAAGTGTTCAGCTGTGGTAGTAACAATGCCAGACATCAGAATGTTCTCCAAGACACGTTAAAATGAATGTTTCACTAACACCCCTTAACTTGCTGTTGCAAAATTTACTGGGTGATGGAAAAATAATGAATTAACATTATCCAGGTTTTGCTGCTTTAGTACCTTGAATGAACCCTGATGCTCTAAGCAGTGATGTCCAGCTTTTCCACTCCAATAGGATACTGTATGTTGCTTTTCCAGTCACCCTATGAGATGACATAGTTATGGGAAGCAGAAGGTACAAGCAACCTAAGAGGGTCCTGTGGGCAAGGTAGTGCCTGTGAGCCATAGCTTGAGAATCGCAGACCAATACCTGCTACTTTTGAACTGCTGCTCTGAATTAGTCTATGTCTTTGATACCAGAGTGACTCTCTCTCATTACTGGAGGGGTGAAAAAGGAGAAAAGAGGGAAAGTTGCAAAAGAAAAGTCTCTGACACATTGTTTACATTTATAAAGCTAATTAAAATACCCCAAAAAGTGATTTTGATGAAATTTCTGGAAAAGAAAATGGTTAGCTAACCGAGAAAGCAGCTTGGTTTGCATTTTACCTCTCTTTTTTTATTCAATCAAGAATTAGGTAGTGGCTAAATACATTATAGAAATACTATTCTAAATCCATATACATTGGGGAGTGCTTTCTCTATCAGAGAGTATAATTGCAGTTTAATAAAACCATCTATAATATACCAAAGGAAGATTCTCAGTCACCACATCCAGGGACAGGGCTTTCATTTCTCTTTTGGTAAGCAGTGCAATGATGTGACAGTTTTTCCATCCCAGCATATATCAACTGCAGTGAATATTTAATGCAAATAGACTTGTTTATACTGCATCAGAGCTGAATGTGTTTGTAATTCTAGCCCCATTATGTTTATTCTCCTCTTATTGGTAGTTCTTACCTTTTACTGTCATTAGTATGCAGCAAAAATGAAAGCTGTCATCCTTTCCTTTGAACTAGTGCATAGCCAAATCATGATTTCACCTATAATGGTGTTGACCATCAAATTAGACTGAGATCAGATAGTATGTAGTATCTTTCCTCAAGTCAGCCATGAGCTGTTACCAAAACCCTAAGGTTGATGTAAATACACAAGTGTCATCATTGCCTGTTAAGATCAAAGATGCAAACATTTGATAGCTGTCTGTTTTTTTACCTTGATATGGAAAAACAAGACAGCCAACAAATGTAAAAGGTGACATGCTGGTCAAAAAGCTGCTTAAAGCTCTTTCTTTTTTTTATACCTCAAAGCATCTAATTAATGAATATTTCCTGGCACATTATGCTTTATGCCCTCGATTAGTATCTATTACACTTATACTTGCAATGTCGTTATGATCCCAGTTATCCTGCAAGTATTTTATAAAATTGCTCAGTATGACAAACCCAATCCACTTAAACTATAATTCTCAAATAATACCAAAACATCCTCCTAAACCTTCAAGTATTTCTAGTCCAAGAAATGAGTGTTACACTCGTTAACAAACCAGATGTCTTCCTCTATTTTAAAGTGAAGTAATTCCTTTCTTTTTTCTTATATATATATTTTTTTTTACCCCACTTTGCCTGCCTGCAGTTTCCCAACAGCAAGGCATCTATGTGTATGCACTTAGATGCTCTCTTTAATTCTACAGTTATTAGAATATTAAGGTAAATAATTGTGATATATGGGACAAAAAACATGGAGCTCACTAATGGATCAGTAACTGCAGAAGTGATGGGGAAACTAGAATTGAAGAGGGAAGGGACTAAAACCCAGTCCACTAGTAATGAGCCTAGGGGTAAAGGACAAAGGATGGGGGTGAAATTGGTTGCTCAGATCAAGTGCATCTACACTAATGCATGTAGCATGGGCAACAAGCAAGATGAGCTGGAGGTCATAGTGCAGCAGGACAACTATGATGTAGTTGCCATCACTGAAACGTGGTGGGATGACTGTCATGACTGGAATGCTGTGATGAATGGATCTAAGCTCTTCAGAAGGGATAGACAAGGAAGGTGAGGTAGGGCTGTGGCTTTATATGTTAAGGAGTGTTATAAGTGTATAGAAATAGATTAGAATGATGATAAAGTTGAGTGTTTATGGGTTAGCATGAAAATGAAATCAAATAAGGGTGATGTTGTGCTGAGAGTCTGCTGTAGACCACCCAATCAAGATGAGCAGGCAGATGAAATTTTTTATAAACAGCTTGCTGATGTGTCACAATTGACAGCCCTTATTCTAGTAGGTGACTTCAACCTACCAAACATCTGCTGGGAATATAACACAGCAAAGAGTAGANTGAGGTAGGGCTGTGGCTTTATATGTTAAGGAGTGTTATAAGTGTATAGAAATAGATTAGAATGATGATAAAGTTGAGTGTTTATGGGTTAGCATGAAAATGAAATCAAATAAGGGTGATGTTGTGCTGAGAGTCTGCTGTAGACCACCCAATCAAGATGAGCAGGCAGATGAAATTTTTTATAAACAGCTTGCTGATGTGTCACAATTGACAGCCCTTATTCTAGTAGGTGACTTCAACCTACCAAACATCTGCTGGGAATATAACACAGCAAAGAGTAGACAGGCTAGGAGGTTTCTTGAATGTATGGAAGATAACTTCCTAACTCAATTGGTAGATGAGCCTACCAGGGAGGAAGCTTCCCTTGACCTCCTGTTCACCACTAGAGAAGGACTAGTGGGAGATGTGGTGGTTGGAGGCCATCTTGGGCTTAGTGATCATGAGTTAGTTAAGTTTTCAATTCTTAGTGATATGAAGAGGGGGGTTAGCAGAACCTCCACCTTGGATTTCCAGAGGGCAGACTTTAGACTGTCCAGAATACTAGTTGAGAAAGTCCAGTGGGAGACAGTCCTGAAAGGCAAAGGGGTCCAGGAAGACTGGGCAGTCTTTAAGAAGGCCCAGGAGAAGGTCATCCCCATGTGTTGTAAGATTAAAAGGCGGGAATAATGGCCAGCCTGGTTGAACAGGGAGCTTTTGGTGGGAAGAAAAGAAGGGTTTAGCACCTTTGAAAGAAGATCCAGGCAACTCGGGAGGAGTACAAAGAACTTGTCAGATTATACAGAGAGGAAATTAGGGAGGCAAAAGCCCATCTGGAACTAAACGGCCATTGATATAAAGGACAATAAAAAAAGCTTCTACAAGGACATTAACAATAAAAAGAATACGAGGGAGAATCTCCATCCCTTACTGGATGTGAGAGGGAACATTACAAACAAGGTTTAGGAAAAGGCTGAGATACTTAATGTTGTCTTTGCCTCTCCCTTTAGGGAACAGACCAACTGTTCCCATGGTGAACAGTACAACCCCCCCATCAATCCAGGAAGTAGTTAGTGATCTGCTTCTGCACCTTGATGCTCATAAGTCTTTGGGGCCAGATGGCATTCACCCAAGGTTACTTAGGGAGCTGGCAGGAGAGCTCACCAAGCCTCTGTCCATCATTTTTCAGAAATCCTGGTCAAGAGGAGAGGTACCAGATG
>VWZY01012034.1:183634-207398 GCA_013399075.1 Chloroceryle aenea
GGGGGTGCTGGTGGACAGCTGGCTTGACATGAGCCAGCAGTGTGCCCAGGTGGCTAAGAAGGCCAACAGCATCCTGGTTTGTACAAAGAATAGCATGGCCGGCAGGAGAAGGGAAGTTGTTGTGCCCTTGTACTCAGGCCTTGTGAGGCCTCATCTTGAGTACTGTGTTCAGTTCTGGGCCCCTCATTATAGGGAAGACATTGAGGTGTTGGAAGGTGTCCAGAGGGGAGCTACCAAGCTCATGAGGGGCTTAGAGAACAAGTCTCATGAGGAGAGGCTGAGGGAGCTGGGTATGCTTAGTTTGGAGAAGAGGAGGCTGAGGGGGAACCTCATTGCCCTCTAAAACTACCTGAAAGGAGGTTGCAGAGAAATGGGTGTTGGTCTCTCCTCCTTAGTTACTAATTATGGAACCAGAGGAAATGGTCTGAAGTTGCAGCAAGGGAGGTTTAGATTGGATATTAGGAAGAAATTCTTTACAGAGGGAGTGGTGAGGCACTGGAACAGTTGTCCCATGGAGGTGGTTGAGTCACCATCCCTGGTGTTAAGAAAATGGTAGACCTGGTGCTTCAGGACATGCTCTAGGGGGATGAATGTAGAGGGCTTGTGTGTTGTTCTCTCGTGTTGTGATTTGTTTTGCTTTGTTTTGCTTTGTTTTGTTTTGTTTTGTTTCCTTTTAGTGGTCAGGTATTTAGGTGTTCTTTATTCTTGTAGGTATAGATGGACTTTGTGATCTACAAGGTCCTCCTTTCCAACCACAATTATTCTGTGATTCTGTAATATAGTATATAGAACTAAAAGATAATTGTCATGGCAAAATTAGATAATAAAATTGCCTGTGATAGTAGATGATGGAATTAAGGAAACCCCTCAGCTTGTATTTTGATGTTGTTCCTTACTACAGCTTAACTAACATATGATTCCTCTCTATGAAGGCTGGATATGAAACAGTAATTAGAACACATTGTATCTTTCATCAGGGATACATGACTGGACTTGTTCTTTGTGGGAAAAAGTGTGTAGGGAGGAAGGTTTTATGGCTAGTTCTCTAATATTGAGCGCAGAATCAGCTGAAATATGCACAATAGATATGGAAATGAGCTGTATTGCTGGCAACGGGGAGCAGACATAGGGTAGATGTAGCTTTTGTGATAAAATTGAGCAATTGGGACAATCCTGAAGGCATGGAATTTGAAAGCAAACAGAAATCTTCATGCCAATTACATTTAAAATAGCTTCAATATAGACAACCCACAAAATCAAGGGTGAGATTCTTTAAAAAATGGTGCTGTCACAGATCCCAACAACTTCACAGAGAAAGTACAAGATGTAAACCCTCATTAAAGCTAAGATAGATACAAGTTTAAAAAGATTATTTGCTTGAGAGAAAACATATTTTTTTATATCTATTTTACTTACTAAAATACATATAATTTCCTTTAAAGATTATTAATTTTTAAAATTTTTCTTTTGCTAGAAGCAATTATGAAACTGAGCATTTCAAAGTAAGTGGAGGTTTTAAAACATACTCAAGGGTCAGAAATAGTGGGTACTTCAAAGTGTCTGAAAGTCAGAATCCTTAAAGCCCTCAAACTGAGCACACTATCAGTTATGTTATAAAGTTGCTTCCACCTGAAATCTGACCAATCTCTCCTTCAGCAGAATGTTCCTTTGCTGTTGGCAGAAAGATTTCCTTCAATACCCAAACCTTGGTGAATGGCTGTTTCCAACATTAAAATAGTGGTTATGCCTTTTCTGTTGTTTTTAACATTAGAGCTTGGAGATGGGTTTATCTTCTGCGACATCACAGAGAGCTGCTCTTCTACAGCTGAGATTCATTTCACCGAAGACAGCATGAGGCATGCATGAAGGAGGACAGAATGGAAAGGTTTGTGCTCTGCCTCCCAATGATGTAGATAAATGTAGGCCTGTTGTGCCTTTAGTGTTGTTGAGCCAGAACATTTCTCAACTGCCAAAATCACACAGAAATAAAACGGGTTCACAACTGGCATAGCTCTATGTGTGACATACAAACTAACATTTTCGCAGCGTGCCATCAATTTTAAAGTCTATCTTTCTTTGTAAGCCTTGCACAGGGGAGGCTTTGATCTTGAATGAGAAATCACCAGCAATGTGGCATTATTTATGGGAATGGTCACACATTACGTGTGCTTTGGAAAGAAAAATACTGTAATACTCTTCTTCTGGTTACTGTATGCAGTATTATTTTTAATAATGGGCATAATTTTAAAGTCCCAGGGTAAGTCCAGAAACATACATTGCCCATTGGTTTTCAAATCTGAACTTTTATAGGCTACATATTTACTCGTTAGATGTAAACTTCCCCTTAGCTTTAAAAAAAGTGAAGTGTGTTTACTGTTTAACTTGTTTTTAAAAAGATGCATGACATTTTTTCTGGCAGTTTGTGTACTTTGCTTGCCTGAATAATTCTTCACAAAGAAGAATGTATGACAAGTTTGTAAGTAGAATGATTATTCAAGAATAAATATTATTTTCTTCAGTCAATTAAGCAATTTTAGAATGGAAGCATGAAACTAAATCTTTTTTTTTTAAGTCTTAGACTGTAGGAAACCCTTGAAATGCTACAATACAAATGGCAAAATACTTTTTTCATAGGCTAATGAGCATATAACTAGGACAGGAGAGAAATCCATAAGAAATGAGAAATATTACTGTGTACAATTTATAACAGGACACACTTTTCCAGTAGAAGATGTTTCAGGAGATGAAACTCCTAAGAGGTTCCTGCACACCAAATCCTGAAGCCTGAAATTTCCCCACACTGCAGAACCTAGAAAGGATGAATTTTATGGTAAGATAGCAAACTGAGAAATGTGTGCCTACTTTGTATATGCTCCATGTATACTCTGAATTTTCATAAGTAAACATCAATATTAATCAGCAGGTTTAAGTCTTCTATATTTGCATGCAATAAAATAGATTATTGTGTGTAAAGGGCTAAAATTAACATTGCTTGTTTACCCAGAACATAGTCCCATCTGAAAAATATATCCCACGATATGTAATAATATTATTTAATTTTTTTTACCTTTTAATTGATAATTAAACATATGTGAAGATTGTTAAAAGGAATGCAGAGTAGCATCCCTGGGCACACTGCTATGAGTCGATGTGTCAGGGCAGGGTTTTCAATGGCTTAGTGTTCAGCAGTTCATAACCAAGCGGTGCTAACTCGCAGGCGATTCCAATCCCTGTCTCTGCTTTTGCCATATGTCTGCTTCTCTCTCCAAGTGTATATCCATCAAAGATGCTGACAAGCAGCACTAATCAATGTATATGAGAAAGGACTTGGTTACAGTTCTGGATGAAGCTGTGTCATGGAAAGCACAGGAGGTGCTCGTAGTCAGCATTTAGTGCTGAATGGATACATCCAGGGAGGAGGAATATGAGACCTGCATGAGATGTCTCTTAGGGCATTGAAATTTAAATTTTTTTTTCTTACTGTCTGTGCCAGGAAATCCTAGTCAGTTCCAGGTGTCTTTTCATTACTGCAATTTCTAGACTGCAGAAAAATACATCAAGGTATTTGAATAGCAAATGATGTAGTGATAGGAAGCAGCTGATCATTATTCCTCAACACAACAGGAAGCTAGCAAGGTGACTTTCAGACTTAATGACTTGTGCAGACTCCAGAGCACTGTGGAGTGCTAGCAACTTCAAGTTCCAGTTTTCCAGATAGAATCTGTAATAACCAGAGAGAGATATAAATTTTATTTGAAATATAGTTTGTGCATCTTCTTCCTACAAATCTAGAATATTATTTAAAATGACAATAATAAAAACTTATCTACTTGTGCTTCTGTTGACTCCCATCCTTACAACTGACATCCTCTAAATGGACCAAAACCAGGCTTCTGTGCTAGGAATTTGTTATAGACCTAACTGTTTAGTCTTTTTAAAAACAAAACCCACAACTTTGAATGGACAGCCTAGTGATTTTATTTGATTTGCAACACATAACAGAGGCTGTGGCTCTATATTCTTGCTATCAGTGTTGTATGTACTGCTGTCGGCCCATGATTTATGCATTTTATATACTACTTTGTAAAAGGTAGATTGAGAGTAAATTTACTTTTAAAAGCAAGCCTTCAAATACTTTTTTTATAGGCATGATAACTTCTTTGATTCATTTGTATGACCATTGTGGTAAGAAACATTTGGCTTGTTATATTAGGTACCTGTACCTCTTTAATATCCCACCTCAAGATAACAGGGCATGAATAATAAAAGATGTGCATTTCCTTACATGATTTGTACTTGCTTTAGTATAATATATATTTTTATTTGTTCCATTTTCCCTTAATTTTTATTTTGAAATCTCATGCTTACATCCTGTATGCATGAAAACTCCCCAAACTGGATGATCTGAGATTATTCTCTATGGATTTCTTTCACAGGCAGAAGAAAGAAGTTGCCCACAACATTACTGAAAAACAACTGTATTTTCCCAGAAGATCCATCAAAGTTCAGAATTTTCATATGAGGAAATTGGGCCAGAATGAAAACTCAGGAAGTTCTGCTCCTTTTTCTGCTCCATTGCTGTCTGTATGAGACCTTGTTTGTGGTGTCATGACACAAAGCACTTCTGCTTCCACATAGAGCCATAAACAGCTCTGTCCCTGGACAGAGTCCACAGCTATGCAAATATATGTGCAAAAAAATGACAACTCAAGGTTCATCTTCAATACTTCATACTTTTGCTCTTACACAACAGAATTCAAGGACATTTCTGTAGTGTTCAGTGCCAAGATGAAAGAGTTGGCAGACCTCTCCCCCAGCATCTTCTTACCTCATTCATAATTTAGGTCTTTTTACTCAAGTGCCCTCCAGACCTAGCACTGAACTGGTATTTTCCTTTGGGACATAGTCTTTAACCTTCTTAAAAAATGAAGAATTTACATGTTTTATGCACACAAACTTCTAATGGATTTTTGGTTTTCTGTCGTAATAATTTTCTGAATGTGCTGTTTGGCAATGCAAATATTCACAGCTGGTTTGGAATGGTTTTGAAATGTTCCTAGCCAATATCTCAGAAATAAAAAAAAGGCAGAATGATAAAAAAGTGCTTTTTTGCAGTATTAATAATTACTGATGTCAGTCTTGATGTGGCTGAAAAGATTGATTCTATTTATGTGGATAGTCTGCTACATACGCTAAGAATTTTAAAGAATTTAGTGTAGCTGTGGCAGAACTAGTGCATGAAGATTCCTTCCATTGAATGATGGAACCAACAGATGAGCTGGTTTACATCAGATAAAGCTAAAAAATCAAATACTAGGTCACTTAAAACATATTAGAATCAAAGACTCATAGAATGCCTCAGGTTGGAAGGGATCTCTAAAGGTCATCTGGTCTAACCCACATGCAGTGAGCAGAGACATCCTCAACTAGAGCAGGTTGCTCAGAGCCTCATCAAGCCTGGCCTTGAATGTTTCCAGGAATGGGGCCTCCATCACCTCCCTGGGCAACCTGTTCCAGTGCTCCACCACTCTCATAGTAAAGAAATTCTTCCTAATGTCAAATCTACATCCATTTATTTCTGGACTGAATGTTGACACTTGTCTGCAGGCTTGAAGACTTTTATGATGGTGTAGATGAAAGGCACAATTGCTCCTGCAGATTTGTGCAAGCTCTCTGGCACAGACTTGTGCTTTGGTTCTGCTCTGGGCAATGATGTGATCTCTCTTCTACATAGATTTTGCAAAATTTGTGAAAATGTCTGGCAGGGCAACAAAGAGAAATCAACATATCCACCCTGTCTGATTGCACAGATCTCTCTTACAGAAGAAATGGGGATAACAAGCAGATTTGGATCCTGGAACTGCTAGCTCTAGGATTTCTGTTATATAGTTGATGGTATGTTGCTTCAATCTATAGCTGTTACCTCAAATTGATAGGTTGAGTTATGTTATGCCTGACAGCATGATATATATGTAACAGATGTTAAAAATGATGCTTGAATGTGATGACTATTGTCAGATACTGAGTCTTTTAATCCTGACATCTATATGGAAAGATAGGTACAAAGTCCTTCTCACTGAATTTTCTAACTTAAGTGGTAAAACTTCAGAGTGATGCAAAGAGATTTAGTAATAGAGCTTCCACTTAATACTAATAGGACTTTTACAGCTGATTTCCTGTGCATCAGCTGGAAAATATGACACTTAATATAATCTAAACCTGCATTTTATAGCTTAATTATTCTCTACCATTAGACAAAAAGCAACATTTTATAGTTCCAGCACTTAGTTTATATGATATCCTGTAATAATATGTAATATGCTCTTGTTGGAGAAAAGACTTTCAGAATGTTTTGATTTTGAATCTATGCAACCAACCTAAATCTGACCATCTTGTGTGTACATACTTGGTTAAAAGAACCCCAGAGTGCAATAAAAACATACCAGTCAATCTGGAGATTTTTATTTTGGAAACTAATGACAAACAAAATGAGAAACACTTCTAAAGAACACTAAATTTGAACCTACTGGTATCATATAGGACATAAACAACTGTTATTTTCTTGGTGCAAGTAGTAGAAGAGAACAGGCTTTCTATCTGAAACAGCAGAGCATCCCTGCTTTTTGGAATAATCTAGCCAAGTGATGAAAAGTCACTGTCCCACTTCTGACAATGCAAACAATTTTAACAATGTTCCTGAGTGATCGTTGCTGAATGTTTGATTTCTGAAAAGTACAACGTTTGACAGCTGCAGTAAAAAATGGGACAGTTAAAGAAAAGAAATAATGCTTTTTTTCTACCTCTGTCTTTCCCAGGGAGTGCCTACAAGTAAATTTGAGAGGAAACTGCAAACATCTATGAAGTGTCCTTTGAAATACAACAGGTAAAATGTTAACCTGCTAAGAGTGTGTAAGATTGTAAAGACCTGTAGATGACTTAGGGAAAAAGCAATATGCCAGAATTCCCTGTTATTGTACATTGGTCACGTTGGATATAATATTGGCTTTCAGAAACTGCTTACACCTGAGAAAAAACTGGTAGTGCTGAACTTGAGATGTCCCTGTCATCTTGTATATATACCACATATGACTGATGATCAGAAACAACAATTACTATGAGCTAGTAGAGGTTACTGAAGATAAGCATGACATTTTTGCTGCTTAGGAAATCTGAAGGTTTCTGCAAGACTCAGGAAAAAAATGAACTTCTGAATGGCAAGTGGCATGACTACTGGTGTTTTGAATACCAAGTGAATTTGGTGTCCAGCTAGTGAACACGTACATTAAAAGTACCAGGGAAATGACAATGAAAAAGACCTGCAATAAGACTGACAGATCCAGCACCATTAAGTTGATTAAATTACTCTTTCTGCTCTTAAACATATTGTACTATAGCTCCTTATTATGTTAGCAAGATAGATATTTAATGAGACAAAGGGTTGTTCTTGGTATTTTTAGTAAGTATAATACTGTGTCAATAACTTCAATGACCTACATTGCTCAAAATAATTGCATTGTAGTATCAAGTATTTCTAATGCCAGGTGCCAAGGCTTAGCAGTGAGTCTGGCTGCCAACTTGTGTAAGCTTTCAGACCTTCATTTGTGCTCGCTGAAAAACTGGCCTGTAAACATAATGTCTTCATTTCAGATTTGATCAAATACCTTTTAAATTTGGGATTGGTTACTTTTCCACACAAGGAAACTCAGACTTGCTGAGACTAAATTACTAATTGCATGCACTTCAGTGTTGTAATAACAGACTGTGAGTTATCTTGTGTAAATACTTCCACAATATTAGATGAAGAAGTGTACTTTTTTTCCCCTAAAATATAGCTCTCTGCTTCAGAGGCTACAAGGAAGTTAATTACCCTGTTCTCTGTTTTCTAGGCAGTAAATCTGCATGAGAGCTTTCTATGTAATAAATCAGGAAGGATTATTAATGTTCTTTGTGGTTTAGCAGGTAAGTGGCAAAAGTTAGCATAAGGAAGATTGATGTGGCATACACATTCTTCTTTTCTGTGCTATTAGATGATGGCAGTTAGTGACATTTACTGTCACCAGGAGCTGTGGGCCAATGCTAAGAATTACATAAAGAGTTGCATGTATTTTTTTTCCCAAAACTTGCACACTGACAAGCCTGTTTGCATGGGCACAATTTTGCTCTGTGAACAGATTACTACAGAGGTTTACACCAACTCACCTCCTCTTTAGGCTGTCTCTGTGGTGGATTTCCATAAATGGATGCATTTGGTGGGGTAATTTTCTTCTGGATCAAGGACATGTTTTAATGCATTTTTTAGATTTCATTTTTAATGTATTGGTTAAAAAATTGCAGAAGAAAACTATTAAGAATATTCCCTGTGCCTAAGAAAATGGATATCTCCTGCCCCTTATAAATCATTTCCAACTGGTATAAGAAGATTCTGCATGCGAATGACCTAAATGTTGTTCCAGTATGGCACTGGGTCATCAGTCTTTTATATGTTATAGCATTCTTCATGAGTGAAGACCACAGGATTTTTATATTTCTAATGCAAATGTCTTTCTCTTCATCAGTGAAGAGAACAGAAACAGAAAACGCCACTGGGACCAGGCGTTATTTGCCCTGGTTCAGCTGTCCTGTTTCAACCCAGGTCCTGTGCTTCAGTTTTCTGCATCATTTACTTTAGCAGTAGAAGATTTACACATATCATCACATCTCAGCACACGACTTCTTGCAAGAGGAAAATAACTGTGAGAGTCCTCAAAAGGTGAGTTTTGGTGTCCATAAGAAACCAATACAAAGAGTATTACAGGATGCATACAAAAACCTTGCCCTCCAAAGTGAATGACACTTTCCTTAGGAGTCTTTGCAAATGCAAATTATCCTTCCAGTGATACAGGGACTTGTATCCTGCTTGTATGTCCCTAAGACTTGTGAGCATGTAGGATGCTAAAGAAACAAGTTTAAAAGCACTTTTTAGTCTTATGTCTGTGTATTTTTAAAGACACTTATCCCAATTAAGAAAGACATTTTGCATTACGATATCTTCCTTCTTTTTCTTGGTCTAAATCTAATTGTCTGTGCCAGAGTGTGATTTGTGCAGCTGGATGTATCTGCCCCAAACTTAATGAAACCACAGCTGATGATATAATGAGGAAACACTATGCCATAAAAACTGACCTGAAGAGGTTTTTTGCAGGTGTAGATAGAGGGGTTAAGAAGTCCTCCACAGTTAGCTAATCAGCTGAAGGCAATTTTATAGTATTGCTTTGGTGCTTAAAATTTATCTCACAGTAGCTTTCTCTTATGGTGGGGGGAAGTCTATTAAGAATATGAATAATTGGAGTGCCATCTGCTTGAGGGACATAAACTTAGAATAAAGCACAGAGTTAATATGGATTAAAACACCGTCAAAGCTCTATGCCAACAAAAAAGTTTGAGACTGTTTTTCTGGCAGAACACCAACTCTTAGTAATTTATCTTAATATTCTATTTATATAAGAGCTGTGAGCTTAAGCATACAAGATTAATGAAGGTTGATTTGACTGCCCCTTCACTTCCTGTGCCTTCCACAGCATTCTAAAGGTGGCAGATTGCTAATCAAGAATTCTTAACACTTTGTCCAAACTCAAAGGTGAGTTTTTCAGAAATTATAATTACCTATAACTCTAGCCATGATCTCTTTGGCTATGAGTCATGGTTAAACTATTCATCTTTTCCATGCATCTTCCTTGCAAAATGAGGCCACGCTAATAGCATTTCATTAGTTCAAGAACTGTTTCCTCTTCTACACTTTTAGCTCTGACTCTCTATCAGTAGATTCCAGTGACAGTAAATACAGAAGACAGTGACACTGTTTTATGTATTAATTAGGCCACCAGTCCATTTTCCTCATTTTTTTAATTGTATTTTCATATGCTGACCTGAAATGTTTTATTGCACTTGCAGCTCAAGCTTATTGATTCAGATCATATCCACTGAACGTATTTTCTTCTGAGCCCTTACAAGGGCCTCATATTATGACAAGATCATGTCTCTGAAACAGATGCTAACTATCCTGAACAAGCACGATGCTGCTGTTCTGTAAACACTGGTACTTAAACAGCCCACTAACTGGATAAGCAGTTGCAACATCTGCTATGGCTGAATCAATGCAAAACTGAATAGATAAATGACTCTCGTTGTCTCTTGTCACTTCATGAAAGAAGGTGCAGGTTGTTTGTCAGTCACAAGAATAGTGGTATCTGGCCTGTACCTCATCTGTGGGTGTACAGGGTCCGGCTGGGATGGAGTTAATTTTCCTTAGAGAAGACCTAATGAAGCTGTGCCTTGGATCTGTGACTAAACCAGTGTTGATAAACATCCGTGTTTCAGCTATTTCTGAACAGTGCCTGCAGAGTGTTGAGGGGTTTTCGTTTGTTTTGTTGTTTCACTGTTTCCCTACTAAAGCTATATTCCACACTACACAATACTGTGCTCGGCAATAAAAACCTAGGGAAAGGAGGAGGAAGAGAAAATATTCATGGTTATGGTGTTTGTCTTCCCAAATAACCATGATGTATGCTGAGGCCATGTTTTCCAAGGGGTGGAAGGACATCTGCCTACCAGTGGGAAACAGTGAATGAGTTCTTTCACTTGCTTTGCTTGTACACACAGCTTTGCTTCCCCTCTTAAGCTGTCTTTATCTTGACCCACCACTTTTAAGATTTGCTATTCTGGTTCTCTGCTCCATCTCACTCTGGGGGACTAAGCAAGAGACTGGCTGGCAGTACAGCTGCTGGTTGGGGCCAACTCAACACAATGGGCATTAGTATTTGTTATTGCCTTTTGCTTTTTAAATACTTTAAACTAATAACCTAAATCTTGCATAGACTAGGACAGGGTCCTGAAAATTTGTATTTGTCCTTAGAGATACATTTCTTCTGGATGGATTTGGTGCCCTTGAATGTCATTACCATTTCTTTTTTCTCCCTTTTTTTGCTTTTATTAGAGTCTTTTCTACTTATTTTTTCTGTTTCCTACATGGCTCTCTATTATGAGTCAATTCTTGCTCCCTTCCTTCCCACATTGCTCCCTGTTGCAGTCTAAACAGATGTGGATCAAATACCCTTTAAACATGTTTCACTTTATTTTGTGTAATTTTATCTTAAGCAAAAAGAGTTTGTACACCAGTGCAGGCAAACACAGAAATGGTAAGAAATCTTAATGCCTGAAAATGGTGCATAGAGAATATTCAAGAAGATTGTACCTTTGGGCATTCTCATCTCTAATTTTCTGGTTTTCCATCTGTTATCTAGTCCTGAAAACTGTTTCTTAACACTTCAAGGGCTACAATGACTGCACAGAATGCATTATAATAATTACACTGCTGCATCAAGGTTTCGTTCTTTTTTTCACGGTAGAGCAGAGCTATGCCTGAGCAGAAGACAGAAAACATGCAACTCAGTTACATTAATCCAATAAATACTTTATTCACATTAATTATTGCTGTATTAGACTTTCAGAAATATAAATTATAAAATATAAACTGACCCAGAAACTGGTAAAAATGGCTATGTTACCAATAAATATCGTTGTTAGGATTTCATTGCTGTTGATTGTGTGTAAGCAGTTGTGTGTAATAAGGGCAGTAATCAAGTTTCACAATGATCAGAAATTAATAGACTGTTATTGTAAGAATTAAAGTTCTCCTGTTTTGCAGCAAACCAAGCTGTCTTCTTCAAAGCTGTGTAATAGAGTCCTCCAAGACTCACATTAGGCCACAGCTTAAAAAAAATACCTTGAAGCACTGGCTAAAAAGTAAAATGATTTTTTTTTTTCCCAGATGTCACCCAATTATTTAAATTAGTTTAAACCTGAGAGGATTTTTAGGGACTTTGAAAGCACCTTAAAAACCCAGCCAACTTGACAGATGAAAGTAAAATTCATGAAGATCAGATACACATTCAAAGTAAAAACTTTTAGCTGTAACTAACCATGAAAAGATACGCTCAGCAGTATCAGTAGTTCCATGAAAACATTTGCTTTAAGAAAGACAAATATATTCTCCCTCTACCTTTTTATTCCAGTCTTGATGAGAGTTGCTGACATTAAAGCAGGAATACCTTAACATTACAGTAGAGTGGAAAGCAGGAAATCCTTACATTTCCATAGTAATTGTTATTCCTTTGTTGTCATCCACAATGTCCTAGACACCTGCCAGAAATTCAGGAAAAGAATTGGACGTTCAGAATCTAAGGACAAATAGGCAGAGATTATAGGAAATGTACAGTAGTAAAAAGAGATTAATATGCAGGGAGAAGATTTGTCTCCATAAAATATAGATGTTCAGGTTGCTATAGATGAGGCTGGCATACCAAAAGAAAAAAATTACTGCAGTTTTTTTCTTCCAAAGGTTGTGTGCTGGTTTTAGTGGTGATAAAGTTAATTTTCTTCAGAGTAGCTGCTACGGTGCTATGGTTTGGATTTGTGCTGGGAACAGTGTTGATAATGCAGAGATGTTTTTGTTATTGATGAGCAGTAATTACACAGAGCCAAGACTTTTTCTGCTTCTCACACCACCTTGCCAGCGAGTAGGCTGGGGGTGCACAAGGAGTAGGGACAGCTGACCCCAAGTGGCCAAAGGGATATTCCATACCATAGGACATCAGCCTATAAATCTGGGGGAAGGAGGAGGAAGAGGGGGATGTTCAGAGTGATGCTGTTTGCCTTCCCAAGGAACTGTTAATATGTGATGGAGCCTGGCTTTTCCTGGAGATGGCAGAACACCTGCCTGCTGATGGCAAGTGGTGATTGGATTCCTTTTTTATTTTGCTTTTCTGGTGTGTGCAGCTTTTACTTTACCTATTAAATTGCCTTCATTTCAACTCATATCTTGTCTCCCTTTGTTCTTCTGCCCCTTAGTCTGTATGCTGGGCCTAGAAGATGCACATCCTTTTGGAGGCAGCAGCTTGGCTTGTTTCTCTAGGGCAACATAAGTAACAACAGTTCATTTTTTGTCTGACAACTCAGATGATAACACATAACTGCAAAGATAAACATTAGGATTAGATTACATATACCTGAAAGAATGTATATAATTTAACTGTAAAAAAGAAATATCTTAATATGTTGATTAATTTATTATGATTTTTGGGTTGCTGGTGAGTAAGACTCACGTGTTCTAAGCAGACTAGGAAATTTTTTTCTTTTTTCCCGATTCTCTCTTGTGAACTGCGATTTTCCCTGTAAGATTCCCTTCTCCAGAAAGGTTTCGGTATGTCTGATACTCCAAGGAGTAACTAACTTCCACACCTATTTCCTGAGCATGCACGTGCAAAATGTCTGTGAAAGAAACAACAGAATAATGGCTGTGAGCAGTGTGCAGTGAGGCAGAAACCTCTTCCCACAAAACATTAAATATGTGTTTGGTGGCACATTGAATATTCTGACAACAGCTGAGTAATACCTGTCTAGACTTTGTACCCTGTAGTAGTCTTTTTCTTCTAAGTGCTTGTATGACTCTTTTGGATTGAGTTTATGTTTACAGCTATTGCTGCTGTCTTTGGTGGGCCATTTCACACATTAATCACCATCTGTGCAAAGACATTGTGGCTTAAATCCCTTTCATCCCTTCTCATCTTCAGTTCATGCCTTCCTATTTTAGATCCTGCATTATCTCACTGAATAACCCATCAGCACCAACCTTACCCAGGACTGCCTTTTCAGTAACTTCAGACCTGCATGAAATGAGGTATTGTTCTGTTAATCTCAAATTTCTCAGGTGGAAATTAAATTTTCTAATCTATGCCCTTGATATTAACATCTCAATTTTCTCTCATTTTTACAGTTTCTTCCACATTGCAAAACACACTTCATGAAGGTTCTAAGACTGCATGTTAGATGCATGTTAACAGCTGCTTTGATATATTTTGCTTCATTTCCCTTATCTACTGGTGAAAGTTCTTGACTGAATTTGATGGAACTCAACATTTAAGAACCTCTGTACTGAAGTAACTCAGGAGCATAGGTAATGTTTTTTTGACCATCTCAGAGCACTATCTTTTGTTTCTTTGTTGTTGTTGTGCTTTGGTTTTTTGGGGTTGTTTTTTTCAGTTATGTTATTTTTCATCTTCCATGAAAAAATAAGATTCCAATATTCAATTTTAACTAAAGACTAAATTTTAGCTCAAATCTCTTCTTAACATGAAGTATAAATTATCATTTTCCTCATAGCAAGTAACTTTTACAAAATTGAGCACTTAATCTGTTTCCAGTTTTTGACAATCACAAACAGTAGGTATTTCATAAAGAATATTGGTGTTACCAATGCATATTCCCATATAACAACCTACAAGAAGAGGACTGAAAGCTACAAGTAGGAAAGGTAGTAGTCCTCTGTTTTCCAGAAGCCCTTCAAAACTAGGCATTATTACATAAACATTGCAGGGAGTTTTTGGGTACTGGACCATACCTTGACTAAGAAAGGAACACAAAACACCAGGTTTTCCCTCTTCTCCAAAATTCCACAAAAAACAGCACTCCATTTCTGCCTGAGCTGAAAAAAAGTTCTTTCCTCACTGCAGATTTGTTGACCATTTTATCACTAATAGTGACAGCAGAGCTCAACTTTCAAAGTTCATGTAGATAGAATCCAGAGAAAACTTCTAATTTTCTTCATTTAAGTAAACTTGTGCTTTAAAGAATTTTCAGTGTAATATTCACCCTTGTAAGTGTTATTCCATTAGTTCTCAGTGACTCATGAAAAACAACACCAATTAAATTTTTCTTAGTTTTACAAGCAATTTTTTAACTTCTTGAATTGTGAATTTCAGCTGCAACTAGGTAACTTGTGGGTTTTTTTCTTCTTTTGCTTGCACTGTGAAGACTTTTTTTTTTCTCTTTATTAAGAAAAGAATACCTTGTTTATAACTTAAAATGTAAGATACCTATAAATATGTGCCAGGTGGCACCAAAAGTCCTTGAGGTACATACATTAAATTGGACTTATTGTAGTAAGGTGTCTTTATTCTTGATTAGTTTTGTAAAGCTGCAGCTACTAAGTGTTCTTTTGCAATGAACTTCAAGTGTCTCCAAAGGTCAAGAACAATCTTGTGTTTAAATGCAATGAAAGAGAATGGCATTTCATTGGTTGTAACTTCAAAATTTATTTATTTAGTTTCACTTTTTATAAAATGTGTTGAGATAGTGGTTTTGTACTGAGCACTTATAGTTTGAAATCTCCACTAAGGCTTCCTGCCCTTGACTTGTTCTTAGCAGTGGTGTATGGTATTCCTTATAATTTCTTTTTTTTCACATAGAATGACAGCTGTGCTAGGCTAGATCAGGAAGAAGGTACAGAAGTGGGAAAGCTTTAACTTTTTCTACTTGTTTTTCATGCAGTGACAAACACAGTTTCTACTGAAATTGAGAAAAGATCTGACACTGACCTGTAGTCTATATCTTCAACTCATACAGTATTACAAATAATGTATTACAAAAATAGCAAAATCCATCATCTATACACATGGAGGCACCCATGAAACAGCAGTAACTACACCAAATGCATATAAATTGCAACCAAAATTACCCAGCACTCCAACAGACCAAAGTAAATTACAAGTTCAGATGTCAGATGGGAATATGATACTACACAACTGGTTCCCAAGTTTTAGGAATATTCCTTTTAGCAAGATGAACCAAAATGTGCTCACATTTATTTATAAAAGGAAAAACCTTCCACTCAAGGGTACCCAGAAAGGAGGTGCCTCGTCCAAAAAGGGGCAAGGGCCAACTTAATGGTATGCCTGAACAGAAAAGATGGGTTCTTTCCATGTCCAGGAGGTGAACAATGGAAGAATAAGTTGTTGAGTAAGAATAATAGTTGCAGCTTTTTGCATGTTTTCACAAAAGAAATTGAAACTGGACATAAGAAAGGATACTTCGTGGTGACAGTGGTTAAGCACTTGGATAATTTACCCAGAGAGGCTGCAGAATCTGCATTGCTAGAGATTTTCAAAACTTGACTAGCTGAAGTCCTGAACAACCTTTGAAGCTACCACTACTAAGGGGAAGCTTGGACTAGGTGACCTAAAGGGGTCCCTACCAGCTCTAACATACAGACTGTGGGAAATCCAAATTCAAATTCATGCTCTGCCCAAGGTACAGGAGTGATCTGAATATGGGGACCCTGTATCACATTGAATGCCAAGTCTGGGATGCACTTCAAGCCAATTTCTTTGTTTCTTGACCCCAACATTACCAAAGTTATTGTCAGCAAAACATCTGGAACAGAAAGGTTGTTGGAGACATCCATAACTAGTATTTAATTCCTAATTAGATGAGTCTATTTTTCAGTCAGGTGTTTTCTGCAGATTCCTTCTTGATATACTCAGTTTTCTTGCCCTACCAGTCAGAGCACCTAAGATGCCACCCTGGTCTAACCCCAGATGATACCAAAATATCACCCCAGATATTACCCCAAAATATTACCAAAATATCACCCCAGATGACACCTAGCAGTACAGTTACTCTCACTCTGAAAGTAATTGGGTGCAAAGCAGGTAGAGGTGATTGCATATTTCTAGATGGTGTAAACAGGCAGAATATCTGTCTTTCCCTAGACTTCTAGATGTCTGGACACAGCCATGCCCTACTCTGGAAGTGCCCCATTTCATAGAACCTATTTTTTTAGCAGGACTCATTAACATGGGCACAGGTTGCCCAAATACTTTGCTCCACTGGTACACAGAGCATCTGTGCATCTGTCTGTGTGCAGTCACGTCATCACTTCCCCTCAGTGCACAGGTACATGGAATGCTGTAGCACAGGCAATAGGCTGTTCACCCAAAACAGGTAAGGGTGTCTTTCAGAGTCAAGAGAGATTAAGATCTCAGTAACCCACTCCTTACTATACTGGTTTGAGTGAGAACAGAACTGATTCTACTCAGTGATTTTACTGTTCAGCTCAGCTCTTCTAACTCCCTGAACTGTCTGCAGTCAGCAGCCTGTTTTCCCAGGCAGTGGCTGCTGCTGGCAGTGAGAACAGCCCATGGTTAGAGTCAGTACCAAGGGTTGGGTTGCAGACCAAGGCCACTGCTGGATCTTGTGTAGCACAGTGGGGGTGCAGAAAGTGAAAGGCTGCACCTGCAGGGAGGAGCGGACAGGGCAGGTGACCCCAAACTAAACAACGAGGGATTCCAGACCATAGACGGTGTATTTGGTATAAAGCTGAGGGATCTGGAGGGTCTTTTTCAGGGCTCCATGCTGTTATCACCTCTTGTTCCACTTTGCCAGGTTTGCTTGGCTTGGCTCAGGTCCTCTTCGGAGCATCCCAGGAGGACTCTGCCCATTCTGCCTTCGATCTCAATCTGTGTGTTCCTGAATCCGCTACCAGAATCCAGCTCCTGAACACAGCTCCCGTCTGCTGTGGGGCCCGGTTTGGGACTTCCCTGGTGCCTGCTCCACAGCATCAGTGGTGACAGTGATGGAATTACCATCGGGGGTTTGGTTTGATACTGGGTTTGTATATATTTGTATATATTCCATTTTTTATTATTATTATTTCCATTTTCATTCAAGCTGTTCTAGTTTCCTTTTCTAATGCCTGGGTCTCTCTCCCTTATTCCCTTTCTCTTCCCCTTTGGGGAGGCAGGGGGGTTAACAGAGACCTGTTATAGGTCTATAACTATGACATATTAACTGGTGCCCAACGTGGGGCCCGATCAGAGCTCTGACAGATTGCCTGAATAGTTCAAATTCCTGTTCTCTCACTTAAAAGAGTATCACTTTTTTACTGAGCATCTTTAAGAGTCGGAAACTAAACCAAACTGTGTAAATGATGTCCTTTTGAGAGCAGTGTCAGTTTGTGGCTTGTTAGCATTTCTTTCCAAGTTAAATGCCATAGTGTTCCCTTACGTGCCGTATGTGTTATGTTACTGTTTGCTTGTTCTCACTGTTTATCTGAAAGCTTTGGTTTCAGGAGCTGGGTGAAAACCCTGCTTTGCTGTGGTATTTATCTCTGATTTATGTTGTGCTGAATTGGGCAGTGAGTGCATCTCTGTGCAGTGGATTTTATTACTAAGAATACTTTTGGATTTATCTCAGGAAGTTCTACTGCTCCCCAGTATGCCAATCTGCCTCCACCAGATTTTTGAACTCTGTTAAATTCTGAGGATTGTGGGCATTGTTATTACCAAAATATCATATTATTTTCTAATATCTTTACTATATGGTCTCAGATTAGTCGTCAATGCAATTATAAAGGTTGGGCAACCACCAAAAAATGCTGAGTAGGCATTGCTTCCCTGCAAGGCTCTGGGATACACTCTGTAGTTATCCAGACTTCACAAGGTTCTATGATATGCAGGAAATGTGCCGTGACTGTTCAGGCTCTGCAAACCCCCCCCACCAGCCCTGTTGCTGCACCAGCTCCAAAACTAAGCACTGCACCTACTCAANCAACCAGACAATTCCAGTGACAGAAGGGAGAGGCTCCTTCTCAAGTATAAGTCGGAATGAGATGCAAAGCCTGATGACCCTGAAACTGGAAAGAAATATCTAACAAAAACAGATGGCCCAGTGTGGGCAGATGATAATGGAGCGGGTCCTTCTAAAGCAAATCCATCAGATGTGGAGTCTTCAGATGCAGAGGTTACCACCAAACCTNCCTGCTGCTGCTTCAACTCCCACAGCAAGCTCTGAAGCTGTTCCACCTCCAGCAGCAAACCCGGCAGCTGCACCAACAGCTACTGTGGCTACTCCCGCTCAGTCTGCACCTGTACAAGTTGCTCCTGNGGGGTTAACAGAGACCTGTTATAGGTCTATAACTATGACATATTAACTGGTGCCCAACGTGGGGCCCGATCAGAGCTCTGACAGATTGCCTGAATAGTTCAAATTCCTGTTCTCTCACTTAAAAGAGTATCACTTTTTTACTGAGCATCTTTAAGAGTCGGAAACTAAACCAAACTGTGTAAATGATGTCCTTTTGAGAGCAGTGTCAGTTTGTGGCTTGTTAGCATTTCTTTCCAAGTTAAATGCCATAGTGTTCCCTTACGTGCCGTATGTGTTATGTTACTGTTTGCTTGTTCTCACTGTTTATCTGAAAGCTTTGGTTTCAGGAGCTGGGTGAAAACCCTGCTTTGCTGTGGTATTTATCTCTGATTTATGTTGTGCTGAATTGGGCAGTGAGTGCATCTCTGTGCAGTGGATTTTATTACTAAGAATACTTTTGGATTTATCTCAGGAAGTTCTACTGCTCCCCAGTATGCCAATCTGCCTCCACCAGATTTTTGAACTCTGTTAAATTCTGAGGATTGTGGGCATTGTTATTACCAAAATATCATATTATTTTCTAATATCTTTACTATATGGTCTCAGATTAGTCGTCAATGCAATTATAAAGGTTGGGCAACCACCAAAAAATGCTGAGTAGGCATTGCTTCCCTGCAAGGCTCTGGGATACACTCTGTAGTTATCCAGACTTCACAAGGTTCTATGATATGCAGGAAATGTGCCGTGACTGTTCAGGCTCTGCAAACCCCCCCCACCAGCCCTGTTGCTGCACCAGCTCCAAAACTAAGCACTGCACCTACTCAAGTCTCCACAATCCACCCNCTTGTTGAAGCTCATACTGTTACCATTGGCCCATCAATCTAATCTCTCCCAGTCTCTCTGGAGAGCCTCCCTATCCTCATGCAGATCAACATTCCCACCTGACTTAGAGTCTATCATCAGCAAGTTCACAGATGACACCATGTCCTCATCAAGATCATCTATGTTAAACAGAAATGTTTAACAATGTTCAACAGAAACCACCACTCTTTGGGCTTGTCCGTCCAGCCTGTGCTTGATCCAGCAGATCCAGGTTGGATCCTGGCTCATCCAGGCCATGAGCAGCCACTTCTTCCATGAGAATTCTATGGGAAACAGTATCAAATGCTTTTGAAAATCTAGGTAGACAACATCCACAGCCTTTCCCTTGTCCAATAGTCAGGTCAGCTTGTCACAGCAGGAGATCATGTTCATCAGGCAGGACCTGCCTTTCCTAAACCCATTCTGACTGGGCCTGATCCCCTGGTTGTCCTCTATATGGCTGTAATGGCACTGAAGGTGATCTGCTCCATGACCTTCCCTGATACTGAGGTCAGACTGACAGGTCTGTAGTTTCCCAGATCCTCCTTTCTGCCTTTCTTGTAGACGGGTGTCACATCTGCTACCCTCCAGTCCACAGGAACCTCCTCAGTTAGCCAGGACTTCAGCTAAATAATGGTAAGTGAGCACATCTGCCAACTCTTTCTGCACCCTTGGGTGTAACCCGTCTGGTCCCATAGACTTGTGTGCATCCAAGTGGTGTAGCAGGCCACAGACCACTTCCTCTTTCAATGTGATGGCCTCATTCATTTCCATGTTGCTTCCACACTGTCATGAATATCAGTGGTGAGGAATTAAAGATGACAAAAAGATTATAGATAACAAACTTCTTATGATCGTGGTTTCTATTTATCTTATTCAAACACAGAGCAAAATAATCTCTTCAAAACTCCAAGTTTGCTAGTCAAAGAGTCTTTGGATCATGTTAGCCCTTCACAAAACATCTCCCTCCTCTTCTAAAAGTGTAGTCCACCAGAAATTAATACTTCACCNCGGGTGTCACATCTGCTACCCTCCAGTCCACAGGAACCTCCTCAGTTAGCCAGGACTTCAGCTAAATAATGGTAAGTGAGCACATCTGCCAACTCTTTCTGCACCCTTGGGTGTAACCCGTCTGGTCCCATAGACTTGTGTGCATCCAAGTGGTGTAGCAGGCCACAGACCACTTCCTCTTTCAATGTGATGGCCTCATTCATTTCCATGTTGCTTCCACACTGTCATGAATATCAGTGGTGAGGAATTAAAGATGACAAAAAGATTATAGATAACAAACTTCTTATGATCGTGGTTTCTATTTATCTTATTCAAACACAGAGCAAAATAATCTCTTCAAAACTCCAAGTTTGCTAGTCAAAGAGTCTTTGGATCATGTTAGCCCTTCACAAAACATCTCCCTCCTCTTCTAAAAGTGTAGTCCACCAGAAATTAATACTTCACCTTGCTATAAAGCTACCAAAATACTGATTGAATTGCCTAACATCTCCATCCTACCCTTCAAAAAAGCCCAAGCCCTCATGAAAATGAATGCATTGGCAAATATCTTATTTCCTTGAGATCATGCCTCATACTGTTTCTGATCTAAATATGGTCACAGAGAAAACCTTCATCCCCTAAGGAACTTGCCTTCTTGGTTTGTTCTTTTTTTTTTTTTTTTTAATATAATGTTGTAAAATCAAAGTAAACACTGGAATCAAATGAAGAAATAAATGTTCACAAAACGTCTTACAGCATTGTACCAAAACTTTTATTTGAAACATCTTCTGAAGGCTTCAAACACAAAAAAGACTTGTAGTCTGAAGCAATAAATGCTGTAGCTCCAAACACAGCAAATATTGACCCTCTGTAATATCTGAGCATCTCTTCTGAAAAAAGAGTTCTTTTGCTTAAAGGCACAACTCAGAATTAAATACAAACTTCAGTGTTGTGCCAAACAAAAGATCTATCTGACCATACAATGAAATTAATTAAGCTGAAAGAATATGCAATCCCACTTGAGGATTATTTTTGTTGACTCAGATAATCTTTTGTTAACCCTTGTAGCTCAGAAGAGGACAACCCTGCTTGGCAAAGATGAGAGACCTGCTACAATTCTCCTGTACCTTCTGGTACTCTCAACAGGGGATGCCTATGCTATGAACCATCTAGAAGCACAGAAAGCATGCTGGTGTTAAAGGTTCAGTCTGGCTCTGCAGCAATCTGGCTGCTTCTTACAGAAATGTATGCATTCTGTAAAGGATGCAACAGTGAAGATTACCACCCTATAATCAAGTTGCTGTATCTCAGTCCTTCCCCCAGAAGGATCCATGAAGATGGAAACATAAAAGTTGCAAAGGCATAAATATGAATGATTTACCCTCTGCCAATACAGACTGCTTGAAATAACCTCAGTGGGGGGTGACACCTCCTTTAAGCTGGTGAAAATCCATCATGGGAGACTGCATGTCCAAGAACTGCTTTTCAAATAGGCACTTAGAGGAGCTGTGGAATTATGGAAACGTGTAACAACAAAACACAGCAAATGTTAGTGTTTGGGTTTTGTTTGTTTGCGGGGTATTTTGTGGTTGTGGGTTTTGTCTTCCACCAAGTCACTGAAAGACATTGCAAGAAGTTGACATTTCTGCCCCTCGCAGGGGCCTGAGGAGTTCAGGGAGAAAATGCTCTCCTCTTTAATACACATCTAGGAAGAGCTGTAACACAGGGCTTAATGAGGGACTATATCAGTGGCAAAACCTAATCTGCTCTTGTACTAATAATGTTTACATGGCAACAGGCCACAGAAATTTTCCAGCTACCATAGGATGTTACAGATGCAGAATCTCTCTCAGCTGTAGCACGCTTTACTCAAAGCTCACTTTTCTTGACTAGAGAAAAAAATAAAGTGTCTAAAATCACAATTCTCTTCCTACTTCTGCCAATCTCCACCAACAGATTGACCAGATACCATCAGCTCTGCAACCCTGCTTCCAAAGGAATGAAAACCACTCAGCTGGTCCCAAACCCTTTCTCCTTACTTCAGAACAACCAAACAACCCGGACCAAGCTAGTGGGGAAACTACAAGTATCCATAAGAAGTCACATCAGAAGAGAACAAGGCACTAAACCATATTGCCAGGAATAGTGATATCTCTTCTGAGCCTTGCAGAAAGAAAAGGCAACACTGGGAACCTTCCCATCCCCTGTGGTTTACCAGTCACCTTATGTGAGACAGAATTACAGCCGACATTATCTAAGGACAATACTGGGGATAAGAGGGTTGCTTAACCTCCCGAGATAATTATATCTGGTCTAGTTTCTTGGAAATAATGCTACCACAGACCAATTAGAGTAGGTTCTCACTGGTTTTCCTGCTTGTAAAAATCCCTTCAGTATGGCTCTTCAATAGACAAACCACATTCTGAACAGCTGCTTCACCAAGGAAGCAAATGTAGTTCAGAGCTAACTTAGAAATGAGGAACTTAGTGTCCTGGTGAGCATTACTCTTTCCTTAATTATTCCCTCTGTTCACACTTTCTGGCTGTTACACTCTACCAAACATGAAGACATGGATATCTTGAGCACTGGTAGGCTTGGAGAATGTGTCTGCTGAATTCAGTTCATTCCTTTCTAAAAAGGGAAGGAAAACACAAATGAAATTTGTGCCTTTACAGAAAAACATGAAGGGTCTCAAAATCACTATGGCTCTGCCAAAAGCCTGTGATTTTTGAAGGGATTTAATACACATAACGTTTGTCAGAGCCACTTCAATGTTTTGGGGCACCACAATATTTAGCTCATCTGAGCCTAACTCTCATCAATTCAAGAAAAAGGGGTACAGTTACTCGATTTAGCATTACAAAGTCAAATTATACCCTTGCATCCTCACTACTGCAGGCTGCATTTATTCCTCTCATTGCTCTGTTACTCTATTTCCTTGATTCAGGTCTAGATTTTGGGGTCACATCACATCCCAAGTATAAGGCGGTGAAATAACCGCCCCAGTCCAGAATTCCTGCCCCAAATTTCATCCTTTCTGAGTCTGGATTTGGGCACTCTTGGTGAGGCTGCAGAAGGTGAATTGTGCATTAGCTGTGCTGGCTTTTATCTGTTCTGTTGCTTGGCTCCATGTCAATTCCATGTGCACATGACCATGAGCTCCCAGGGATCCACTCAC
>VWZY01012035.1:7478-79695 GCA_013399075.1 Chloroceryle aenea
TCTGTTACTCCTTTGCTACCATCATGGACTGGTTTGTGGGGTGGTGATGCTGGTGGAGTGTGTGTGTGTAGGGGGAGGGGTTGTAGCTTTGTAAATATTCAGGTGCTATAATATCATCTAGCTCTTACTGAGTCCAATATGAAACACACGTAGGCTTTCTTCTAGGCTTTCCCTTCTGATAACTTTATATAAAAACGTGCAAGTGCTAAAAGCTGTCTTCTGAGCAGATAATAGGAGCTGGAAATACATAGTGCTAACCTTAATTACATCCTTCAGGCTCTCGTCTTTTGCACCAGCTCTGTCAAATGCAGACTATATTTTGACACAGACAGGAACATTTAATCATATTGACATGAACAAAGTAAAGCTGAGGAATTTGCTCTACTGATCTTTTTGTGTGTGTGTTAGAGATTTCTAGCATATGTAACTTGCCTATCATACAACTATATATAAATAATCTCTGTATTTCTGCAGGGCTGGAACGGTATGCTTGTTACATCTCTCTTAGCAAAATGGCTCCTGATAGTTTATGGCTATTTTTATTTAATAATTTATTTAATAATTTATCTTTTTGAAAAATTTTCCTCTTGTCAAAAGGTGATGTTAAAAATCACCCTTTCTTTTATGTGGCATATTTGACACAACTGTGATAGGAATTGATGATGAAATGCAGCTAAGAAAATAAATCACTTATTTTCTCTGAAAAGATTAGGGGCATGTATAGATCCTATGTTCCTATAGATTTAGCTTGTGAATAATAGTGTTTCAGATCATTACATTGCCCCTAGTAGACTAACTGGAAGCAGGAGCCAAGCACTACTGAGAAGAAGAGGTGTAGAAAAAATAAGGTACAAATAGTCCTCTGCTCTCACAGAGAAGTACACACAAAACCATCAATACATATTTGTCAGTTTGCATTTGTGCTGCCTTCCTACTGTCCTCTAGAAAGGCTGTTTCAGAGCCTTACATTGCTATTCATTTGGAAGTCTCTTCAGGTTTTCGACCTCAGTTACTCATGCCCACTTTACAAGGTTCTGTTCAGTATTTGTCTCCTATTTTCTTTCCCATCCTTGGCATTACCTAACCATGAGCTTCTAAAGAATACCCATGCTGCTTTTCCAAATGTGTTTTTCTGGGGCTAAGCGAGGCAGTTTTCTTCACATCTCTTCTTTTATGGCATTGGCAATATGTTTCTCTGGTCATCCTTGGACCTTGCATCACCATTTATTCTGGTGCAATTTCTTTTTTTAATGTGGATAATTGGAAACAAATGACATACTTCAGATGAAGTCTCTCCCACGCAAGTGGTTTTCTAAAAAGGCTTTAATAGCTGCCTGCTTCTATCAAAACACTTCTCCTGATACATCTTAAAATTTCATTTCCCTTTTTCACAGCTGCATCATGCCAGTGATTTATAGTCAACCTGTGATCAATAAATACAGCCAAGCCTTTTTATCATTTTTAGCTGATGTTCTGTATCATGGATTCATGTTAATAGCCCCTTGCCCTTGTTCTATTACACTTCATTCCATTTCAATTACAAACCTCAAAGCCACTTAATTTTTCCTGGATAATATTCTGTTCCTCCTTTATATTGATGTCTCCCAACTTCATGCCTTCATCCATTTTCATCATAGCAAGTCTACTTTTTGTGCTAAAGCCATTTAATAGAAGCATTATATAAGACTCAGCCATGAGGAGTTCTGCTTTCTTGCTTGACAGTACTTAGTTTGCTTACACATCATCCTTTAACTACTTTCTTGCTCACTTGTGAAAGTCTTCAGCAATCTGGTATCTTTTATTTGTAATTTACTATATATTCAGTGCTGTTAATTTAGTTTCTATGGTTAATCTATTCTGCCCTGGTGAGGCCACATCTGGAATACTGTATCCAGTTCTGGGCTCCCCAGCTCAAGAGAGACAGGGAACTACTGGAGAGGGTCCAGCAGAGGGCAGCGAAGATGACTGGGGGACTGNAATCAGCAAGAGAGAGACAAGTAAGCCCATAGAGGGAGCAGAGACTAGGAAACTGACAGTTTTCTAGGTTGCAACATACAGTATAGCTGCTTTACTTCCTAAGGTAAATTCTCCTTATTTGTCTCCTTGCTGAGGCTGGTTAAGTATTTGCCCCCATTCTTTTTCCCAGTTTTGGTTTTGCCAGAGGATCCTGAAGTTTTGAAGCCTATTCTGTGGTAATGCACTGTGACAGTCTGTCCCCAGCCAGCAGCCAGTCACCTGCAGAGCCTCTTGTGTACTCCCTTCCCCCATGGGACAGGGATAAAATAGAAAGATGGCAAGAAGAATCATTGATCAAGATAGCATCAGTTTAATAGGTGGAATAAAATCTTGCACACACAAGCAAAACAAAGGAGGGATTTATTCACTATATCCCATTGAGAGGAAGATTTCCAGCATCTTCCTGGGAAGTCATGGAACACAAATGCCTGAACTGCAAACATCCCCCCTTCACACTCCTCTCCTTGAGCTTTTATGGCTGAGCACAATGGTATGGGACATCCCTTTGGTCAGTTTGGGTCAGCTGTCCTGGCTGTATCTCCTTCCATCTTCTTGTGCACATACAGCCTAGTCATCGAGGGGGATGGAATCGGAAAAAGAGAAGACCTTGTTGCTGTGTAGGCTCTTAGCGATACTCAAAACCACTGTTGTGTTATGTTTTAGTCACAGAACCAAAACAAAGCACCACACACGTTGCTGTGAAGAAAAATAATTCCAACAGGTATTTGCACATGGAAAAATAATATTAAATCATACAAATTCCTTTTTTTCCTCAGATAATTTGCTGAACTGATTAATATACCAAAAACCAGCAACAATTTAAGCAGTGTGGGAAGGGGAGATACTGATCTACAGGAATGCTTAAAACTAAAACTTTTTTGGTAAACTTATACCACTTTTTTTCTTTCTTTTTGGCCTTCATTATTGAGCCCATGTTTAATAGCTGATATTGCAATGAAATCCATGTCACACTCATTTCAGCTTCCTAGTGAATACAGTTTGATTTACAGACTGTCACATGTTTGACTATACACAGTTTTTGTTTTCCCTCTTAGCTGTTTCTCATTTCACCAGGAAGTTCTAGACCTTTGTAGTGTTGCACTTGCAAGGAAAAGAGGTGGTGGTTTTTTTTTTTCTTTGAGTGTGTTTATGATAATACTGAGAGTCATGAAATCATAGTTTCCAGATATATCTCAAAATTCATCTTATATCTAAAATCACAACTGTTTCTAACAGACAAGGTTTCCCACCAAGATCAGGCCTTCCTAACTACTGGAGATTAAAATTAATTTCTAGTCAGTCATTGCAGAACTGATGGAGATTCAACAGTGATCAAACTTAAGGAGATGCTCTAGGCAACCCATGAAAAGCATCTTGTGATAAATGACAATCTTGGCTGGGAATTCTGTTGTAAACTCATAAATCTGTGAGAAATGGTTGGCTGCTTTGGGTTGGGAGTTACTAACTGTAACACTTTTAGACTGAGGGCATGCAGAACTGCTCCCCCAAAATTAATTAAATAGTAACATTTTGGGCTAAGCATCAGTGAAGATCTGACTCTCCTGTTTTGACTTCTGTTTAAACCTTAGCAGGGAACTGTCCTTCCTGCTGAGCAAATGGAGTTGATTTGACATAGCTATAAACTTTGGAAATACATTTTTTTTTCATTTACTTATTGCAAGCTTGCACTTACCAGTCTCTTTGAGGTACAGCATAAGGAGGAGAGCTCAGAAGGTATTTCAGTTCAACTCGGGCAATCTCCTTAATGAAATCTTTTCTGCACTTTTCTAGTATTTTAACATAGAAACATAATTAATTCGCATACCTAAAAATTATTTCAGGTGCCAAACTTTAGCCGCTGTGAAAATCTTAACATATATTTAGTTCCATAAGAAAAATGAAGGTATTAATTACTAAGATTTTGTGCTTTATTTATCTTTAAAATATAAAACAATTTAATGATATAGATTGTCTCTCTAATACGTATTGTGTATTTAAAAAAATATTTGTGACTGTCTTGATTCTAACGAATCATCTAGTGTTGAGTATGCCTAAAAAGAAGTTCAGGAGCTAGCAAGGTTCATTTCTATGGTGTACTGAAGGCAAACAGAAGAGAGTCAGTATTTGAAGATGCACAAGATGCCCCAAGTTGATGCTGTAGTTTTAATGGCTAATACGTTGTCAGATTTACAGTCTAGTTAAACTTTTCTTCTTGCTGAGAAAGGCATGTTTCAATGTTTTTTATAGTTACAGGGTGATACAGCACTGTAATACTAAAAAACAAAAAACAAACCCCATTTGCCATTGAACTCTAGAGAAATGGATATCACCATGGTAGGTCTTTCATTTTGTCTTCTAAGGGCTTTGATATTCCAAAGGATCCCAATCCTCAAACAACAGAAATCAGTGAATTTTAAAATTTCATGTGTTAGGCTATACTAATGTAATGAAGATTTAATTTTTCCTGTTCCTTGGTGATTAGATCCTCTTCAGTCTGTACTGTTACATATTCTGTTAATTCCAAGCATAAGATTTGGAGAGCTACACATTATTATGTAGCTAATATTACAGAGCTTCATATTAGCTACATAGTAGTATGAGAGGTTATTTAAACAAATTTGTATTTTCTACTTTTTTCTTGTCTGGAAAGGACTGATAGAAGTTGGATGCTTGGTTGGGAGACTGAGCTGCCATCCTTGTAAGCAAGGATTTGAGAAGGGACTGAAACAAGTGCCTGGAAGCAAACTAGTAACAGTAAAAACTGTTACTGCTTATTGAGCATGACCCCAACACACTAAATACCATAAGAGATCTCCTGTTGTTAAATATGTCAGACACCTGAACAGAGATACTTCTTCCTTTCAGTTATTCCCTAGACAATGTAGCATCATGATACACAGAGCCTTCAGTTCAAAGGCAGAATATTTCAAAATGGAGGGAAATAACTGTGAATCCAAAGGGAATGTCTGGCTTAGAAAACATGGGATGTTTTTTTCCCCCCTCAGCATTTAACCTTTCTACATGAATTAATCTTGGATTAATTTCCAGCTGTGCTCTGAAGGTTGAGCCTGAGAGCCTCAACACTTACCCATTCCCAAATCATGCTGTCAGAAAAGAGCAAAAGTAGCCAGTGCTCTGTTGCATCTTTCTGTTTCCCCATATGTAAGTTCATCTTTTTGACCAGAATTCTTCAGCTGAGGTTACTGTTGTCACAGAGCACCAAGCTGGAATGCAGAGATAACGCTTGTGACTGCTGTGGTTTGACAGATACTCTGATTCCAACCTCTGCCCCTCCCTTTCCTTTTCTCTGTTGCACAGGTGGTGAAATCCTATTAGGACTGATTTAGTGAGTGGCGGAACAGGTTCATAATTCTCAGCTTCATTCCCTTTTGCAGCTTAAACAAGATTTTGAAGCATAAAATAAATTTTAATCTTTCCAAGGAAAGATGCTAATCTGAAGCCAGCTGTTGGCTCAATATTGGGTTCCTGCTGGCTTTGATAACAGCTCATGATTTGTGGAAATTTAGCATGGATTGAGATGTCAGTTTGTAACTCACACTCCAGGCTTCCTTGACTAATGGGAGGTAGACAGGGTGGTTGGGGCTTAGCACCATCAAATTTAACTGTGGTGTTCATGAAGTCTTCAGCTTTTGCATGCGATCACTCTTTGTTACTCACTGGGTTTCCTGGAAAAGGAGTGTTCAGCCAGGTCTTAGCCTCTCCACGCAGTCTCCTGTTATCCATTTATTTGCACCCCACAGTCCTAACAAATGCTTTGATTTCACACTTTCAAGCACAGTAAAGAAGCAATTTTAGCTATTTGGTAGACAAACAAAACTGTCGTATAAATGCCCTGGAGCATTAAGACATATGTCAGTGATATAAGATATCAGTGTTAGACAGTTGGTTTAATTCTCATACAGAAATTAGGAAAGCTAAAATTATGTTCAGTACCTATTTAGGATTAAAAAGCTATTTAGAGAAAAAAAAAAAAAAAGTCTAAGAATGTTAACCGTTCGTCTGCTTTAGACTGAAAAAAATGTGTAGTTTACAGTGATTTGGGAAAAAAAATGCACAATTAAATTTTTATATTTGAGCCTTCAATTGCCTGTTCATTAGTTGCATAATACTTATCAAGTCAGATTCTCTTGTCAGAGACAGTGGTAAATCTACAGTGTTTTCACTGGACATACAAAACTTACCTCAGTTTCAATTTTTTTGGTAATGAGGTTAGGAATTTTGACAGCACTTTTCAGTGGCTGAAGTTTTGAATATAATATGCAGTTTTCAGACTAAGTTTGGGAAGAAGCTGTCATCCAGACAGGCAATTCTCTGTATGTTGATAAGATGCATGATTGACACCCCTATAATTGTTGTAAGATTCTGTTTGTTCTTGGAACTTGGATGTTTAAGATGAAATGACAAGAGCTGTTCACAGTGCTTTTCAACTCAATTTGCAGTTACTTGTGAAATTCATGAGTCTGGAAGACAACAGAGTCCAACTTTGCTATTAATGTTATTTCTGTTACTAATTTTATTCCTGTTATTAATATATTCTTTCTTTAATGCTTTCTCTGTCTTCCCCCCTCCCCTGTTTTTTTTTTTTCAATCAATAGGCTTCTTCTATTATCATCCTTAAGAGAAAAGTCAAAGAGCACATACATTTCTAAAAATGCTGCTCAGATGTAGGTTAATTTTTTCTGTCTCAGGAATAGATCTACTTTTTCATTCATTTACATTATAGCACAAACCACATGGATGAGAGACAAGTATATGCTGTAAGGTCTGCCAGCAGTACTTCTAGATCAGAGTTCATTTAGAGTGATGCTGGCCCTGTGGATCATAATGTCTGCTCAGCCAAGTGGGAGAACTGACTTGGTTTGCAGTGGGCTCATATATCAATTTAAAGAGGAAGGAAAGTTGCCACAGAACCACAGTTCCTACCAGCAGCACTACTTCACAAAAAAAGTAATCCTCTGGCATTAATTTCTTGTCAAGGCTAGTGATGGGTTACATTTGCCAAGTAAGATGTGCTCAGCTGAACTGAATTATCTTGGAAGCGCAATGTGATATGTCACTTGTTCTTTCTTTCTCTTCTGAAGAATGTTGCATGTTGAAAGTGTCGTTCTGTGAATATTTGCTGTAAATTAAGATAACTGTTGTCAGAAGTGCAGGCTTCTAAAACTCTCACTAAAACTCTCAGACCATGCAATTCTAAAGCAGGCTGCTCCTGTAGGTATCTGTAAATCCAGTTTGTATATGAAGCAACTTTGCCTTTTTCTGCTCAAAAAAAAAAGTATAATCCAAAGCCCATTCCTACACGGGACCAATCCTTATCGAGCATTTAAGGGTGTGCTTTATGTGAATTAGGTGTGTACAAAAGTACTTTACATGAACCTAATCTAAGTTTGATATATTGTTGTTGGTTTAATATAAATGTTCATTCTGAGAGCACATATCTTTGCATTTGCCCTCAACATCCTGCATGGGTATGTAATGAATTTTAGTGTAGTCTCATTTTACAAAGGAGAGCTAAAAATAAGGAAGGTAATTGTTCTGCTCATATGATGAGCTGTCATCAGCACCAGGAGCCAAGTTCTTCATGCAATTACTGAGCCATTACTTGCACATCTCTTGCTTTTGGCATTTGGATCTCCCAATGACTGAAAGCAGGCTGAAAGTTGTAATTCCCTGATTTCCTCCTTGCAGGAGGGAAAATTATCTTTTGAGATCCAAAGCAAGGTGGAAGGGTAGACTGGAAGGGAAGTACTAAAATCAGCTTTTAAAGAAAGTTTTCTTTCATTCACCAGGGTTATTTTTTCTCCATGTGAATTAAGAAATAATATTTAGGGATGTTTTCTTAAGAAAATATTCCTTGTCTACAGAAATATTTTCCCTTATTCCTATTTAAGTGTCAGGCAAGATTTATGGGGAAAATATTTTCCATCTTTTATTAAAAAAATAGATGTTGTCCTCAAATTTCTTAGACTTTTCTTTGCACTGGCTGCTAAAGTAAATATATTGTTAGAAGTTTCCCCCAAATCTCCCAGGTTTTAAAGTTATGAAAAATATCCTCTGCATTTTGTATGGAATACTTATTTGGAGATGGAAGCAATTTGCATACTGACAGATCAACCATCTATATTTCAGTAGAGGTTGTTTCCTAATGCATAAATAATAAAATGGTAATGATTTAATTTATTTTCTCATGACTGCTTAAATATCTTTTTCTTTCTCTTGCATTGTTAGCATTGATCACAAGATCATGAATATCAGGATACCCACTATGATACAAAGTTGTAGGAAAATTCTTAATTTCTTGTTAAGTAGCATGTTCTCTGAATTTCTTCTCACTTAGACTGAAATAAAAATAAATGCTTCCAAAGTCAATGTTTTAAGCTCAGGTTAATGCAAAAGGATCCAGTTTCATGCATTTATAAAGAAATGTGTCTACTCAGGTAAACTCATCCAAAACAGTTTTTGTTGTCTGTTTTTTCCTTTTGCTTACTTACATTATTTCTTCTTCCCAATTAAACAAGAACAACAACAAAACAACACAACACATCCACAAACCAAACAAGGAAACAAAACCCAAAACCAAAACCAAAACAAAACCCAGGAATTTTTGCAACAGTAAATAACAATAGAAATTAGTATTTGCAGTAGGAATGAGGAGCAGCAAAAAGATTTCAGGATGATTGTCACGACACAGACAATAGTAGACAATTATTCTACACAGCATGCTGTATCAGTAATGCTGATGCTGCCTTTCAGTCACTGTATTTTCCATTAGAATTCTTGCCTTCTGTTCTAACAAACTGGAAAATCTTTGCAAATTGCTTGTTCTTTCTAATGTCCCTTTGTGTAGCAGTTAATCCCCTTTTCCACTTGTGTTTAAGTCTTCCAGCACTCCCTTTAAATCCACAGAAGTCCTTAGCTGATGCTAGTGTATTTTGTGACTTGCTGAAAGCAGGCTGCTGTTCCACTTTGGGGCGCTTTTGGTTTCTCCCTTCAGCATTCGCAAACCACTGCATAATGTCCTAGCCACAAGCCTTAAGTTGTGACACAACTGGACCACCCTGGACCGGCCAAAAACTGAGTGATTCCATGTGGAGAGGCTGTCGATACAAGAGTAAGTTGAGGGATATGCTGAGTATTTTGGAGAAGTGTTTTTCACATGTAACTGGAAAATCTGTTATTTGCCATATCTTGTAACTGGTTTCAGTCATAATCTTTTGAAACCTGTTCATTCTTCCTATTTAGATGACCAGTTATTCTTAATTACAATATTAATGGTAAAAAAAAATGAAACAGCCCTTTGTAAATTGAAAGCTAATGGAACAGCTTCAGCTTTACAAGAAAATACAAAAAAAAAAAAAAAAAAAAAAAAAAAGATACATATAAGAACACAGAGAGATGAACAAATGTGCCAGTTTTGCTCTTAACTACAAGGGTTAGGCTGGAGTAAAATGAAAGTAATAGCTGGAGCTGTGATTATTCAGGGTTCAAGTGAAAGACCACAATAGAAATTTTTTTACCCATTTAAAGAGGTAGGCTATTATATAATGTTAGGTTTCTATGGAAACAAAACCAGTGATAGGATGTTGAGAAATTTGTGTCTAATAACTAAGATGTTTATACTTAATTTTGAATTAAATGCTACTTTAATACTTGAAGTATTTTAAATGAATTTACTTGATTAGTAACTTTACCTCTTTTATTCTGTGTATACAGTTAGTCTTTTAATTCACATTCTGTGAAAGAAATTGTGGTTTAGATACCATAGCACTTTTGTCAAATGACACTGCCACAGCAGAGAAAATTTATGTAAAAAGTCTTAAATTAATTAGGTAATACATCAGCTATAACTTTTTTTTTTCTGTGTGACAGGAAAAGTGATAATTTATGGTATTTTCTTCCTGATGGAATAAAAAACCCCAAAACATTGCAGATGCCCTGTGAACATCCAAACTATGACCTTAAATATGGTTTCCTCCTAGTTAAGCATCTGGTGTTGGCTGCTCTTATCAGTGATGCAATTTCAACACCGTGAAATGATATTTCATTTAGGCAACAGTCTATTACAATTCAATATTAGCTGTACAAGCAAAGTAAAAATCAGAGCACTTTTCACTGAGTGCAGAGAGACATAAAAGAACCTTCTTTTTTTTAACTTTTATCCCATCTAGTCTAGGAAGAGCTAGGATTTGCTTCTCTAAGTAACAACATTGTATTAATTTACCTTTTACTTGCAAAAAAATGTCATCTCTTTTATCCTTGAAAATGTGGTTCTATACTGAACTTGAATATTCATCAGCTTACAACAGGAAACTGCTTTGGTATTTTGGAGATCATTTTTGTCACTGAAATCAGGGATCAAAGCTGATGGGATCTTAGATATGGTACACTGGAGTAAATATGTACTTGAGGGCAGGCAGAAGCTCTGGATAGTTGGTGTTGAAGCACCTACCTTCTTAAACTCTTGTGACTTTGGTGTGCTTAAGCACTAAGCAGAGGAGTACCAGGAAGGTAATTAAAACCCGAGGTCTTCCATGTCTGTTACCAGTGGAAGTAACAGTAGGTGCAGTAGGTGCAGGGTGGTATTTTCTTTGCTAGTAAAGTTTTCTTTGTTTCTTTTTAGCATTACTGCTAAAATATGCATGATTTTTGAATGCACAAATTTTTAAAAACTACTTTTATCATTGTAAATAGCCTTGTGGGTCTCACTGGAATTATGGATGAAGTGTATTGCTGGTGACTACATGTAAGGGAACGGAACCCAGACCCACTGTGGTGTGTATTTGCATACTGTATATGTGTTCAGTATGTTTTTCCTCGCTTTTTAAAATGTAAGCAAATTTTGACAAGTTTTAACAATAAAACAAACAAAAAGAACAAGTTCCATGCCAGCAGAGAGCAGCTTGTTGAGTACATCTGCTTTGAAACATTAAGTTGACTGATCATAGCACTGCATAGCCTTTGTGATTTTCATATTCTTTCGGGGTCAGTTATTTTGTTTTTAATTATTTTCTTTTTTCAGAAGAGCATGAACAGTTAATGTAGGAATATGCATTTCTAGGTATTACAAGTCGCAGCCTAGCTGGGACTCACTGTGCTATAACAATGAATCTCATCTGTGAGTTTATTTGATTTTTTTCACGGGGAAAACAAAACAAAACAACAAAACTTCAAACCCACAACTTTTTGTTTCTTTCATTTAATTAAAGTTTTGAAAGATTTTTAATGGAGTTGTAAGATGGTCAAAATAAGCAGATTCTCCCTCTTTTACATTCCTTCTTTTTTTCCCCTCTCAGCTACCAGTCCTTATTTTTGTATAGCTATTGACAAAGGAGGAAATAAGTAGGGGGTAAGCACAAACTATGAAAGTAAAAATACATGGTTTGAAGACAAAATCAAATATATTACTTTATAATCCCTATTCTTCAGTGTTTTCAAGCTGTCTAGTGTCTTCATACATTTTCAAATGCATGTATCTGTAGTACAAGAGTTGTAGGTGAAGGTAAATCTTGTTATTTTAGACTTGCATTGCTTGATGGGCATCACAACAGCAGTTACCGCATCTGTGGTTGATTATTTGTACCATTTTATGATGTTGAATTACTAAGTGACAATAAGGAACACAGATTAATATGAAGTGGAACTTGCCTGTGTGGTTCTGTATATAAACCTTTAATAGCACAAGCACTGTCTGTCTTTCTGATGTTATCAGCGAGTTCATTCTTGGAATAGGCCCTGAAAGGATTAATCCTTTTAAGTATAGCCAGCACACAGAGGTGATTAGATGCATTTCCAAATTAGAGAACTCTCTTTCCTGTAGGTCTCATGTAAATCATAATCTAAGCAAGTTATCTGGAAAAATAACAATGTCCCTCAGAGAATTCTGACTACAGTGTAGTCAGAATTTAGTGTAAACTAAATATTGTGAAAAAATGCTGGGGATTTTTTTTTTTTTTTTCTATTTCCTTGTTTGGGAATTTCTAGCTTTTATTTTTTCCAAATAGAGTTAACTCAAAAATGTCACAGCTGCCTTTAAGTTTTGTTATGAAATGTTGTTGTATAGCATTCAGGACCAGGATGGTAAAAACTAAGTAAAGTAATATTAAACAAAACTTATATACCACATGTGTAAGTATTTTTGTGATAGATGTGACTGGCGCCCTAAACATGAGAATTTCAATCAGGCTTTTTCATACATACCTGAAGTAGTGGGCTAGGCAAGCAGAAGAAGACAACTATAAAATAATGTGAATTTATAGTTAGAGTTTCTTGTTACTGTTTATAAAATGGAGGAAACCGAAAAAAAAAACAAAAACTTTTTTTTTTATCTTTAGACTTTATCGTGTTTTTTTAAAGCACACTATGTTTTACAGAGGAAAGCATTTGTCATAATACTCTATCATAACAGAATAAATGCGAATTACCCATGATTTGTCCAGTGTTTTCCTGTTAAAAAAAAAAAGTCATTGTAAGCTTGCCTTAGGTAGGTAGGTTTTACCAACTGAAGTTTTTATTTATGAAAATGGTATATGGAGAATCAGACTGATTCTTTTTTTGTTTTTGTTTTTGTTTTTGGTTTGGTTTGCTTTCTTTTGGTTTTGTTTGAGATTTTCTTACCTCTTAATTTTTCTTTGTTCAGAAAAACGCCACCATGATAAAATTTTTTGTAATGAATTTTTTCTTGAAATTACATCCATTTAAATATACCTTCAGCATTACCAGATTGCACTATTTATCAGCACAGTGGTGTTATCATTAGACAAGATTTTGGCAAAAGGAAGGTGTTTGTTTAATATTTATTATTACACTTTGTTGAGAATATATATGAAATTCCTTGTTTTCTTGAGAAAATGTCTGTGCCTTAAACTCAAATGGGATTCATATATTTTCTGTTTCTTCTGTAACTGCCTGGCGAATGTTGAATACCAAGTAATTTATAATATGGAACAAGTTGAACTTCTTTACCTACATGAACCTTAGTGTGATCATAGCTGCCTGCTTTTCAATAATTCCTTTTTGCTCTGAATTCTAACACTCAAAAGTGGCCCATATCTGTTGGTGATTAATTCCAAGCTGGATGAGAAGTCGGTAAAACGGCTGAAAATATTGCATCTACAGTACAGCCATAGCAAGATTTCTCTAGATTCATACAGACTGTTCTTCGGGCAGTTTTTGTGAAGGGACCACGTGTTTTACCACTTCATCTAGACCATTTCTGATGATGACTGTGCTGTGTACTCCAGCTTGTGCTTGGGATTGTATGGTCTCTCCACTGGGATGACGCTGTCACTACAGTGTTTTGATTAGTTTAACAGACATTCTAAATAACGCAGGATGGGACAGAGCTTTAAAAATGGACAACAGAATTTGGTCTGGGTTTTCCAGTTTTTTAAATTATTAGTACTTCTTCTATATTACATTAATAGCTACAGCAGTATTTTTTTTCAGTAACAGATGTCTCTCCAGACACATATGTACATATTTAAATGGAACTGGCATAGCATAATCTTCTCTCAAAAAAGAGATTAATGTAACAGAACTTTTTTGTCTGCACAAATTAATCGAACAGTTATGAGAAGATGGATCACTACTCTGTAATAATTATGGTTGTATTTAATATAATTAATACTCATATTAGAATTGGTGTTCTCTTGCATAGTTAAGGTATAATTGTAACACTAGATTTGTCTGAGTAAACACTGTCACTGCGAGCCACTCCCAAGAGCATCCATCTCTGGTAATGACTCTCAAGAGCAAGAACTTCGCAGTTCTAAGCTTCATAGGGATCACACAACTAACATCCTATGAGAACAAACATCAAAGAAATGGATTGCTTATTACTTGAGCTCTTTTGTTTCATTTTATTATTTCTCATAATGGAACTAGTAGTGTGAAGGATATATAAGTAGCACACACCAGCAATTTGTTCCAAATATCTGAGCCTGATGGGGCAAGAGTTTCTGAAGAAAAAATCATCTATTTCTAAAAAAGAATTACACAACTTTTGCTCATTTTGCTCTCTACAAAAAGAACTGTGAAGTTTTTTTGGAATTGTAAAAAAAAGTGCTCATGCATAAAATTAAAACAGGAATTGCCTTGTCAGTAGAACTCAGTTTAACCTTTTTCAGCATGAAAAAAAATGTTAAATTTCTTTCTTATGATCTGATTATTGGGAAATGATGTAGCAGGGCTAGATTCAATCAGAAAAGATACAATACAGTCAGCACTTGATTTAATGCTTTAAGTAGAAATCCTGCTGTCAGACATTGTCCAGTGTGGTTTAGAATATGTTTATGAAAGCTACAGTAATAATGACTATAGAGTAGACAAACTGCAGTTATCTCAGTTCTTGGTGTTCCTCTGAAATGTAGTTGTGGTAGGTAGAATGACACTGCGTTCTTCTAATTATGAAACAAATTTTCTGTTTCTAAACATATTCTAACCAAAAGTCAAGGGGTTGAGTAAATATTTGACTCTGCTTTCACTGATCTTAATGCTTCATTACAGAATTTGAGCCTTAAGTTATGCAAACTTTCTTCCTTACCTCATTACTGATTATCGATGCTCATAAGATATTGTTGGGAGGACGATAGCTGAGATGCAGCTTGAGTTCTTTCACACTTTACTAGCAGAAGGATGTCCAGTGTTTTTAAAGAGGTAATTTGCTATACCTGCTACAGAGGGGAAAAAGCTCCGTGCAAGTTCTTCAGCTGCTTGAGGAAACGTTACAAAAAAGGAAAAAGGCCAGTGGTTTTCTGTCAGTATGACTGGATGATTCAGGTGAAGTTGCTCTGTGAGGCATGGAGAAGACAGTGTGCACACATTTCAGCCAGTGGCATTCTGTTCTTGTCAGGAAAGAGCCTGCCCATTTCCTAGAAGCAGTTCTGCAACAAGGTGCATTCTGCAAAGGGTATAGCCTCTTGTGAGAGCCCCTAGGCTGTCTGAAACAATGAAGTCACAAAAGCATACAGCAGAAAAGCTCTGGCTGAAAGGTTTCAAATAGGATACATTATAATTTTCTTGGGTATGACACCTAAGACTTTGATTAAACCGTTGGCAAAAAGTCCGGATGAAAGGGAGAAAATGATATGATTTATGTTCAGCTAAAGAAATCAAGTGAAGGGTGGTGAAAAGGAAGAAAGAGCATATGAAAATGCTGTCTTTATTCTAAAGAGTACGTGGGTTGAACAGACAACATATTTGTCTTTATCTGCATATTACCAGTACCAGCTACAATATAGACTGATTTCATTCCACTCGACAAACTTGTGTATCTCCTTGCTTCTGCTAATCCCAAATGGGAAAGCTTGCAACAGTAGATAGCTGTCAAAGAAGTTTGGAAAGCCAAGAAAAGAGTGTGTGATGTAGCACATGCCCTGCAAGCCAAAGGTGATAGTAGTGTGTGAGACTTTGTGACACAGTAGAGCGTGTATTCATCAGTATAGTGAGTTTCCATCTCATGAAAGTCTGTGAGAACCTTCAAAGTATTTCATACTTTTCCATTGTTTTGTTCCCTACATTATGGCTAATCTTCTTCACTTTCTCCATTCTATACACTTGGAGAATAATTTGTATGGTAATTTTTGTGAAGTGTCTTGGGAGATAGATGAACATCATTAAACTATTATGACACTTGACATTGCTGTAGCCAAACTTGGAAGGCTAATTTTACTCCTTTAATTTCTTATGGATTGTTTTGCATTTTTGTGGTGGCTGCAGATGTTCAATTTATTCCCAGCTCTGGAAATATTTTCATTCTAAGTCTTAAAAAATATACAGATCATAGTAACTTGGAAGTGCTTGCATGTGAAAATGTCTAGTCTATCTAGAAAAAGTATTTAAAACTTAGTATTTTGAGCAATAACATTGGTTATCTTACTATCCTGAAGCAGATAGCCTTTGTTCATGAATTTTAAGGTTCCACCATGGTCCACCATGACCATCATCTGCTGATGAGCACAATCATGTCAACCCTTTTCTGCAAAGTATTATTAGACTTAGCAAGACTGTTCAGCTCAACTGTTGGGTCAAGAGCTGGGTCTGACTCTACTCATTGTTAGATAATTTTTCTCTTTAGAGATTTAAGGTTTTCTTGTTTGTGACACTAAATTTTCTTTCATGTGCATGTAACTTTGGTAGCAGCCACATTTTTACTTCATATTTCAACTCTACTTTTTCTATTAATCATATTACATTTCCAATTAAATTCTACTTATAAATTTGTTTCAGTATATTTCTTAGGGGAATCAGTAAATGCATTTTATAATTAAGTGCTCAAATATTAGAATTTAATAGTTTGTAATTAGAGGGTTTTTAAATTAGAAATCTGTCTTCCTATACAATTTGAGGATCTAAAATCTAATTTACATCTTCACCTTAAGGAAAATTCATAAAATGAACTAAACTGAAGCAGTGAAATACATTTTTAATTAAAGGGAGGAAATTGCTAATCAAGTGCAACTTAGGAACTTAACCGAATATTGAAGGTATTCTCTAACATCATATAGTTTCTTTGTTCTAGAGACTAAAATACAGTTGTTTAAGTAATTCACTGGTTTAAGTAAAGTCTCATCTGAATTTGCCATATGAAGTGTTCCATGGTGAAGTATTACCATTATCTTCAGTCTCATTTTAGAAATAAATATATACCTACTCAAATACATGAAATAAGGTCTAATAGTATTTGCATTGTTCATTGGCATGCATGCTGTTGTGAAAAATACCTGATACTGAAGGGCATCTGTAAGTATATCTGTTTATAGTTATTTTCTGAGGTGCAAGGAGTCATAGTAATGCTGTTGATGGGTTGCGACTACGTTCATCATCAGAAATCCTGTTTTCTTCTTGGCCAAAAGCACACTTCAAGGAAAATGCTGATTCAGTGAGAAAATCAGCACAAATTCTACATTGGAATATTGGCCAGGAACATTGAACTGTTCCATTAAACTGGAAGATCCAGAGCCAAAAGAATGTGGGGTTTGCACCCTCCCTCCCACCCGTCCCGTTTTTTTGGTTTGTTTTGCTGTTTTTTTTTGTACCAGCTAAAAAGAGTGAGGCCTGAGTTAATAGCAGTGTTAACAGGGTTGCTTTAAGATGTAGGACAAACAGGCAATTGTCTGTTATGTCATATTGATGGGATTGGCCTTTAGAAAGACTCTTGTGACATATTTCTGCCCTACCTCAGCTTGGCTCTGCAAAGATGGCACCATGAAGGTCCCATATTACACGTATGTTACTGAGCACAGAAGCTTTCCTTATTTTTTGAAGCTGGGTGGATGCCAAGGCCTAATCTTGATCCAGTCTGAGCAGGCTCAGCTGAAGACACGGATGTTGTCTGGCAAGGTAGTAGCTGTCCAGTGGATCCCTGCAAGTATGTCTAGACACTACCTGAAATATTTTCTCCAATTTACTGATGACCCTGAGAGCAAATAAGCATCAGAAACAAGCTCTTTGGTTACGTGCCTCTGTAAGAGGTAGCCCTTGTCCCTGACTGCATATCTTGGTCTATCTATGCTGCTTCTGCTTCCCCACATAGAAGCTGTGTGGAAAGGTATACAGACATAAGCTGCCATGGCAGGAACAATCGGGGTTCTCTTCTGTCTTGGATCCCCTTCACCAGAGCAGTGGTGCAATGTGGTCTTATGATCAAGACTGTATGACAAGGACACAGTGTCAGAGAGAGGTCTGGAGCAAGTCATACATGTAGGCTCACACCTGGTTATTTAGACAGAGGGGTGTGTTCAGTTTTGTGAGCCTGAGGTGCAGAGAGAGTTGTCCTGGGGGAGCCATCCTGCCATGTACTCAGTATAGCCTGGGCTAGTTAGAAAGGGTGAGCGAATCCAGAGATTAAATTGTGTCCCCTTGGGAACGTGGCACAGTAGAGACATAGAAAATATCTTGGCAAGTGAGGATGGCTTAAGCTCCAATTAAACTTTCCAAATGAGGGTTTGTCTAAGTCTTAAGTAGTTTGTAGTCCATGAGCTGAATTTTTACACTGGTGAAGTTTCTCTGCTGTGACTAATAGCAAACAGCACTATATTTTTTGTCATTATTTTAGCACAGTTAAAGGTTTGTACAAGAAATACCTCTCAGAGTGGTACTTGCCTTGGAGATCTGTCCCTTTTATTTGCTTTAATTTCCTTATCCTCTAAAGAGGCCACTGGTGCATCTCTGTTTTTCATTAGTTTAGTTGTGCATTGCTCAGTAGTGGCTGATGACCCAGGCAGGAAGTCCTCACAAGCACTGACACAAGCTAATATGTTCATGATCTTTGTCCTCTTGTTCAAGACTTGTTGACAGACTGAGGGTAAATCACTCAGATCTCTTTAATCGCTTGGGTGATTCAGGGAAACTTTTGGGTTTGTCACCTTTTTATTACACAAATTTTATACCTGTAAGTGCAATTATATAGATAGGATTTTGCCTCATATTGAGCTGCATTATGCTTCCAATGAAGTGGAAAAGGATCTAAATGTAAATCATAAACTCAGACAACTGCTGAAACCATCTTTATACATTACTTTGGTGGTGGTGGTTTTGATTGGTTTTGCCATTTTCTAGTCTAATATTACTACGTACTATTCTCAGGGTCCTTATTTAAACTTATACTTCTGCTTTTTGACTAGCTAAATTCACATTCTCTACCGAAATATAGGTTTGAAAAATTCAGTAAGGGAAGATGCTGACTTATTTGGCAAGATGATCAGCTGGTACACATACCACAATGGTACGGATTGCAGACTATTATAAAAAATTACTTATGCCCTTCATTAATATTTCAGGATTCAGACAGTAAAGGGAGCAATTTATCTCAGTATAAGTTAGATACTGTTTAATAAGATTTGTGAGGAGACAAGATTAATGTTAAGAATGCTTTTTCATTGACAGGAAAATAGTGTTAACATTAGTAACTCACTCTTTCAGATAAAAGTACAGCATTTGTTTTATAGCTATCCACAACAACAAGGTTAAACTGAAAAAAAGCACAGACTATAAACAAGGTCAGGCCTATAAAAAAGTAAAACACGAATCTGTTTTCCTGGGCTACAATCTTATTAGAATGAATATTCCTACAGATAACAATGAAGGTGATGAAGGCTATAAAGCTATTCAAGCAGAATAATTCAACTTTAGTGTCTCTCCATTCCAGGAAGTGGCTATTTCTTTTTTTATAGTCTCAAACAGTGAATTTGAAACTCACCTAATTAAGCTTCAAGTTTACTATGTTTTTTAGTCTCCTTGATTCTGAAAACAATACACGTAACTTCATTTCACTTCTCAAGTTTTAAGGCATAAATGAGCTTGGTACAGAGTTTTGTGAAGGTATGTTGAGCAAAGTATATATTCAAGAAAACAATACATTTGCTGTGCTTGGATAAATGTTTCCCCTTCAGAATACATTTGGCTTCATTAGGATAACACATAGACTTGAATATGGAATATTTGCTTCCTCTAAGATTGCTCATATACAGCTAAGGACTTTTCTAGGTTATAGCAACAGACAGGCTGACACTAACATGGCACTGTTAATATTTTAATGAAGTCACAAATAAGATTTGTATCAATTCATGAGACTATATTATCTAAATTAATCCACTTCATAAAGTGTACTCTACAGATATGCACAGAAGTAGCTACTCATGTAATTACCTTTATGCATATAATATAATCAAAACATGGTGTATATATAATAGTTTATGTGGACCTACTTAAAAACTCTGAATTTTTGATATGTCCCAAAGCATAATGGCATATTGAGCCACCAGCTTTCATGTGGGTGTAATACAAAGAATATGTTCAGTACCAGCATTCATGAATTCTCTATCAGTCCACTTGTGCTTATCCACACAAACAACATATCTGGGGCAAAGTTGTGGCACAGCAAGAGCCTTCCTGATTGATGACTTCCCATTCTAAATTATTCTGTGTTCATATGCAGACAATAAGGTCTTTACATTGCTCACAGCCCTGCTGAATTTTCTATCAGTCTCTGTGTTTTTTCTTTCTCTGTGAATATTTAATTAATATGGAAGGAAGAGCAACTAAAACTGCAGAAATAGGGGAGCAAACAACTCATAAACTGGTGATAATAAAGCATCCTATCTAAATTTGTCAGGGAAGGGACTTTTATTTTTGATTTTCACTTCTCAGATGTGTGGAGTATTTTGCTAGAAATTCCTAGATTTATATGCAAAACCAGTCCTTTCATATGAAGAACAGAATATGGCTAAAACAATGGGAGGAAATATCTCTCTCAGTGTTTTCTTGTTTTGGCTCTTGTGTATTTTGAATAAGCAATTACAAATAGCAGGACATAATATGCGCAGCTGTGAAACTAAATGTTGGACACAAAGTACATAGTATCAAAATTCTTCTTCCCTTGTAAATGTTCAGCCCTCTCTGAACTCTGTTACAAGTTTATCTAAGGCAGAATCTTGCCTGTAGGCAACATAATTGTTAAATATCACCTTTGAATGTAAGCCTCAGGTAGAAAATGTTTCATATAACTCTATCTACAAAGACTGGGTCTGATATTTGTGCATCTGCATGGTTGCATATTATGTGTCCCAGAACAGAAGATGCTGATTGCTGTGCAGCTAGGATGTGAAGATTAAAAATACTTAAGACTTTGTTATCTATATGTATCTAGGAAGTTAGATTTTCTTGTGCAAGTATTCTAGTTCCAAGATATAGCTGCATTTTGTTCTTTGATCAGAGCATGTCTGTTTTAAGTTAGGGGAGCCATGTGTCAAACTCTGGGTGCATGGCAACTGCATGTGATATGCATGTATGTACATGCACACGCAAAAGCTCCATTCTGTCCCCATTACCATTCACAAAGTCCGCAGAGCATATTGGCATAAGCAATTCTATGGATGCTGCTTGGGCTGGTCATCTAAGTATTGTCCCCATGGAAATTGTGTGTACTTGTGGATTCTAATGAACACTTTATTTTCTTTATTATCCTTTATTCTCTGACCTGAGAATCTGAAGAGAGTTATGACACTGCTTGGAAAATGTGCAAGGCTTTCAGTGGCAGGAAGGATATCAGTTGACTTGCTTCTACATGTCTGCTGAATTTTGAGAAGTCCAATTTTAGCTCCTCTAAGATGGAATCAAAGCTCCAAAAAAAATCTAATCATGGCAGTCAGATTGATGTTTGCTTGAAACAGACACCAGCAGTAAACATGTCCTGCAAGATTTATTCAGGGAAAAAAGCATAACATTTACACAGAAAGAGGGCAGCATTAGTGTGAAGAGAGATGATCAGCACTGACCTTTGGCAAGCAGTACAAATTTCTAAGTATGAATGCCCCAGTCAAAGAGATCCATTTCCAGAACAGTTATTTCCCCATGAAAGAGAAGGGAGGTCAGACAGGGAGCATATGTGGGACCATTTTGAGTTTAATTTATTTTAGTCTATAAAAAAAAAAAAACAAAACCCAGATTGTATTTTACCAAGCACTCTTCAAGAACAGTAATTGGTTGAGTGCTAAAATATATTTTAGAAGTATAAACCTGAAATCAAATTACTTCATAAACTGATAAGGAACTGTCACTGGAGGAAGAGGAATTGCATTGACTGAACCAGAGGTCCTTGGTTCAAGAAACTTGATTTTTTCATAGTCTTCCTTGGACTTTGAGTGTCTTCTTCCCCTGTTTTAACTGTATGAAATGGGAATGGCAATGATGCTTTTTATTGTTATTACTCTGCATAAGTTATGTAGGTTTTTTGGCGTGTTCAAAAATCTCTGCAGTAATTTTGTTTTTGTGTTTTGTTGGCTTTTATTAATGGTTAGCATTGTTCTACAGAGGAGGTAGCGTTTTCGTCTTGCGATGCTGTACTGAAGATTGTAATTTATGCGCCACAGGAAATGGCTTTGCCTCAAATGTGATCCTTGTCTCACATGAAATGGCTTTGCTTTAAGTGTGTCACAGTGACATTAGTGTGAGCCAGTCAGCTTGCCAGATTGCTATTAGTTTGTAATAAACATTTAGAAAAATGAAGCATCATTAAAGGAAATCAGCTGTTTCATGTAGCTACTGCATATTTATAGATATTATGCTTACAAGAATTAATTAGTCCCTGATTGAGGGAAGCACACTGTATCTCCACCTCTTGGCATCTTTCCATTCTCTTTCTTATTTTGCTATCCTCTACAGTACTGGCATCCACAAGATAAAACGAATAATTTTAAAACCTCCTGGTATAATGCAAACCAAACGATTGCAATACAGCTTTAACATAGGTGTTCCTCAGTAGTTATGCACATCAAAAGACCATTACCTTAAGCTAATCTTCTACTCTAGTAATATCTTCTGTTAATTAAAGAACAAACAGTATGCAGGTTGTGTTATCCAGCCAAAAAGTGTTATTGTTTTTTTTTTTTTGTTTCACCTCATTTCAAGCAGATTTGACTGCTTGTTCAGTGGTTAGATAAGCAGAAACTAGTCTGAGTGAGATGGATGCAACATTAAATTAGTTATTTACTGTTGCAATTTTAATATTCGAAACCTTGCCTAGATGAAAGTTGGCATTGAGAGTCTTCTTCAAATTAGTATGCCAGTCCTTTAGTTTTCTTGGTTGGTGCTAGTAAAACAACTTTATGCTTTCTCAAAAGGTTACTCATAGCAGCAATTTAAGAAATATTTAGATATTCCTTAAGAGGTTTTTTTATTTTTAAAATTTCCTAATTTGCCCAGCCATCTGTCATTGTGTACCTTTATGTATAAAGAACATTACAGGATAGATTAGAATAACTCATTGGAGTGAAGGTGAATAATTCTTAGATAACGATTATGGTTGGTTCACAACAGTAGGCATTACAGGTTTTTCTTAAGGCATCCAAAATCTGGACTTCTAGAACAAGTAATTGAATTTATCTACATAAAACATAACGATGATCAAAAAGTGGGAATTGCAATTTGAAAGAGGCAAAAAAGAATGGTAAAACATAACTGAACTGTTGTTGAGAATCAGATGCTCTTGTCGTTCTCTCACATTTCCGTAATGTTCTTGGAACTAGGGCATTCCTCAAGTAAATCAGACTAATGACAAGAAAAGTTTTTAATGGGTGTTAGCCACTGATGCGAGTTTGGTCAAAGAGATGAGATCAGATGAGAATCAAGTGGGATTTCCAAGGAAGGTAACAGACCAATAAACAGCAAACACTTCACAGTAGCATTGCATGAAACAAATTAGTGCATGTCTTTCTGATGTATTTGTGGTCAAATATCAACGTAAATTCTTGACAGAACAGTTACAGTCTTACGTTACACTGGTAAAAAATAGGCCCTTTAAAATACTTTCCAGCCCAAACCATTCTATGATTCTATTACTATTTTAACATTTAAGTTATTTATTAGAATAGGTTAGTATTTTTAATAGAATAGCAGCAGCAACATAGAAATCTGAAATCACTTTGATGATACACTTTGAGGAAAGCTGTACCCTTGGGGAAATGGAGTAAGCCTGAGTAGGGTGACGAGCACTGCATCAAGAAAGGCGTCTCTGTCACAACTACACAACAGATTGTTTTGGAACAGAAGATTTTGTGCAGTGCCCTGGCCATTACTATTTACTATTCCTGGATAGTAAATTAATAGTTTAAAATTGACCTCACTACTCTGTATGCTGGATAGCTGGAGTAGGATTAGAGCTGTAGCTGAATAGTAGAAGCCTTTTCCGTGCAGTCACGTTCTAGTGCACAAAGGTTCTTGGGCACAGTACTATAGTGATGTGACACTTCTGCAAATCACAATGCCCAGAGCAGATTCTTAAGTCAAATTTGTCCTTGATAATCACTTGGTATGTTAATAGATTAGATTTTAGCTACTCTTATGCTGTCTAATAAATGTCTTCTTTTGTGCACTCGCCTTTTCACCTACCCACGGGATTATTATGGTACTCTAATAAAGCATCAGGAGTCTGCAGTTTATTCCAGAAGGGACTTGGCTCCTATTTTTATCTCTTACTGCCAATCAGCAGCCTTACATTGAAAGGTAATTAGATTATCCTCTAGGTCTCTTCCCAGCCTACACTGAGTGCATATAAATTCCAGGAGTCAATTTTCTAGAGGACTGTGCTTGATAGATTGTCATGGCAAAGCTCTGAAACAAAACACTTCAAAGGTATTTTCTCAAAAAAAAAAGTCCAGTTAATTTTGTTTGCTTGGTTGCTTGTAATTTCTAAGAGACTTTTTCTCTGAAACACGGCTAAACCAATAAGTATGGTTCCACCATTGTGCATAGTTGATATTAAGCCTGCATATTTTATGAGTAGGGATAGAATCTGATAGTTGAATTCAAATCTGTGTTCCTTTTCGCTAATGTAAGATCATCAGATTATTTTTGCAGCTACCTGTGCAACCTGCTTATCTTCATTCATGATGTGTAGTTCTATGAGATAACGAAATTAAATGTTCATTTGGAATGATTTGTCAATTTTGCTGTGAAGTTTCCTGGAAAACAGTATCCAGATATTTCTTTTTTCTTCTCTTCCTTGCCTGTGTTTTGTTAAACTGTAAAATCTTTCTTCCCCCATAAAGACAAGAGATAATTCATGTACACAGAGGAAACTTAATGCAGTAAGAGTGTGTCATTTCTTCAAGTCACATTTCTGACTACAGGTGCAGTTTACCAATCATTACTGTGGAATGACACAAGTTTAAGTGTAAAAAATGAATTTCAAAAAGACCTAGATGAATTAGTATTCAGTCCCTATAAAAAAGCATTTAAGAAGGCTTGACCACTGCTTACATTAGGATAGACAATTGGGCCAGTGGTATGTCGCCTAAGTTAAAAGTGATCTAAATGAATTTGTATGCGCTTAAAAGATCCAAGTAAAACTATTGCAACTTTTATTCTGAAGTCAAGGGCTTAGAATCAGAAAACAATTACTCCTTAAAGACCTATAATTAATCTTATGCATTCTACTCAGCAGTTCTGGATTCTTCCTTTAAATTACATTTTTAAAGTCATAAATTAGTCCATAGTGCATCTTTATGCAGTCATCCTCCTACTTTCATTACTTCGTTATTGATTCTGGGAGTTTCATAGATGTTGTAAAGTTGTCTTCTTTTCAAGATATCTTGGATCTCTGTTTTCAGTTTTAGTCATTCATTACTGGACATTTTGATTTTAATCTTTCTCTTCCGTAAATCTCTGCAGCTCCTTGATGTTTTAGCCACTTTTTCCTTGTTCCATTTTTGCATGAGAAAGTACGGGATCAAACTTCCTAAAAGAATAATTTTGCCACATATTTTTAAGCATTTCCTGTGGGTTACATAAGATACTTCAGAACTTTGGAGAAATTAAGTATTTCTAATGCTGTTGTTTTCAAAAAGTTTTATACTTTTTTCTGGGGTTTTTTGGTTGGTTGGCTGGGATTTTGTTGTTGTTTGTTTTTTTAAATTATTATTATTTTTATTTATTTATTTAGGACGGACAGGGCAAAAATATATAGAATTCTGATGGGAAACACATTTTCCATCAGACAAAAGTGGTATTTTTTTAAAAAAAGTTATGGAATGAGCTAAACGGAATAGGAGAATAGGGTTTTGTTGGATCCATTCTTTTGCAACTCATATTTAGGCAGATGATGTTAAAAATCTTTCTGTCATTTGGGGTCTTTTTTAGCTCTATGTACTGTTTCCTTACATTGCTGTTAGACTATTTCACTGAAAATGAAAAGGAATTTTCTGTCTATATGATGTGTTACAAGGTTACTTTTCATTCTGGAGGAATTCTTCTTTTATACTTACTTTCCTTCTTGTGATTTGCTGAGTCACGTTGAAATAGGACTACATATAGAAAAAGATATGGATTTAGGAAAGAATATGGATTTTTGCTAAGCTCAGTTCTGCATCTGAAATATGTAGCTTCTTGCCTGCTTTCACACAAGTGTCCTGATTTTGGGTGTTATTTTGTACTGTTCATTGACACCAAATACTACTTGGGAAAGAGTTTTCTTCTTTTCTTCCTCTTTCCCCCACTCCAAGCAATCCAAAACCACCAGTGTCATCCTGATAAAAGTTAGTGTGTGGTTTAGTGTGTTTTCAAATACTACATGAATCAAGAAGAAAGAAAGACTTGCAGTACTGACCTGTGATCCTCTTGTGTTTGTTCTTTGATTACAAGGCAGACACAGTGCTGAAGGTGTATTGCAATACATGTGGGCTAGGCTGCTTTGAGACTTCAAGTACTAGAGTCCAGGATTCCCAGGGAGTGTAGAGTGGGCGTAGCTGCTGTGAATGGTTCTGTAACACTGAGATTGGAACTGTGTGAAGCCACTGCCATTTCTAAAGAATCAATTAATTCAGTGTAATTGAAAATGGAGTCTGTCATTATTTTCTGTTATCTAAAGGCTGTTGAGATCAGTTCAAAGATTTTTACTGATTTCCATAACATTTGAAATATGTTATATAAGAGGGCTCTCTGACCCAATAGTGAAGTTCTTGGGGGAAGAACTACCAACTCTCATTCTGCAACATAAGATAGTTTCAAAGATCTGGGACTTCCATTTATCCTTTTCCCTATTTCTTCCCTCCCCTCCCCCTCAACCCCATCTCACCCACATCTTTTTTTCCTTTTTCTTTCAGAACAAGCTTATTTTGATTTCTGTGCCATGCATGTTTGCATTCCAGAGCACTGGAAAGACAAAATCTAGAAGGTAGAAGCACGAGTCATCCACTCAGTATGTGTTGAATAAGGCACACACAGATGCTGCCTTTTCTGTTCCTCTGAAATCTTCAAAAACAACAGTCAGGTATCTTGGCTATTATTTTCCTGGCTCTGTCTAGGAAGGAACTTGTCACCTGTCACATGCTGAAGGCAGCAACAGAATAAACTGGTAAACTTATTTTCCTGCTGGTAACTCAGAACCAGAGCAAAGGCTGAGAACTACAGACTTAAGCCATACAGACTTAAGGGAGGGGATGTATGTAGAAATCAATTACTTCACTGTAATATGCTTGTATGGAACAGCTGTTCCACACTTTCTAAAGTAACAGTGATTGATGCTCAACTCACAGGCTGCCTGCTTTTAAAAAGGTTTTGTTTTACTTATTAATTTTATTTTTACATCTCAGCTGCTTGATGTAGGCAGCATGTTATAATCTCATTAAAGTATATCATGAAGAGCTGCTGTAGAAATAGTGAATTATTTTAAATGCATAGGCAAGTTCATCTACACTGCATTTACAGATATTGTTCATTTAAAGGCATGACTTCCAATTAAAGCATTAGGTTCCATGCTCAGAGACATGTTAAGTGTATTTTTTAAGATCATTAATCCCTTTTAATGAAAAATTTTGTTTTAAGGAAATTGATAGTTCACCAAATTTTACCTATTAGTTTGTTTTCATTAGTTGTCTGGTTACTAATGTCTGTCAGAGTCAGTAGTTCTTTAATTATTTACAACAGTCTTTGTTAATGAAAGGAAACACACCTATTAGATATGGAAACAACCTTTCTCACAGGATAAATTTCTCTGATAATATTCACATTAGAAGAGCTTGGATTGGGAGAAATGATGACTGTGGGGTCTTCAAAGTTCGCCCACATGCTCTGCTAACACTAGCATTGGAATAGTTTCTAGCATTACATTATTTGTTTTGAGCTTCATAGGTCATTGCATCAGTGGAGGCATTAGTATAGAAGCCAACAACTCTCTTCTGTTGCCAAACTTTGAAAGGTGCCTTTAAAAGGCATTTTGTGGCTGAATTGCCTGATTTTCCTCCCTCTACTCCATGCATCATGCTCTCTAGCAATAAAAGAGAGGCAAATTGTTCCTAGACATCTAATAAAGTAAGGTATAAACATGTTAGTTATGTGTTTAAGTTATTATTGCATAAATAAGTTGATACATCAAATAAAATTTAGCAGAAACATGACTGGGCATTGAACTGTACAAAATATTATACGAAGCAGTACTTTATGTTGTGAAGTTGAATTGCTATTTTTACTCACTAAGATTCTGTAAGTGATTCATTTCAGGGCATGTAGAAAGAAACTTTTCCTTTCTTCAGACTGTGTTTCTTAGCTGTTTTACTTGGGATGCAAAATTTATGCTTGCATTCATTTAAAAAGAAATCTGATACTGGGAGTATATTCAGGAGAATCTAAGGACAAAGCCAGTCCTCGGGGTATGACTTTTCCTTTCCAAGGAGATATTTTTTTCCTGTCCCTATCTTTTTATCCAATTAGTATTTGTTCTGCAATATGCTTGCAAAACCAGTAAATTATAAGTATTTTTGGTACTGATGCTTTTCTGCTGTATAACTACAAATTGGAAGTCTTTAAAAGTCATCTTTTTTTTCTGTGAAATCAAATGACTTTATCTGCAACTGCCACCAAGAGATTCTTGGGAAATGTTTGCTTTTAGGCTGTCCAAAGTCTTTGTTGTGCTGCTTCTGCTCATGAGCTATTTAGGCATGTTGTTTAAGTTTACTTACCCCTGTTAGTTGTCTGCCAAACCGTACCTCTCCTTGCTTAAAAAGAGAATTTGTAAAAATAGACTTATCTTTTTTGGGAGGTACAACATGAAAAAATTGTATTTTTACTTATTCTACCATGCATGAACTCCCATAGAAAAGAAGACTGATTACCTTAATTTATCTTTATTTATGAATAATGCATTTAGCAAGGTTTTGGATGATTACTGCAATAGCGAAAAGTAATGATTCATCAACATGAAGTTTAAAACATACCACCAGTCACACCATTTCCTTTTGTAAGTAAAACACAGAAGCTATGTAGGATATACCTAAGTTACTTCATTTGGGCTGATCTGCTCAGTAATTAAGACTTTTAAAAAGGAAAGATAGCTGTTTATTTGTATAATTCTTTCTGTTTATTTGGGAAGCAGACTTGTCTGACTGCTTCATATTCTGTCTCATCTGTACAATATTTTATCTAGTTTAGATGGAGAATAAAGATATGAAGATTTTTTTTTTTTTAAAGGCACCTATGAAGCTCAGCTCATATCTCAATTTCCCTTTCCCATTTTTCTCATATTAAGAATTTAGAAATTTTTATGATGTGGAGTGTCAGTTTCTAGATAGCAGATTCCTTTTGAAAATGGGACTTGTGTGGTCCTCAACCACATTCACCAAGAAGTATTATGTTAAAAACTGCACCACTAATTCCAAATGATCTGTTATGAAGTTGTGTGAAAATGTAGTACCATCCAGAGCTATTAGTTTAGAACACTGTCTGTATTAACCTGAGCACTACACTGACAGGTTTGTAGTGCCTCTAGTTTGGGGCTTAACTCATCTAAAAGTCAATGTAGATATCAGGGCAGCAGTTGCAGTGAGCAATATAGGCATAACTGCCAGGCATGTCTGAAACGCTTTCCCTTTACTTTTTTCTCATAGTCTCAGAAAGATACTTGTGTAAGAGCTGAACATTGACAAGCCAGTGTCCAGTAACCTGGACACCTTCACACCAATCAGATGTTCATGCACAAGCAAATACAGTCTTTTCTATTTGAAGGTAATAGGTTATCTCAACCTTTATGAGAAAACATCGAGGCTTGGGATTTTATACAAGTGGGATCTTGTTCAAAAATCAGCTTGTCCTTTTCAAATGGACACTGGAGACTTTGTACAGCTATAATTGATATAGAAAGAGGAAGCTGGCTCTTTGTTAGAGAAAAATAGGTAGGAAAAAGGATAAGCTGCTATATTTACAAAAGCATTTAGGCACTTGCAACTGAAATTGGCAGTATCCACCTTGTTAACTGTCAGAAATAAGGAGGTAGAATAAATGTTACAGATGTCTATCACAGGCAAAGAACGGAGAGATCCAATGTCTTTACTCACAAATGCAACAGTACAAATCTAGTAAACAGTTCAGAAAAACTTCTAGCATCACTCTTAAGTCTGTAATCTTCATCACTCGTTAAATCTGTTAAACGTCATTCCTGGGTGATGTTTAAGAGACTTAACAAGAACAGAAGCTGCATTTGCTGTGGGAAGTAGAATACACAATAAAGATCATTGCCTCCTTCCTAAAATTAAATGGGAAATCGAAGAGGAAATAGATGATTTTTGGTGGTAATCAATTTAAAACCAAATTTTGAAATTGATAGAGTACAGCTAAAGGTCTAGAGAAACACAAATCTTTGCTGTCACTGTAATTCACTATTATTTAAATTCTAGCCAAAGTATTTCTTAACAGTTGTACTGCTAACTAGGCAACCTTGCAGGCATGTTTAATGTTCTATCAAGTGAGTCTTCCCTGTTCCATATGGAATTGACAGTAATTAGAACTATGCTTTCTCCCTGAAAAACTTTCATGGTACAGATGACTTGTCATCTGAAGCTTCAGAGGGGAAAAAAACTCCAAGTGTGTCAAACTGTAGTTCTTCTTTACCAATATTTGCCAAAAAAAAAAAAAAAAAAGGAACATTAGAAACTCTGCTGTCATTGTTTGTTATTTCATGTAGTCACGTTCTAGTGGAATTCTGGCTTCCATGTTTTAGAAAACAGGTCTAACATGAGGATTCCTACTTCTGTCATCATTTTCACAGCGTGAACTGAGCAGGTATGCTGTGCTTACCAGTCATTCCTTCTCAGGAATTCCTACAAGTATGTGTTTAATAGTGGGTAGTATAATCAGGAGTCAGACTCTAAGACAGTTACAGTGAGAGAATAATTTTGGTCCAGTTTGTGGTCAATTGTTACACATTTTCTATGGTAACAGGATTTTCTAGCAAAGATCGATATTTTTAATTTCTGCACGTGAGAAATTGTTATGCAGTACTTCATAGAGTGGCACTAGTCTGTACTTCTTGTTATTGGTTTCTAAGCATAGCTCTGAAATATGACAGTAGACTTGTAGATGAAACACAGAATTTGAAGATCTGTTTGTCTTACAGGTCTTTATTTCAAAACAAAACAAAAAATCCTATTAAACTCTAGTAGAACTTCTCCACAATTAAAACTATTTAGGATAATTTTTACTATAACTGTATCACCTTAATGTATATCTTTGAGACTTATTTGCTTAACCTCCCAAGTTATGACAACTTCTTTGAAAGTAACCTTCATAAAAATGTTTGATACATGGAGGTTGAGGAACAAATTTGAAAATGTGTTTTGTTATGTGCTCATAAAATACCCCAAACAAAGTCTTTGATAAAAAAAAACAAAAAACAAAAAACAAAGTAGAACTAGACTTGGAAGGGCAAGTTTAAGGAAAATAAACTTTGGATCCATGAAGAGAGGTACAGGTATATGTTACTTGTTTTGATTTTGCTGTTAACTGAGCTGATTTCAAGGGTGAAGAATTAAGCATGTGTTGAGATAGGGCTTGTACTTAGAGTGGAAATAAGCTAGAAAATAATCATTCCGTGATAACATCTTTAGGGTGCCTTGTAAATGGCTGTGGGAAGTACCAGAGGATGAGTGACTGCCTCTTGATCTCCATCCTTTAAGGAAGGGCTTATGGAGGAATAAATGAAGAAAAACCTCTGCAGGAGCTTGAGTGGTTGCCAGACATGGAGCCTAAGGGCATGTAATAAGAGAGGAAACTCCTCTTACTGTTTTGTTCTTCTGGGGCACTATGTGACTCAGCATTTGCACCAGTTTTGGAAGATGCTTTTCCCGCCCGTGACAAGTATTTGGTGAATTGCTGTTACTTTTTCTCTGTGCAAAGTATAAAAGCTATTGAATAAGAGAAAATAAAATCTGTGCTTTCCAAAAGTGTGCAGGATCAGAATTTGTACATACTTCACGCAGTGAGCTACAAATACAGGCTGTCACTGGTGGAGTGTTTTCCAGTTAAATTCTTTAGCCCCTTTCATATTTGTCAAGAGCTTTTGCAGTAGCAATGAGATGTCAAGAAGGTCTGAACAAGAATGTTGTATCTCATAAAGAAAATAGTACAAAAGGAAAAGAATGGGCATTTGTTCTGAAATTACAGAAATATTTTCTTACGACAGTTGTCATTGTTTTGTCAGTCAGCTTCAGGTAAGGCATTTGATCTTAGCCTGTCAAGAGATTTCAGCATTTTACTGCTACCCTTCTGACATAAGGTGGAAAATTGTGTGTCCTGACAACAGCTACAAATGAAGTCTCAAGTCCATACACAAACCAGAAATGCTTGAATTCTGATTTTTTTAAAATCTTTTCAATCCAAAATATTTCTTTTTTTTTTTTGTCATATGAAATTTGAAGAGAAATAATGTATGCTTCTATTCAATTCCTTAGAAGCATACTTTGATGAAGAAATCTCTTTTTGTTCACTGGGGAAACTGGCAAAATGTTAAACTTAACAACAAATTAAATGAAAACCAAGTCAAAAAATAGCTACCAGAAAAAACTGCTTCTACTCAGATAATTTGAAGTGTAGTGGAGGGGAACTTCCATTATAGCACCTTCTTTACAGGACCTCATCCTTACTCCCAAATTCAGTATGGTCTGGAAAAATGTTTCATCATGTACTGAATTATTCTACCATCCAAAATGTTCATTCCACATAAATGCTTTCATGTGCTGGAGTAGGTAAGATCTGTTTTATTTAACAACTTAATAATTCTGTGGACCCTAATCCTTGTTGAGGTGAAACACCTTCTATATATGAGGTGAGGATCAAGGAAATTTTTGCTTTAATTCTTGCTCAAGGCATTCCTGTTCATGTTTTGTTTTGGTCTTAATCTTAATTTCTGATATCATTGCATATGCATAATTGTTTATAGTTTTATCTTTCATTACAGCTTTTTTTTTCATATTAGGTATTATATTCTTTTGGCTCACAATCTTATTTTATGTAGGGACCGATATTGTAATTTTTGCCAAGGCTCAAATTCACTGACTTCTGGAGTAGTTGTTTACTGAAAACCAAAATTAAAACCTCCACCATGATCTCCACGGGATCCTAGAATTTCAAGATCTGTACCAAAATGCACTTATTTCAATGCACAACTAGGCTTTCAGCTTCTGTAAAGATGCTTTACAAGGGAAATTAAAAATAAAAATTTATAGCTTGAAATTGTTTTGATCTCCAAACATTAATGTTCTCATGTAAATGTAACTCCCATTGCATGTGTATTCTCCAACAGGAAACTTAAAACTATATAACCAAAACTGAATGTGGGTTATACAATAGGGGAAAAAAAAAGTGTCTGTGTGATATATAGCTTTAATTTTTTTGTACTTGAATGTATTCATATTTTCAACTTTAACTCTAAAATAATACTGCAGTGTTTAAATCATGTTTATGCAGCTACTCCATCCCTTTGGCTCAAGAAAAGGTTAGGCAGAGTATTGAGAGTTTAACTTGAGTTTAAATCAAAACATACCTAAAACTTGTTCATTCTTCAGACTTAGGATGTGAACTTCTGGTTCATTCATAAGTAAGTATTTGAGCAGGTATATGTTCAGCATAGGAACTCAATGTACATATATGCTTAGTTGTTTGTGCATTATTTGTAGGAAGCAGAAGAAAAAAGTTTACTTGATTGGATAATAATCCAAGGTCTACCCTCTCTTAATGCTGTGGACAATAGAAATGTTTGTGACAGGTTAATTTTGTAATTCTTTCCACAGGGATATTACTTGATTTCTCTGGAGATTCTGTAAAGATGCTTTAATCCATATTACTTTTGTAGGTGAAAGAAGAATAAAAAAGGACATGGCAACACTGAATATCTGGGACCTAAACCTAAGTCTCTGGTGCTTTCTTTTGTATCGGACAAAACTTACTGACCTTCATGAAAACTTGGTCTATGCTATGCAATGTTTGTAGAATTTTTTTCTCGCATGATAGGATGAGGGAATTACTCTGCTGTTACAGTTGGGGATTTCTTTGCTGTCTTTGCCTCTTCTGTGCTTTAACACTGACAAGGTTACTGCTTTCCTCAAAATACATCACTTGGATAAGTTGCAGTAACTGCAGCTCTGGAAATCACAAGTGATGAGTATATATGAAGGTAAAAATCTGAAAGGACAATGAGAAGAAAAGACCACAGTAACAGAGGCATTTCTTTATATCTCTGAGTTTCCTCTCCAATACTGCTGTTTTTCTCTCTCCCAGCTTCTAAAGAAAGTAGCACAAATCAGAAGCTTTACCTCTTTATGTTTGTTCAGTCATCTGTAAAGTAGGTAATATTGCCAGTGTAATACTGATTTTAGGATTAATATGTTAATGTCTAAGAAGCTTTTTAAGAATGTAAAGCACTATGTAAATGTGAAATATTAGCATAGCTTTCTACTTTAACAGGAGGGGGAGATGCTTCAAGAGTTCATATGCCAAAGTGTCTTCTGAGGGCGATATCCTGAAAGAGTCTCTGAAGTAGCAAAAATCTTTTACTCTATCTGACTTCAATACACTTGTAACTAAGTATTGTGAGATAGGCCATTAATAAGGTCTCTACCTTCTCCCTTATTCACTTTGGGCCTGGTTTTGTAATGAGATTGACATACAGACTAGGGGAAGTACCTCACATGGTTTGGTTTAAATTGCATAGCTCTTAGGTGTACTTATCATCTACAGTAAAAACAGAACGCCCCAAACCACACGACTTTCCTCACCTCATCCTGCCTATCAATAAACAGATTAAAGCTCTGCCTTAGTTGAAAGCTCTTGTTTGCTGGAGGGAGGGAGCAGGAAGTCTCAGCTACCTTTTTCACCTTAAGATGTACTGATATAATGAAAAAATGTTTGCACTATCTCCAGGAAGGAGGTCAAAATAACTGATTTATGGTTTGACATAGTGTTTGATCTAGCACATAGTGAGAAGAAAGCCTTCTGAGAGGTGTGAGGAGACAACAGGGTGCAGAAGGAATGACAATTTTGCATTACTTCCCTTCAATAGCTCTCCATCATTTAGAGAACAGTTAGACCTTAAGTATCACAATGATATAGTTTGTGCAGGTGGAGAAATATGTCCCTCAAACAGTGATTATGTATTTCTTTGTTAATAGCATAATATAGCATATTTTTCTGTTTAGATGTCTGCAAGATCTGTTGATCTCATGCATCTCTGTAAAATAAATTAAAACATCTTATACCCCTAAGACCATACTATCATAAAAAAAAAAAAAAAAAAAATTACTTTGGTACCTGAGGTAAGCAAGGTTTGTTTGTTTCATTTCCCCTGCTCTTTTTTAATTAAAGAATGGAAACCTTTTGTTCTAAGCAGCTTTTGTGCAGTCATAAAATGTACTGTGTCAGAAAAAGGACACTGGAAGGCCATTCAGATAAGTACCAGTACAATTGCAAATTTCATGCCTCTCTGCACACCTGCGATACTGTTTATCAAGGTTCTTTTAAACGTTTCATGCATTAGAAAAGACCAAAAAAAGTTACATCACTTCCTATATTTCACCTAAATGTGATTTATATTTCTATTTATTTTGAACAAAATTGGACTTGAAAAAGCGTGCATTGTCATTGATGACACCACATTTCCCATTTTTAGAAATAGTCAAACACCTCCAACAGCACTGAAAGTTGATGTGCTTTGCCTGACATATTACTTAATGAATCCTTCTCATACATGCTAGGTTTTAATAATACTAAACTATAATTAAAACTGCCCTGTAATGCTTTAAAATGCCATCTGAGAAGCCTTAGTATTTAAAAATGCTCAGCTACTGCTCAGCAGAAGACTATGCAGAGAATCAAGTCCCATCCACTGGTTGGCTAAAATGATTTTCTGCTTCTTTTATTAAATTTATTCATCCTTCCTTTTAATAATGTATCAGTCAAACTATATTCGTGTAGTGATAGTAGCTTGTGATCTCTGATCACATAAATGTAAGATCTTTCATTATCTAGATATGTCTCTGCTGACATTCCCAGCATTCTAGGAAAGTGTTAGATGCTCATGTAATGGTTACCCTTAGCCCTGTTGATAAATGAAAAGGCCTAATTTTTGTGCTCTTTCAGTTTAAAAGTAATAGTATCTCTTCTATTACTGGATAAGAAAAGCAGAATTTGTTCCAAGTTCTAGAATTTAACTTCAAGTCAGTTAAGCTGCAAAACCAAGGGTAAAACTGAATCAGAATTTAAGTTCATATTACGCCTGGGTGTTTGTGCAAAATGCTGTACTTGTTTTTTTAAGACTGTGGCAAAATCACAGTCACTTCAGAAGCATCACCTGCCAAAAAAATTCTTATTTTGACCAACAAGAAAGTTGATAGTTGGATTAATTCCATTTCTTGTATAGAAACTTACCTCATTATTAAATGTTTTTTTTTTAATAGTAAAGAAGCTTTGCATTTTGAAACCGAACAAAACTAGACTATTCCAATTTGAATACGTTATCATTATCTTTGATCCCGAGACTGTGTTTTGTTCAAGTAATACCTTTAAAATACATACATTTAAAAATATGCAGCGTGAAGTCTTTAGATCCTTGTCAATAAAGTAAGCAGTAATATGTTGCTGATTTTGATAAAATAAACCACCAAGTAACATAGTAGAGGGAGTTAAGTTGTGTGGTTTTGTGTCCGCTTTTAAATAGAAATCCCATCTTCTAGAAGTTTTGTATTTGGCTGTCTACTAACAACCATAGTTCTGTTAATATATTGTTAATTTGTTACCTGATTTGAGTTTGTGCAGATCTTTGCAAAAGGGAGTAAATGGAAGGGGCATCCCAGGAGACATCTGGCAGCAACATTTATACTTGAACTTTTATTTTCCCACTAAACAGTTGAGAAATTGAAGCTGAAAGATTTTCAGCTTTCAGGAAATTTCAGGAATTTCTGCAGAAACAGTGAAAGGAACTGAATAAGCAATAGATTACAAAGCCTAACCAACAACTATAACCAATAACTATTACGAGTATAATACAAAGTTTAAGAAAATGGAAAAGAGACCTATACAAGGTAATTTATGTCCTCTACGTAAGGTAATTTATGCCCTGTTTAATATATTCAACTGAATTTGATACAATCTTCACAAGAAACAGTACATTTTCTATTAAAATAATTCAGAATTCTTTTATTGAATCTGATTATTTTACTTTCAACTCTCTACTTATTAAAGCTAAGGAACAGTTTCCCTGAAGACATTTGCATCTATTAGCAAAGGAAATATATGTACTACTAGAAAATACTTAACCTAGGACAAATTGGTGACAGCAGGATATTGAGCAATTAAGTCCGTGTTCTCAGAGAGGATGTAAGGGAAAACCCAGATAAATGTAACAGATACTTAGGTTGTTTAACTGAGCTGCACAGACATTTTGTTTTCTGAAGAAAATAGATACATATATAAAAGCTTTTGGGATTTGATTCTGAATACTATTTTGTCTGTGCAATGCTTTTTGAAGAAAATTCAAAGCTTCCTGTGGAAAGTAGGACAGTGTTCTATTTTTCTACATGAAGTTTGCTATTTTCAGAAATGGATTACCCTAGTGAATAGATGGGAGGGATCAGGCACCAAATACATAGACAGTCTAATGACAGACTATGGACCAACTAGAAAAAAAGGTCACTTGAAATATTTACACTTAATTTCTGCTCTTCCTTAAACTGGAGTTGTAATTCTCTCACTTTGTGTCAGTGTTCTCTGTTTTAGTGTGATCTCCCTCAGTGTGAATGTAACTGCAGTATATTTAATCAATTATATTTCATATGGTATCATTCAACTTTTTAAATGGAGTTTTCAGTACTGACCTTTGTTTTGTGATGGTGTCCCAGTTTGACGGAGAACAGCACTAATTCTGTTCAGTGATTTTATTTCTTAGCTCAGTTCTTCTAACTGCACTTCTCTGAAGTTAGCAGCATGTTTTCACAGGCAGTGTCCGCTTCTAGCAGGTTCATTTTTTACATATTTTGAACATTTTTTTCAGTTGACTAATACCACACACATTTGAGGTTTTTTACTCATAGGAAAAATTATAATTTTCTATGTACTGTGCTATGTTTCCAAACAGAATACCTCTGATCTCCACTCTAATATCTTTTAAAGCTTAGCTAAAATTAAGGTGACCTCACTGATAAAAAAAACACTTTTTGAGGTTTATCTAATAATTGGATCCCCTTCTCGTAGGTGATCCATGTTTTCTATCTTGATTCCATAATTTGGAATTATTAGGTATGTGTCTGTAATAAAAATCTGTGTGCTGGAGTCTGCTACTTAGGTCAGCATAGCATACTAGCACAAGCCAATACAGACATATATTTTAATCAGAGTATATATATGCAGCACACCATTTCCATATTCTGTATATGTATGTATGTACATAAATATGTACATAAGTATACAGTTCAGCAGTTAATGATGCTGATTGTAGTGCCTCAGATGTTACAAAAATAGGTGGGGATTTTTACCCCAAGAATTACTGTGTTTTTAATTTAACAGCATTATTAAATCTCATGCATCATCATGTTGAAGAAACTGGTGATCTGGAAAGTGAAGACTAATTAATATCATGCTGCTGAATACTGAGTGGTTTTTATATAATAACTGATAACTGCCAGAGATATAAATCTTATACCAGACTGACACACATAAAGCAGCCTGTTCCCATTGTTGAAAGCAGAATAGAAGTGATAGCAAACTACAGAAGTAGCTGCATTTCAGTAGATTAGGTACTTTAACTTTATTAGTGTATGTTTGTTTGTCTGCTAATTAAAAAAATATCGTCAAAAAACCAAGCACAAATATTGCATGGCTGTTTTCTGGAAGCTGATAATTATTGGCTAATTAAACAGAAATTGGAGAGACGGGCTTTGGCTAAATTCTCTAGTGTAGTAATTACTGATTTTTAGCATTATCCTCCTCAAAAATTGACGGACTCTTTATTTTATTATCACTTTGGAAATATGTACATTTTGAAACTTGATCTTGTCAGTTCGTCTGTAAGAAAAAAAGATGATCTTTCAAATTAAATGCTTATAAAATAGTACATTGTCTATCACTTAAAATAAATATTAAAGATATTTTCATAAAGGAGTTGCTCATATGATGTGACATTTTCCACATCTGTTACTGGTCTAATTGTTGCAGTGCTCACTAATGGCCAAAACAAGGCAGAGTCTGAGAGCTGCTTTGTAAATGATTTGTCATTATGTTATCTCAAGCATTACTGTAGGTGGTATCACATATGCCCCTTATTTAAACTCTAGAGAACCTATTGATCACTAGAGTTTGGTATTGAGCTCGTAGTCCTCTCAACAGAGAAGTGGCTTTCCAAAATAAGTTTGAAATATATTATATGATGATATCATTGATGTATTATTCTATAGACAAATTGGAGAAATCTCTGCACTGGTAACTCTTGGCCTTAAGGGACATTTCAACTTCCCAGACATCAACTGGGATATCATACAGCTGTGAAAAGTTGGTCTGCGAAGTTGCTGAAGTTTGTGGAAGACAATTTATCACAAGTCCTCAGTGAGCCAGCTAGGAAAGATGTCCACCTAGACTTGCTGTTTGTGACTCAAGGGAGATGTGATGGCATAGGTGGCTGTTGTGGCCACAGTGATCATGAGATGGTCAAGTTTAAAGCTTTTGGTGTAATGAGAAAAAACGTCAGCAGAGTTGCTACTCTGGATTTCAAGAGAGCAAACATCAAGCTACTCAGGGATCTATCTGTCAGTGTCCCCTGGGAATCTGCTTTTGAGGGCTTAGGGGTCCACAAGTGCTGGTCAGGTTTTAAGAACCGTATTTTAAAAGTGCATGAGCAGACAACCATCTTGTGTCAGAAGTCCAGCAAGTGGAGCAGAAGACAAGCTTGGCTGAACAGGGAACTCTGCTTGGAAATCAAGAGGAAAATTAAATTTCATGATCTCTGGAAGTGAGGTCAAGCTTTACCGGAAGCTTACAGAGCCATAGCTTTCAAAGGCTGGGAGAAGAAACAAAGGGTCAAAGCTCAAAGTTGAAACTGACCAGTGTTGCATCAGACACCAAAAAAAATGCTTGTTTCAGTAGATTAATAGCAAGAGGAGGTCCAAGGAAAATATTAGACTGATACTTGGTCACCGGATAAATAGAGATGAATTAAGATTCGAGGCATTAAATGCCTCTTTTTACCTCATTCTTTACTGAAGGCTGCCCAGTCTTGGGTTGCCCAGTCCCCTGAGATTTAAGATCATGACTGTGGGAGCAATGACTTCCCATCTGTGGACACTGACACTGTAAGAGACCGGCTGTATCATTTGAGTATTTCTAAGCCCATGGGGCCTGATGGGATTCAGCCCAGTACTGGAAGTAAGAAATTCCTAGGTAATTTTAGTGACTTCCATGTGAAAAGGGAAAAATCCTGTCTTTTAGCCAATGTCCATGGACTTTTTTCTAAGTGTAGGCATTACTTGGCTTTCTTCTTTATTTACCAATTCCTTAATCTTTTCTTTTTTAACTACAGCCATCAATAGCACTTAATCTTGCTTTTATATCCCATTCCAAATGTTTTCCTATTAACTCCTGTTACACAGCAGAGCACATCAATGGGATGGTTTTCAGTAAAAAGCAAATCCTGTTTACAGCAGTTGAGTGCAACAGTTCTGCTCACACCCTCATGATCAGGTTGCTGATGTTTAGGAACCTTTAAATTTGGATTTAGTCTCCCAGGTCTTGTCTGTAAACCTAGAAAACAGGCTAAGAAGAGTCAGGCAGAGATGGTTCTCTGTCTCCTAATTATTTTTATTTATTTATTTTTATTTATATTTTATTTTGGGACCAGTTTGCTGGTTTCTAGCCTACCACTCAGCTACTTTAATTTTGACTAGTTTCACTTCTTCCTTCACCTTAATCTTTCATTGCTCTTTTTCTCCCATTCTCTCCTACATGGAACAAAGCTTACAGGTTCTTCAATAAGATTTCCAGTCCATCATGTCTCAACAGGCAGAAAATGGGGAAAAATGTCATCAGCTTTGCTAAGATTTCTCCCATGATAACGGACACTGTGTGTTGCTCATATTTTATGCTATCAATGTAATGCATTTCTTCAAGCATTATTATTTTATTTTCCTTTTTTTAACAATTGGGATTTGAGCAAATAAAGAACATAACAAGACAACATTTGGATATATGTACCACTGATTATAGCACCATAATTGTACGTCATTGTCCAATATCAATTAACTAATAATGTAAAATATATTGGCATTGCATGGTGGAAGAAATATTTATAAATTGCATAACATTTAAGTTATTATTAGGCTTAATAGATTCTATTAAACTAATTGACAATTCCAAGTATAGAAATTTTGCAAAAAACTAATAGAACATTAACATTTAGCTTCACAAATAAATACCTTTCTACTCATAATCTTGGGATATTAAGAAAAATGAAATCTTATCTGACTGACTTCTTTAGAAAGCAGGAAGGCATTTGGAACAATTTTATAAGGGTGCCATCTAGGATATTACACAATAGCTACTTTAGTAACTCAGAGTGAAACTAAGAGTTATAACTTGTGACTTTTTTTTCCTCCGTTAAAGTGAGTTCCATGGTGCTTCTTGTACCATTCTCCAGGACCTATAGAAATAAAACATAATGCTGCTTTTCATTTGCTGAGGTTATCTGAATGCTGGCCTCATGCTTACAATGCATCCAACAAGTTTTCATTTTTCATAAAAAGATCAAGAACTGCCAAAGAAGCACAAATTTGCAGTTACGGTTGCATGTCCTGAATAAAAATGAAAATAGAAATGAGTACTCTTGAAAATCTGTGGTCTGGATATTTTTAGAGCATGTGTATTTCTAAATGTGTGAGGGAATAATCCCAGAGCAAAATGGATATTTAACAGAGAATGATAATTACCAAAAGCTTTGTTTCTAAGGAAAAAATTATGGAAAACTAATGTAAAAAATGTATCCTTATGCTGATAACATTACCTAGTCATCTGTAATATCAGTCCTTTTGAACAAAATATATTTTGAAATATCTAGCGCATTGACTACTTTTCCATGGATTAATATTACTTTCCCTTTTTAAAAAGTGTTTAAAGAGTAAGCTTCAAGAGCCAATGCAACTGCAGTCACCTCAACTGAGAGTCTGATACACCATTCAGAATGGAAATATGATACACAGAGCTGGCCCTGTCTCTAAGATAGCATTTTGAGTCGGGAGACAAAGTTGAAGTCATCATGGTTGTTCTTATAATAATATCCATTAAACAGAACAAAGGACTGATTTCTGGCCCTTAACCAGATGATATAGATGGGCCACATCCATGCTACATGACAGATAGTTTTAGGGCCCTGAAACACAATAATTATTTTCAATTTGTTGTGAGGGCTGGTGGTTTTCAGATGATAGGGATTTTTTTTTCTTTCTTTTTCTACTAATTGAACGTCTAAAATTTATTCCTTAACAAACTTCAGAGGCAAAGATAAATTTTCTCAACTTATGACAGACATGATACAGAATTTCCATGTTTAGGATCTTCATGGAAAAAGCTATTGGAGAAGGTGTATACTCAAGAATACAATAGGATGACATGGTTGAAATTATTTGCAAAGAAGAAAGATTCTTTCACACTTTCTCTAGAGAGAACTTCATAGTAGCAGCCAGAGTTTGTAGCAGTGTAAATTAAGTGGCTTAAAAACTATCCTTTTAAGTTGTAGCTGAAGTCATAAGCTATATACTATGTACCATTACTTCTGCAATCAGCTGTCAGTGGAGGGCAAAAAGAACATCTCACATAACCTGTTTTTTTTTGGTTTATCGCGTTTACACATGGCTTTGAGAGTCCTCAGGGTGAAAAATCTATTATTTCATAAGTTACTGCCATCATTATTTGTGGAGATGAAACTGCTCTAGGAGCAGAGGAAGTACGTTAATAATCTTTCTAATTTGTATAATGTTTCTTTGTTCTATAAATCACTTTTGGTTACTTTAGATCTACTATTGTCTAGCATTTAACCCAGATTCAGGAATATTGCTAATCATTTGTTGCCATAATATTAAGCATTCATACTTCTTCCAGTATATATGAGTTAAAATACTTTCTTCAAATGTTGTATCCCCTAGACTAGCTGTACCTTTCATGAGCCTTGAGCACTTCTGTGATGTCTATACATTAATTTAGAGAGCATCCTGTATGCTTAAGAAGGAATCACATCTGTTTAATTCAAATATAAAATTCAGAACTGAAGAGATTATTATTTGTAATTTGGATTCAGTTAAAAGAGCAATAAAAACTGGATGCAGACTTGCAAATAAAAGTTTAATAATCTTGCAGAGGATTAAATTGTAACCAGTGAAATCATAAACAAAGCCCTATTTTTATCTTCCTTAAAGGTAAAATAAATTAAGAAGGATAAAAAAAAAAACAAACAAAAAACCAAGCTATATTCTTTTATTTTTATTTGCTGACACTGTCATCCATAAATAGTGTTGACTTCAGTGTATATGAAAAAGCTGGAGGTAACCTTGTAAGGAAGACCTTTAATCATTTTAGGTTTTAGCATGGAAGCCAGTGTCCCTTCTAAATCTGTATAAATAATAGTGCTTTGGGTTACCCAGATAAAATGAAAAAGAAGAATAAAGCCCTTTATATCTTCTTTGTCCTCCTCAAAAAACCTGCCCCCCAAAACAACCAGAGACTACAAAATTTTATATTTCATATATTACTGATTTTCTTCCTGGAATAATTTTCTTCAGTGTTATGGTTGCCATTGAATTATAGCTAGATATGTTTACTTTTAAAAGGAGAATTCTTTCCACTACAAAACAAAATTGCTAAAATTAAATAGAACTAATCTACTTTTGCTTTGTTTTGTTTGCTTTGCTTTGCTTTGTTTTTTTTGGCTTTGTGTTGTTGTTCTAATCTTATTCTGCAAGCCTTCCATAAAATCATCATAAAATGTGTGCTGTAAATATCAAAAAATCATAACATCTTAGAAATTCTTGAACACTGAACAGAATTAATATGTTAACATTTAATTGTTAATATGTTAATATTAAATCTACCTTTGATTACATTATTGGATATTTTTTACCAGTATTTGGAAACTCCTGTTACTTGGACAGATGTGTGAGTCCCTGCAATTACCTTTTCATTAAAAATGTCAAGAATTATGCTTTTTGTGTGGAATTTATGGATATCTGCATCTATTCATTGGCAGTGTTCATCAACACTGGACTGAAGTTTTGCCGTTCCCAACTCAATTCAGTTAATTTGTCCCAGAAGCCATAGAGTTTTTTATTTTTCTTGTGCTGTGAATACCACAATAAAGGTACCAGTGGATAGATACCATCTCTAATTATTTACATTTGACAATTGTATCTTTAATTAATTCTTAAAAACTTTTGTTACTTTGCTTTGGAGTGATTTGTCATGGTATATTTCTTTGTCATTTTAATAGTCACGATGAGATCTCCTAGTTCTGGAGTTTACAAAAAATGGATTTTTTCAGAATTGTAGCAGAATTTACATAATGATAAACGTGTGGTGAAAATAGGTGCTTGAAAGTGTTACAGGTAACCACTGCTAAGAAAATGTTTACCTTTTATTTCCTTTATCCAAGAGGTATATGCTATATTTCTTCACCCTTTTAGCTTTACATGCTCATTCCTCTGTCCAGGTTGTCTGGATGAGTCTTCCTTGAGATTCTGTTTGCCCTTTATTCACCCACAGGCTGATACACATGCTTTCTTTTCCCCAGTGGCTCTGTACCAAGTAGGACATCTGCCTCTGTAGCATTTGCCTCTGTATTATCATGCTAAATGTCTCTCAGAATGGAGAATGGGTGTCAAACTGGGATGTCTTGCAAGGCAAACTGAAACCTTGAGAGATTGCCACTGACTCATGCAGAGACTTCGTAACTGAATGTTCTACATCATTTCACTCATTGGCAAAGTCTTTACATGGCAATTTAAAATAGTGGTGGAGGGTGTGGGACTTGCAAATTAGGCAAAGGGGTTTGCTCCAAACATGTCTTTGCTAGGAAAGTCAAGATCTTGTGTGAATGATTACAACACTGCCCTCCAGCAGGAAGACCAAATTACAGAGTCATCTTCTCCAAGCAGAAACTGGCAATGTCAATGAGCATGATGCACCCAGAGTTCCTTCATGTTAGGGGTAGCACAGACTGTACAGGAATATGAAGTGATGTGACTTTCTGTCACTGCAGTGGCAAAAAGGCAAAAGGTAAGTGAGCATTTAAGTGAGAAAGACACCTGTAGAGTGAGATGTATATTGATGTTTGGTCTAAGAAATCTCTCAAACAATATCTCAGATGTTTATAAAAGAAGCCTGGAGATATTAGCTTGGCTAGAGAGACTTGGAATTGCTCTGATGTATCCTATCTTTGGTCAGATGTGATAATAGGCATGGGTAGGTGCTATGATGCCTCAAGTGAGGTGAGATTGTTTGTGTGAAGAGTGACCTGCATGGAGGACATGTCTTCATCTCTGTTTCACCTCAAGCTTCTCTTTTCTTGTATATTCTTATCTGTAATATAAAGGAAGGAAGAGGGCTACAGTAATGCCTTGGTTGATCACAGGTGAGAAAAGACATCATCTTTGTACTCACTACTGAGTCTATTTACAGTACTAGATGAGTTAAGAAGCTTGAAGTGGTTTACTTGTTTTGCCAAGTGTGTCATTTTGTGTCACTGTGTCTCAATAGAAGTATGAATGTTAAAATTCAAAATTTTAGAGAATGTGTTTGAATCATGTAAATTTAATTCAGTGAGGAATTGTTGAGGCACAAAGATTTGGACAGATTATCTAAGAGAAGCATCTGGTGTTGCTATACTTAATTTATAGTATTTCTGTAAGTTGCACTGATTGTACTGTAGTGGGTAGAGAGATCAATGTACTGGCATGTGATTTAGCAGTAAGTGTGCAAGACATGTGGATTTATTTCTCTTCACATCTCTAAAACCAAAAATGAATGCTGATTTCATCATTGCTTCTCCATTCAAGGCCTCAGGCAATTACTTTTTAATCAGTATTTGGTGAACTCCTTTTTCACCTTAAGAAACATTTTTATGAGTGTGGAAATGTGCATGGTTTCTCCAGGCAATAAAAAGCCATTAGAATGGGGAGTGAGGAGCAGTGGTGAGTAGGGTTACAATTTTGATAGCTCTGAGGAAACTTGATTTATAGAAACTTAATGTATACAAGCTGATAGGAACTCCTGCAGTGATTCTCTACACAGTGAGAATTTTTGCTTGTGAGCAAAAATCCCAGACTAGTAAAAGGAGTCTGCTGATCAGCCCAGCATTAAAGATGGTGCAATCCCATGTAGTCCAGTGGGCACACAGAATCCCACGCAGAATCCTAATTCAGTTCATATTTGTATAATACATAAACATGCAGTGCATAAATTAAGGACTTCTATAAAATACTTCTCTAAAAAAAGAAAAAGCCATCTTTTCAAATTCTAACAGTTTAGGCAAACCAAATCTAAGATAAGATACCAAGCCAACAAAGCTGTCTACTTTCTTTAACATCAGGTAGATTTTGTAAAAATACAACTTTTTAATATGACTATATAATTTGGTAACATTAATATTTGAGCTTATTTCCTGTGCAGTAAAGACCATACGTAGTCACTTATATATAAAGCGACACCATCTACAGGCACTGTATAGAGCTGTATGAAATGTCAGGAAGAGTGATTAAAAAAAGGGAAAACGAAGCACTAAACTTCTTGCCTTGATATTTTGCAAGACTAGAATAGCATTGACAGTTTAAAATTTAACTTTAAAGATACTAAAACTTTGAGCCAGGAGACTTGTTTTCAAAGCTGTCTTGTTTCCCAGCTGATCTTCACCTGATGTGTAACCCCATGTTCCTTCACCATGAAATAGAGAACATCTATCCAGATCTCCTTTATAAAGTATTGCAAAAGAAAATCTATAATTAAAAGAGCCTTATAAAGGAGTAATGCTTTATAACAACTCTTAGTTTAAATTCCATTTTCTGTTAGTGCTACTATATGTTGCAAGAACCATAACAAAACACTAAATGGCAAATAAAACATCCTGGGGTAAAAAAAATACTAGTCAGGAAAAGATACTTGTAAATTCTCTTTTCCTTCTATGTCTTGAATCTGTCTATCATCAAATCCAGCACTGAGATATCTTCGTGCTACATTTTTGGCTGAAGGCTGAGAGAGATGACCCTGGTGAAGGAGGATTATGGGTAGAGTAGGACTTCCTTATATATAACTGAAGGTCAGAAAATAGAATTATTTTTAATTTCTCTATGAATGATTTTAAACTTAAGGTATTGTTTGTTTTAAGCAGAAATAAGCTGTAAAAAGATTTGTGTTGAAATGAAAATCAGTGATTAAGCTTTCTGGGACTACATGAAAGGGATTTGATAATGTAAAACACCACTTTCCCAAAGAGAACTTTGCAACAGAAAAAGATTTATAGGTTTTGACTACCAATTCTTATATTCTATATTGCATATTCAGGGAGGAGCAGTGGAGTGGCAGTCTGAACTCAGAGAAGATGCTTTGTGCTTTATCCACTGACAAAATACCAAATTAAGTACCCTTTTAAATTGTGTTCTGCATGTGCAAAGCAGTCAGCCTTCCCTTTTCTCCTGTAGGCTGGACTCCATGCAGATTTCAGAATTCTATGGTGAATGCTCTGTGTATGAGATAGGACATAGTCTATTTGGTAGTCTGGGAACAGGGTTGGAGATACGGATCTGAAATAACTCACTTTTTTTTCTTTTTTTTGGAGAGAGGTAATGTTCTTCTATGGAAAAAAATAATTCAACTGAAATAGTTTGATCACTTAAGTGAAATAAAAAAAAAACATTTCAGCTTGAGAAGTGTCATTTCAGTTGAGTTGTTTTGATCAGAACTGTTTGAAATATTCTGTTTTGTCATTTTCAAAATTATACTCTTATGAATTTGCATTCTGGTATTTCTATTTTTTTTAACACTTCCCTTTTTCACTTCACTTTTGGGTAGAAATAAACAAGTTCTGAAGTACCATTCCACCAACTGCTTTCAGTCAGTTATCAAAGGCTTTTTATTTGATCAACACAAAAGCTTTCTTTGGCATTTCTACATGAAATAGCATCTGCCAAGGTACAACAGAAGAATTGTTCTCAGCATCAATTATTGCCATTAGTATGTCTCTTGGAGTTCTACATTCTTCAAGATCTAAGATTCTTCATATCTACTTTTCAGCAAAGACATGTAGCAGATAGCTGTGTATTCTTTAAACTTGTTTTTTTAAGCTCACCTTCACTGCTGTTTTTATTTGAATAGTAGAAGAAATTATTTAAAATTACTCAGGAGGGGATAACAAGAAAAAAACATAATAGTAAACAATAAAAAAATGGTGCTACTAGGTGACCTGTTTGCTGGCTATATTACTCCAGCCAAGGGCTGCTTGATTTTACCTTATGCAGCTTATCTCTTCACTGAAGTAATGGAAAATCATATTTAGCATGGAAATTGTGTCAAAATTAGCAACACCAACATAGAAATTTGCTTTATTCTCATTCCTTGAGAGTAGCAATATATAAACCAGAATAGTCTCAGCTTTTTTGGAAGGTGTCTCTGGGATCCTCATCTTGGACTTGATCTTGAAGGTCATTTCCAGCCTTAATGATTCTGTAATGGAACTTATCTTGAAAGTCTCACAGTTTCACACATTAAAATTAGTTCATAGACTTCACTGTAAGTAGTCCTATCTATAAAAGCTACTGAATGATTTACAGTAATTCAAATTTGAAGTTAAAATAGGGATCAAGATACAACACAGGTATGGAAGACGTGAATTTTGAACATCACAATGTAGCACAGCCATTTCAGCTGGAGTCTTGATGCATCTCTGCAAGGATGTTGTTCTAAAAATAGGAGTGGCAGCAGATGCAAAGGTAGATGTATAATACAGGTTTTACAATGTTTTATCTTAGTTATTCAAATGAGAAATGTAGACTTGCTTCCTAAAGAAATAAAGGATGTCTGTACCTTCCCAATGCAGGCAATCTGTCCTTTGCTTTTGATTGCAGGTATATGAAAATAGTAGCCAAATAATTAATAGAGAGGAAGAAACATTTTCAATTCCATACAGATCTAAACAAAAGCAAGATTCAAAGTAACAGGTAGTTGAGTTCAGGGCTATTGGTAATTCAGCCATGTGCTGTCAGATGTTGCCAAATTCCACCTGTAAAAGTTTCTCTATTCTCAATTTTCAGTACACTGAGAGTCTAACACCACATACCAGAGGCTAAAAGTATGAAAACAATGCAAACTTGTTCATAGTAGTACTGCACTTGCATCTCACAAGTTACATATTGAATGATGCAAAGTTTTTTATCAGTCATACAGCAAATAGTAAGGACAAAATTATTATTCATTTTCTTAGAAAGATGTTTTTTCATGCACATAGTTCTAGTACTTCAAATAGTTATCCTCACACTTTAATCCACAAACAGTATCAGCAACAAAGAAAGAATGCCTTATCAAAAGACCTGTTCATAATAATGAATCCATTACAAATTTCAATCTACCTACCATAGAAGTTCAGACATAACCATTCAGGATGTGACTTGGGCTGGGGAAGAATGATGAATAGGAGAGGAAGGTAAAACCTTATGCCTTTGGCAGGAAATGGAAAAAAATCTCTCAAAGAGGAATAGTTTTGAATATGGTTTTCATTAAACCTGTGAGCAAAAGGTGTGAGAAGTATCCTCAAATACAAATGGTGTCAGTTCATGGTGACGTACTCCGTTTGAACACTTTGGGTTTTCTGAGGTTGTTACTAATCAATACAAAATACTTTTATCTAAAAAAAAATACAGAAACCAGGTACACTATGTAAATCTCATGCAATTCCTTAAGAGTAGTAAGCTTCATTCCCAGTGTTTTCATGATCAAACCTATAATTCTGTACTCCTGCTGCTTCATTAACTGTGATAAACAGGAGAAAAAAAAAAGAGGAAAACTATCTGGTTAGTTATTCTCTGCTTTCAGAGAATAAAGCTCCTCTGCTTTCAGAGTTTTACAGAAGGGTGGACTATAATACCTGTAGAAGCTTTCTATCTTAAAACCAAGATACATCTGCTTAAATTGATACAATGTCCAGCTGCATTACAAGTTCAAGTTTGGGTGAATAAGACCTCTAAAATGAGGTTTGCCTACATCAAGGTTTTCTTGCCAAAGGATAACAAGGGATTTGTAGCTGTGTATTTTACCTGAGGCATTCTATTGAGTGCTACCAGAGGGAGGATGTTAATATATATTAAACAACAACAAAACAAAGCCAGGACAAATACAAGAAAGCAAATGAGGAGTCTTTGCAAGAACTAGTTAGATTTCTGTGTTTCTGCAAAAGAGTATTTTTTTTCTGATGTCATTGAAGGGTCAATTAACCAAAGCCAATCTATTTTCCTTCTATTTTTGTTCTAAAATCTCTCAACATCTAATTTATACTGCATTAATAGACAGAAAGTTAAAACTGAAGACGATTCAAAACTTTCTGTATTTGTTTCTTCAACTAAATCTAGGAATCTGAAAATTTCTACTGCAATATTGGAAGCAGTTTTCAAGCACTCAGTTTTTATGAAGCCAATAGTGTTTCTTACCCATTCTATGTGGTAGCTTTGACAAGCAGCATTAGCTGTAATGGACCACACTGTAAGATTTAATCTGTCTTGTCTGTATGATAAATGTGCGTCATGGTTTAGGGTCAGGGCAGCCCCTAAGACCCAACAGATGCTCTCTGTTAATTCCCCTCCCTCCCCAAAGGGGAAGAGAAAAGGAATAAGGGAGAGAGACTTTGTGATTGGAAAAGGAAACTAGAACAGCTTTAATGATTAATAATAATAAAATAGAATGTGTACATATATATACAAAACCAGTACCGAACCCAACCCCCCTAATGGTAATGACATCACCGTCACCACTGATGTTGTAGAGCAGGCACTGGGGGTCCCAGACCGGGCCCCGCAGCAGACGGTGTTCAGGAGCTGGATTCTGCTACTGGATTCAGGAACATGGGATCGAAGGCAGAATGGACAGAGTCCTCCTTGGATGATCTGGGGAAGCAGTCCAAGAGGGGAGTCCTTGGATCCCTCTGCTTGCTACTGAAAAGATCCTTGCTACCCAATATGCTGTCTATGGGCTGGAATACCTCGCTGATCAGTTGGGGGTCATCTGCCCTGTCTGCTACTTCCTAGGTGCAGTCTTTTTTCTTGCTGCACCCCCCTGTGTGGTACACACCGTCCAGCAGTGGCCTTGGTCTGCATACCAATTCTTGGTAGTAACTCTAAACATGGGCTGTTATCACTGCTGGCAGTAGACACTGCAAAAACATGCTTCTAACTTCAGAAAATGCTGTTAATTAGAAGTACTGAGCTGAAAAGTAAGATTACTGAACAGAATTAGTTCTGTTTTCACCCAAAGCAGGACAATGTGTTACCACCAAGGTTATATCTAATACACCAAACATTTAAATGCTGATGGTTAATTTTGTCTGCATATTATTGAATGTTGAGGGAAGCTTGAGTAGAGTTCCTGTTTGTGAAAATAATTAAAAATGGGTATTGCAAATGAAGCATTCTTACAAAGTTGGAGAAATACTTGTACTTGGGGGATATCCTTGTACTAGCTTTTGCTGATCCTTTAGGTTTATCTCTATTGTTCTGGTCTGAAGTGCTCAGCACTGGATTTTTTAGAGATGCTTTCTATTATAAATGCATGGAAATGGAGTTTATGCATTTTCAGTTTAGTCTCCCTCTACTAATTTTCACTATTCAATATATGGAAATGAAGCATTGGAATTATGGTTTGTAAAAAATTCTAACTTTAAAAAATACTTGATTTGGAAGCTTTTTTATTTATTGTACCAGAGCTCTGTCCACTGCCCACAGATAGAAATAACTTCTTATAGGAAATTGGGAATCTTGAGTATTTAATTATGTCATATGCCTGCAGTAATAAAGAAAAAAAAAAAAGTAATAAAGAGCACAATAGTGACACGCATTTCCAGGGATTATTAATTTAATTCCTTTCCTCCCTGTGTCTGTTCTTTCTTTCTTGTTGCTGAAACTCTGATGTTAGCTCTTAGAAAACTTTGAGGGGTGTGCTCTGCTTCTTAGGTAATAACTAAATTTGTGTTTTAAATATAACACTTTTCTAAATAGTCTTGAGCAACTTTATTTAATTTATATCCACGTGGCTACTGGTATGATTGCAGTTCCATGGCAGACTTTTTTTGATCTTTTATTTCATTCTTCTCCCTCAATGTCTGAATATTTATAGAAAACTGATAGATATTGACATATATTTTGAAGTTGAGGATCATCATCTCTGTCTGCCATGCAAACTCTTGAAAGCAAAAATGAACTGTTTACAAAGTGTGATTCTGCCTTCTCTTTCACAGTTTAGCATGAAATTTCATCATAGAGCTTTTCATGTTTAGCTTGTGACCTGAATATAGATCATCAAATACATAACTTTGGAAATGAACAAATATTTCTTTTATACTTAAACTATATTAAGGGAAAGGTCAGATAAAAGTTGCGACAGGATTAAAGAAGAATACATGTGGCACTCTATAAAGGTCTAGCAGACTGCTGAGAGAGAAGCAAGGGACTTTCATATTATACTGGCTACTACTTGAGTTGTCAGTCAAATATTGGAAGGTATATAATTTGGTTTTAAAAATACATGTATTGTGAAGGTTTTCAAAAGATTTTCATGAGAATATCAGGACGCTATACTATTAAAAATCATAGTAGTAGTTGGTATATCATTTTTTTCCTGTCTCTCTCTTTCTTCAACAGGAATACGATTAACAAACTAAAAGAGAAGAAAACAGATTTTTTAAATTATTTTTCTTTTTTATTGTGCACTAATTTGCATTTTAGGTTTGCATTTATTTGGCTGTTGGGTGAATTACTACTTCCAGCCAGCTTTGTGCAACAATAATTTCATAAGATTAGAGCAAATCACACCCTAAATAAAAGTACACCCTAAATATTTACAGGTAGAGTTTTAAGACTATTTGTACAATTTGTAACACTATTTGCTTACCTACACTGAAGATTTTTACAGATATTAGCTGGAATTTTTTTTTAGGTATGTGTTATGGTATTTGAATGTGTATATAAAAGAAATGCCTCTTAATATATGCATTAATATGTTAAACATATAATGTACCAAAAGTGTGGTTTTAAGGCCTTCTTGGTAGCTACATCTCATTACTTCAGCTGAGGTTTTTTGTGCTTCCTAATTCTTAACATCAAGTAGCCGGTTAAAGGAAGAGAGAGGGTTTTCCTCACACCTCCTTAGGACACACCCATTTCAAACTCAAATCAGCTGTATTATGAGCTCTTCACAGTCACTGCTTCTCTGTGAAAAAATGATGAAAACCTTAAAATACATAGTGCTTTTAAAATTATCAAACATGCATGTAGAAAGTACGCAATGAGGTTGGAAGAACATAACGTGTATTTGAACATGGACAAACTAAGTTACATTCCTGTCATCCACTGTTTTTTACATATAGCTATACTTCTAGGGGTTCCCTTGCTTCTCTTTGTGTGGAATGATGAATGTATTAGGCTCCAAGACAAAGAAAGTAATTTCAAGCTATAACAACTTCTAGTAATTGACAAAACAAAACAAAAATCCCAACTAAACTATTGTTTTAAGCTTCCCTGCTACTTCCTATGAAAATATTGCTATAATGAAGAATCCAATGTGCTTTTCCACCTTGTGATGCTTTGAATCACAACACAGTGCAGTTTCTACTGCACATGGAAATCCATCCTCTTGAGGAAAATAATGACTTAGAGAAGCATGTTCTGCACTTCATTAGAAGGAATGGCTTTCAATGTCAATGAGCCTTATTTTCAGCTTATAGCTGGTTTTCATTACAGTTGAAAATTGGCAGATTGGAAGAAGATAAACAGAGATTTATTAGTTTTACCATGAATATTTATTTAAACTTTAGCTTGAATAAAACCACTAGTGATTAGATCATTTCAAGAAAAGGATGCGCATATTAAACACACAACACTTCTATATATAGGTGGATTTCTGTGAGACATAAATATTCCACTAGCTATACATGGTTTTAAAACTATGCTTTATTTTGGGTGAGTGCATAGAAAAACTTTGATTCAGGAGTAAAGGGGAAGCAAAACTCCCCAGAGGTGTGAAGAGGTTGATCATCTTCATATATTTCCATGGCTTTTTCCTTCCATTTGTTCCCCAAATAAATTGTACTAGCGTTTGTTGTGCGTGCTGTTTGGATAGCAAGGATAATGCAGTGAACATTGATCATAGATATTTGGATGTGCCAAAGTGTGTGTTTCAGAAGGCTGCATTATTTTTCCACCTTGCTTAATAGACTTGATTAAAATGTTGCATTTTGCTTAGGACAGAGTGTTGCCACTGAAGGTAGTGTGGAAGCTCTTCCAGGTTTGCTGATACCGAGCATACACAGATCAATGGTGCTGAGGATAAGTTGCAGAGAGAGAAAACACGCGACTTTTACTTCAGTTGAACTGTAGCCACATCTAATTCAGTACTGCAAAGGGAAGACACTTTTTTTTTTGTTTCTAGTCCTTTCATTTGCTTAAGTAAGTGGTGCTGCAGCAAGTTTCCTTTGACACTTCTGTATATAGTTTTGCCTTCCCAGAGTGAATAGGTTCTTTGTCTACATATTAGCTGTAGACTATTGTCCTTATGGCATGTCCATGCAAGAATATTTTGACTACATATTAGTCCAAGTGATTTCTGAAATGAAACAGGAATATCCATAATGCCAAACACAAAAACAATTAGTGCATGATCATTGATCTCGATCCAAATGTTTCTCAGACAAACTGAGAAAAACTACAAGCACAAATTTCTGAATCTTTTTAACAAAACAACTCAGACCTTACTTCATCATTGTGTTACTAACACATAAACCAGAAGATAATGCAGCTAATTTTAAAAAAGATACGCTGGCATTCCTATACTATCAATGGCAAAATGCTGACCGTAAGCATGTTTAAAGAAAATCATGTAAAATTCATGGAACATGGTATCTGCTGCCCAGCTGAGCTCTTGGCAATGTAACTCAGCTATATTCATTCCCTGCTTTCAGAAGATGTTTTGCCTTTCCTGAAGGTCAAGGTCAGAAATCTTATTCCTGGAGCCAACCCTCTGTTTATGGACACATGTCCATATGTAGCATCCAGTTGTCATCAAGACTTATTGAAGAAAGGTCTTTATTTAGTTCTTGTATTTTTTAAGAATTACACTTAAAATATTTATATTAGCATTAATAAGCAGGCAGTGGATGAACTGCCTGTGCAAAGAGGTATCCCACCCGAACAGGCAAAATTGCAACAGAGCTCAATATAATTCAATTATTGGTATTTCTCTTGTAGTGTGCTAGTTAGTAACATTGAGAAATATGTAAGACAAGGTAGTAGAAAGGGAGTGGAAAAGAGTCTAGCATAATAAAATGTTTTTGACTTACATTCTTTTGTGCATGGAAGGTCTTGAGGAAAAATTAAAAAAAAGGAAAATACATTTTAAAAATTGGTATTTCCATAGATTAGGATTCTGCTTCTTTTCTGCCCATGTTCATGTTTTTTCTTTTTAACACAGCAGTAGATAAAGCAATGAAGATAAAGCAATATACTGCTGGCTTGGAAATCTAAGATGACAACTTAGAGGTATCTGATTTTGAAAGTTTTTTCTCTTTTTTTTTTTAAGGTGTTTTTTACATCACAAGCCATTTTTTTCCTGCTTTTATTCAGAAGCAGAAATGAGATAAAAGTCAGTGATTCAACTTTACCTAAAAAATTAATTTCTGAAGACTCGTACAAAATGAGGAACAAAAGGCAAGACAAGGAATGAAAGCCATATCATCAAAACACTGAGATGCATTCTGCCATGTTTCTGTAATCATTCCTTTTCATAAATATTTAATAAATATGAGTCAACTGAGTTCCATGTATGCTTTTATTGTTATCCTACTTTTACTTACTGAGGATTATATTATGTGTGAGCAGATTTTTAAGTATAGTAGAAGTTTACATAAAAAAAAAAAAAAAAGCATATCTGAATGAGGAATAAAAATAGTAAAAAATGGTCTTCCTGAGTCCAAAGAACAACTTTCCTGAAATTTCTGGTAAGAATGGGACCACGTTCCCTGTGTCTTGATTCTGCATCCTGCTCTTAACATCAGCTTTACCTGTTTATTTTCTTTTGTGGATGGAAGTGTTTTAAATGCATCTTGTGGATAGAAGAGTATACATGCAGAGGGAGACATTCACACAGATCAGAAACTGGGTATTTCTCTAGAATTTTGTTAGCACATTTTTACCCTAGGTAAGCATGCATAATTAACTGTAGCTGTTTTAGACAGACATAGCTTCATTGGTCTCAGTGGAGGTTTTCAAGCTGATACACAGTTAGAAAGACAGGATCTGTCCCACTGTCCCTGATAACCACTGCTTTTACTTGGACAACAGTGTGACTGTGAAACATAGGCTGAAAGTCACAAATCAGAAATTTGCACAAGCACAGTTTTGTTTCAGGTTCTCTAGATGAAGAGCTTTCCAATCTTGAGTATCCACTATGTCTTACGGCTTTTTCAATCCAGAAACACTGCTGACAAAGTTCATCTGGTAATAATGTATGCCAAAGCCTGGAGGTGAAATACTGCATTTCATTTATGTGAACAAATTTTAGTGGATAATTCTAAACATCCTGTTATTTTCTAAGTAAGCACCTGGAAAGTTTAAGTTGCTCTCCTAGTTACGGAAGTAATTTTGCTTATAAATCAAAAGTCTGGTTTTGGATGAATTTCTGAAATTCCAAAAGTTAGAATTCCACCACCCTGTTTTAACATAGAGATGTGTTGTACTTAGTATTGCCCTAACAGCTATTCAGACATCTGCATGCTGGTGCATCAGTTTGTATCTAGAAGTATGAAAATAGTTCTGTTTCTGTGGCTCATTCATTCTTACCTGTTTGGAAGCTGCCAGTGAATGTAAAAGTTATGATTATATAGAGAGCTGTCCACTAGGACTTTGCCTGAAATCATCAGTTTTTCATATGGCTGTAACACACAGCTGTTGGATTTTACAGTTACTATTAACTTGGCATAAATTCTAGTTGATGATTGTAGAGGGGTGGGGTGAGGGTCAAAGTGTACATGCAGAATTGTTGGTGCTCTGAGCAATTCAGTTGCATGAAATTGGATTTTGGGAGCTTTTGTACTTATTTGGAGAGGGAGGAAGAATAACAATCTGAACAGTCAGAGGTTTCATCTACTGCTGTTGTATGTATAGATGTCAAAGGGAGAAAAAGCTCCTTTAATCATATCCTGTCAGTTTAAATGTAGGGCTTTTTATTCCCTATTTTTCTGGGAAAACGTATACAGTACTGTACCACACAATCAATGTAAGTACCAGACAGGAAAACCTGCAGAAAACTGTTGCCATAGTCTAGATTTTGAGCAAATAGCCTAGCAAGACATTTTCATTTTCAGAAGTCAAACCTGCCATTATATTTATGGCTTTGTTTAGATTTTTCTTTTTTTTTTTTTTTTTCTTTTTTCTTTTTGTGCATCTCCATCTAGAGTTTACAGAGAAAATAGACCTGCTGTGATGTAAACCCCAAAGGAAAGACATGCTGCCTCTGTAATATACTGAAATGTCAGGAAATCATTTATTGAGCCACTGGTGCCTTTAGTAGCTGGTTATAATTTGCTTTGCTGTCTGATAATGTGTGTGTTTGTAGATCAATTATCTGAAGAGCTCTTTGGAGCCATAGGTCATCTTTTGCATATTTGTCTGATACTTCTCTGAAGAGATGTCAAGTAGCACATTTTTCTTCCAGAACTTAATAGATCATGCCTCAAAGTGAAGAAAGGGATTACCTGGTGGTGTCAATACTCCCAATGATGTAGTGTTGCCATACTTTTAATATGCTTATGTAGATACATATAACCAGCAAATTGTAGGATGGAGTTTTACCTAAAAATGTAGCCTGTAGCCTCTTTCAGATTGGTGATTGTTGATTCACTTGTGAGGACCTTTATTCAAATAACAGTAATATAATCTTGATTGCATCCACATAGACAGAAGAGTCTTGTGACACCAGAATCATTTCTCTCAGTGGTCCAAGAATAAATAGCCCGTCTGGGAGGAGTCCAGTCTTAATGTTGGGAATGGGACTTGTGAACACCAGCATCACTTGCTTTCCTCTTGGGGCTGTAGCTGTGTAATGCATTTTTACTATGAGTTGAGGATCCAGAAGGGAGAAAAGGTGAACTTGCAGTATGTCGAAAAGATGAAGTTATTCAAAATCAAATAGTAATAATAATTTAATGGCACATTTACTGGAAAGTTTTAAGGCACTTTGCAAACACTAATTGTGAGACAGAAGTGCATAAGGATAGTTAAATTATATGTGATTAACTTAGGTACAGAAAGCTACAGTTACATGATAATATTTTGCCTTGATGGTACAATTTCTACTAAGAACAGTCTTGGATATAGTTCTAGTTTACACCAGTTTTACACTAATGTATAAATCTGCATGAATGAGCTGCGGATTGCTTCTGATGTATATAATATTGTGTGACTGATACTCGGACACCATAGGTCCTTGATCCACTGGTGGTCTGAAGCGTGACTTCAGGCACACCACTGTCATGCTGGTGTGTTAATTGTCACCCTGAAAACAGAGTTCACAGAGCTAATGGGTTCAATGAGAGAAGAGATGGGGAAGGTTAAGCATGGGACAGGGTGCACATAAATAACAAGTGAGGATGGAAATAGCAAGGGGCTACCTCAGCCAATGCTGGCATTTGCAGGTAGGACTGGCCAAGATCAATGGTACCAGAAAGCAAAACAGCACTCATCACTCTCTCTGGTTTTAGGACTTTTATTTTGGACCGGCTCTAGACTGACTTTGTGGACCAACCAATCATTATTGGTGGGCATCTTTCATGGTAGCTCAATCTGAAACTGAGTACATTTGTATGCTGCAACACCATGCTGCAATATAAGTGGTGCTATCTTGAAAAGCAACTTCTGACATGAACTGAAATGCAAATACCCTAAATGCAAGAGAACTGAAAATGCTGAAGGAAGAATTGTGCCTGATATTGTGCCTCTCCTTTACTTTCATGACTCTTGCCACCCTGTGTCAGGAACCTGCATACCAATTAAAATCCTCTCTTTAAAGGTGAACACAGATTCAGTTTTTCATTCAGCATTGGAAGAGGAGGGAGAGATACCTCTTGTTAATATACTGGCTAATAGACGTGTCAGAAATGGAAAATCTTTTGCTGTTTTCTTTTTCCTTTCTGAATCTGAGGCTGTTTGAAAACATGACTTACAGATCTAAGGAATGGACTTTCTGTGCCCACCTTATTTTCCATGAGCCTGAGGCTTTTGTGGTCATGACTTGTACTGAACTCTGACATTAGGCAGCCAACAGTGTGAGACTGATGATAGAGAAATAAAGCAAGCGAAATCATAAATAACTCAGTCATTAGGACTCTCCTGTGTGAAGGAAAAGCCTTGTGTTTTGCCTTGCTAATTGTTAATAATATTTATATCTTTTAGCCAGGAACTTGAAGACAAGGGAAGGAAAGGTATGATAAAATCGATCTATAGTCAAATTATGTGTGTTTTCTATCTCTGATATTTTGTTTTAGTGGGAACTTCACTTGTGAAGTTCTTTTTCATTACCTGCTTGAATTTAAATCATGAAATCTTTATGGGGTGTGTATATATATTAATCAAAAAGGTAAGGAAGTGTAATAGGTATTCATGGAATCTGAAGACATACAGAACTTACTTACAGAATTTACATGGTACATAATTGCAGATTACATTCAAAATCTCTTATTCCTTAGAGATTTTAGAGCCAAGTTTTCTACATGTCTTCAGGAGAGAGTAGGAATGGAACCAGAAAACAAAACAAAACATATATTCATGGTACAAGATTTCTGGTTATAGAAAGCTAACTTTGGAGCTGCCAGCTTTAGATCTTACACAGTACATCTAATGTATATTTATGGATGCCACCAAGGGAAAAACATTATATTGTTTTGGATCTTTAAAGACTGATGCAGCTAAGAGCTAATTTGCTTTGAGGTCCCTTGGTGTGTTTAATTTATTGAAAGCAAATTAATATGAAATAATAAAATAATTATTAAAGTGGAAGTAAAAATAAATGACTAAAACATACCAACATAGGAAAACAAAGCAGATGATTTCTGAAATCTGTGGGATAATTCCCATTTTAATTACATTAATCATAATTATTATTAGACTGGTGATGGCGCAGTATTTTCTATTTTGTAGCATCAGGTAAGCTTAGAGAAGGGAAATACATGGTTTTCTCATGGAAATGAGTTCATGCAATCTAAATGAAGGTCATACAAAGTGACTTGATATTTGTAGAACAAATAGTTCCATGTGCCGAGGAAAATTTTTCAATGTGTATTTGTAAGCTTTATAAATATAATGCAAGCAAACCCTTTTTTTTTTTTTCTTTTTAGCTTTGTGTTTCTTCTGTTTTTTTTTTCCTTTAAAATTTCATTATGATTACCTGAAATTTATGTATGTTTTCCATGAGTTTTTGAGTCCTTAGAGTTCACATGCTCGGAAAACATAGATGTGGTGAGTCTCTGAGCAGTACTTTTTCTAGAATACTTGACTCGTCTTATCATGGAGCAGAGATGATGCATAAAAGTTTTGATCAGGATTCTTAGCTAGATTTCTGAAATCCTAATCCCAAAATTACCCTCATTTTGCAGATGAACGTGATCACAAATTCCAAACATGGCTTGAAGACTAAATCCTTGAAGATAAATATTTGTGTTCAGTGGATCAGTTAGTCATTTGTTTAGTTCATCAAATATTTCTGAACATAAACTCATGATCTGGGATAAAACTTCCTCAGTTTGCACAAGGATTATTAACTGTGCCAAAACCTAGTCATTATTAATAATTTTCCTAACAGTGACAATTAGGAAGTCCCCAGCTGGCAAAGCCCTGCATGGGTGCGCACCTCTATTCAATGTGAAAAATGCCCAGTGTTAAACCATGGGATTTGCTGAATGTGTATGAAGACTACCAACATGTCTTAAACTTACATCTGATTCTTTAAAGTTCTTTCCAGAATGTATTTCATGGCTAGAACAGCCTTTTCCACTAAAGCAAAGAAGCAGAATCAGAGATTTTGGTTTATAGAACCATAGAATGGCTTAGGCTAGAAGGAACTTTAGAGATCATCTAACCCAACCTCCCTGCCATGGGCAGGGACGCCTCTCAACTGGACTAGAGTTTATGACAAGTTCATAGTTCAACTACGCCATGCTTATCTCTTTTACCCAAAAGTTAGAGAAAATTAGTAGCTAAAAAAAGTTGTAAACAAATTCCACTTGAGAATTCAAATGTGAAGAAAAATAATGGTTTTCTACAGACAGGTGAGGGAATTTTAAATTGGGATGTCCAGGTGAAATTACAGTTTAAAGTCTCTTTGAGACTCATAAAAATTACTAACTTAATCCCAGTGTTGCTTGGAAAATCACTGAATATTCTGTAGATTAGCAATGAAACAGAAAAAAGATGTCTTCAATTGTAATTCCAAACCAGATTGTAATGAGTCGCATCTGAGTTATGCAATTTTTTTTTTCTATGTGTGTAATGGGCCATCTTCACTGCCTTTTTGTGCTATCTTGTTTGTATAACATCCACTTCAAAGAGAAAATCAATATATATGCATTTTATTTTAAAAATAAATAATAAGGCATGTAGTTAATTAAATTTATATGGAGTTTTAATGTTGTCTACATTCTTTTATCAGAATTTATATCTTTGTCCTCATTATCCTTCCCGCTGGGGAATTTTTTGGTATAATACAAAAATACTGCATGTTGCCTTTTCTCATGCTGATCATGAATTCAATAGGGATGAGCTCCTGCCAGTAAAGGCTGCATATTTATGCTATTAATTTGTAAGGGAAGGAAGCTGAAGGATTTTTCTATTGTGCTATAAAATTAATAAATAATGATTCATTAGGACAGCATCCTGCAGCTCATGGGTGAGCAGTAATTTGGTACGAGGGTTGTATTGCTATTCTAAATGTGCCTGGGATACCACAACAGGGGGGCACTGCTGTTGCAGTATCTGTGAGCACAATCCTCAGCTCTGTCCTCTGGGATTTTCCCTCTTCCAGGGTGGGGAGATGGAGCAGCAGGAAGCAAGAAATGTGTCTTCTCTCCCTTCTCAGGGGACACTTCTTACACCAACAGAATGGTGAGGAGATCCGTGCATATGTATGCTGGGCATCCTCAAGTCCCAGGTGAGGTTTGAGGTCCCATTATCTTCATCGGTTAAGATAAGGAGCTCATTTTTGCCATGTGGGTTTTGCCACAGTAAAATGCACTGGACACCACCAGCCTGATTCTGCTATGGAGTATGAAGCTGAGAAGAGAAAGGACACAACAGTTTCCAGCCCCCATCAGAAACAGTGGTCCCTTTTCCAAATTATCTGGTAATGCTATAACTGCTGTTGATATTCTGAAACATTTTACTTCTTTTGAGACTATTTGGCTCTTCTAACTGTTTGGCACTCATCGTGTCCATCCTTAACATAGCCCTGATTCAGTCCTTCCTTAGGCAGAATGCAGTCAACATACAGTGTAAAAAACTAAGCTTCAAGGACACAAATGGGAAGTACTCATCAAGCATTATAAAATATGTTGAAGCTGCCAGAATATGAAAGGATTGACATGCCCAGGGTAGTTTGTATTAGCAGTGATTTGCTACTTCACATAACTGACAGATCTTCAAGATCATAACGTGTAAACCACATTGTTAGGACCTGTGTGTAAAGGACACTACCAACTATGGACTTAATGGCCTTAGGGACTCCAATGCTTTTCATTCAGTGAGAAATGTTTAGAGGTATAATGTCAGCTTTTACATGTGATATGCCTGAGGGTGTTGTCCTTGTGGTGGAGCAGAAGTTGAAAAATGAATGAAGGAAAATATAGCAGCATAAAGAAGGTATGCATACATCAAAATTAATAATAACACTGTCACTCGTTATGACTGGCAGATTCCTTGTTTAAATGAGCAGCTGATACTTCTGATAACTGACCTGTTTCAGTGAAATTTAATTTCTCCCAGTAATGTTGTCTCCAGTCCACTTCTAGATTATAAACTGTATAGTTTACATACTTCTGAATCTCAATGCAATTCATCCTTGGTAATTAATCCTTGCTAGTGGCTTTGGAGGATACATAGGAGAATGAATAACAACATTACTAGTACAGTATGTCACTACAGAATAAACAGCAGAAGGAGGGAGACAGATTGTCTTTGTGGTGCAACAATGGCCAAATATTTACATTTCCTGCAGCAAACCATAGCACAGAGGAGTTATCTTCTCAGCATGAGGGCTGAGGTTAGAAGTTTGATCTTTTAAGTGTCATTGAGAGACTACCACTGCTATAATAAGGTGAAGGTGATAATCTTCACCTTTTCTACTTTCTTCACAAAAAAAAAAATTGTTTCTGCTTTATAGAAAAATTTCTATCAAGACCTGCAGGTTGACAAGAATCTGATTCTTGTGACAGGCTGGCAGTCTGCAGAGTAGATAGGAACTTCACTGAAATTATGGATGCTTCCATAAATGAGAAAAATGAGTGGTTTGCATTTTGAACAGTAGTAGACTTAACTATGCTGGGGAAGCATTGGTGGAAAAGAAACCCTGAAAGAATGACCCATAGAATTTCAGGTATTGGTACAGATGAACTAAATTTCATATAAAGAAAGACTACAAACAAAAATATAAATAATAAAGGAAGGAAGGCACCAAATTAACCCAATATAAATGTATTTTGCAGCTCCTCTCCTTCAGGCTGTTATCTTCTAAGTGCACAGTATCCTACATCACGATTTTGCTTTTGCTCAGTTTTAGATGGTTTTGCTAATTCATGTCTTTCCCCAGATGTGGGAGTTTATCTTTTTTGTCCACTGGCTTTTCAGCTGTGTCTTTTGTAAACAGTTTTGTGAACTGTCTGAAGTCACGCAACGGGTGATACATGTAAAATCCATTTGATGTGAAGAAAAAGATTTCATAGTTTCTGTTTTGAGTTCATAATATCCTGTAAGACTGGTGCTGACAAGGTCCAAAACGTTAACTTCAACTTACACCACAAATCTGAGACAATCTTCAAGGCTTCTAAGAGACATTAGCTTCTCTCAGCATGAGCAGAGGAAGTAAGAGTGATGTCTGTATGTGGTGGGCTCCTGGAGAAATCTCACAAGTCAGAGAGAAATTTTGCCCAGATATGGCCAAATATGGTGCTGTTGTGACTTCACAGTCTGGTAGAAAATATCTTGACCTATTGTTGTTATTTCTTTGAGAATAAAAAGATATCTGCCTTTGCTTTGTGGATGTTTATCTTTGGAGAGCTTCATCGGGAAAAGAGTTCATCTCCCTGTTTATTCAGTCTGCAACATTTGCCTTTACCTGTGTAGGAGACTTGGAAATCCAGTAGCAATGATAAGGGGCAGAGTGTACTAATGCACAAACATTCAGCTACTCCCAGCAGGAAATGTCTTGTCAATACTGGGAATAAGTAATGTGCTAAAGATTTACTGTCAGGTGGCTGTCTTGACCACAGCAGGGTGGAACTTGCAGCAGGCAGATGGCCTTAAATACTTAGGTCTCTCGTGTTTACTTTGATGAATGTGTGTAGTATCCTTAGTCTGTATTATTACACTGAATTGAGGGGATGCTGTAGTACCTGATAAACCCAGAAAAAAATATTTTTCACCATTAACAGAGAAAGTAACAGTCAAATAATTGGACATAGGAGGCATGAGCACTGTTTTTTTTCAAGACTTTCTCAAGTTTCTAGCACAGTACCCTGCATTGAACTGAAAAGCTTCTGGTTATGGTGTTTGCAGCAGACAAAATCTTCACTGAACGTAGTGGTTGTCCCATGGCTATTGTGCTCTTACATATATTTTTACTAATTAAAATTTATGTCATCCATTTGGGGTTCATGCAGCTAATTTATTTTTCTTCACAGAGGCATGGCATTAGTTTTCTTATGCGAATCTTTGGAACAACTTTTAAAAGCACTGGCAGAATATATGCTTGTCTTTTACAGCCACCCTTTTGAGTTGTTAAGAATAATATCAGTTTGTTTGGTATTTGAAATTAGCCAATTCTAAAGTGTGATAACAGAATCTGCAAGTTGGTAATAGGCTGTGAGAATTCAGTGCTCCAAATTCTCACAGTTTTCTGTGTTTATGTGTGTAAACACGTAATTCCTTTCACAGAAAGAACTTCCACGTTTATTTTATTTTTTTAAATCCTAGAAACATGGACAACTTCCTCTGACACCCCTAAGTAAATCCCTTTGTAAATCCATGCTGACTACTCGCAATCACCTCCTTGTCCTTCCTGTGCTCAGAAATGCTTTCTAGGAGGATTAGTTGCTCCATCACCTTCCCAGGAATTGACGGGAGGTCGACCCACCTGTAGCTGCTTGGATCTTCTTTCTTCCACTTAACATGCTCATGCAAGACAGGCCAATGAAATCAAAGTGTAAGGGGCTTTAAATGATGACTTATGGAAATTGACATTGTAGATGTAAAATTTTTCATTAATTAAAGGAAACCTTTATGCTAGCTAGTTAGTTTTGTCAGTTAGAGTACTGGAGGCTAATTCTTCACTGTACTCAGAAAAGTGTCTAAAGTCTATATTTTCATTCCCTTCCCTTTTGCATTTCCCTGTTTTTAAGCAATGGAACAGCTGCTCTACAAGGCATTTTCTACACAGTTACTTCAGGGTCTTGAGTTGTAAAGTGCCTCTGAGCTGCCCTGAGCAACAAAAAAGGGTTTTTGAGAGCCCTAAAGCAATGTGGTGCCCCAAGGAACAATTTTATTAATTCTTTCTAATTGATACATGGTTACATGACTTCCTATATCCTTTTAGATAACTATGCCTCCTCTGCATTTCTGACTTTCTTTCTTTCACTATCTTTCACTATTTTAATAATGAAATCCATTTCAGTGGTTGCTCCTGCAGAAAAGGTGCACATAAGAAAATCCTGTATCCCAAATTCACCAACTTTTACATTTTAATCATACGTGCATTTCACAAACCCCTTTTCCAAACTCAGCCTTCCCTTAAATTGGAAGTGTACTCCAAATTTTGGATGGACGTCCTCTGGACTAAGTGTAAAATCCAGACAAAAATCAGTGTGGTCATTTAAAAATGTTTATTCTGATTTTCCAAATTAATGACTAAGATTGCTCATGTTATAAACATGAGAAGCATGAATAGTCTTGGTATTTCAGAGTCAAAATCTGTTTATACTTAAGTGAATGTGTGTTTCAGTTCCTTTGCTATCATAGGTGTTTTAAAGCAAGATGATGTGTATCTCAGGTCTTGCCCTGTTCTTGATTAACTGAATTCCACTAATGGTTATAAAAGAGGTCTAATATCCATTCCATTACACAAATGGAAGTATATGGCTTCAGAACTGTGGAATTCAAATATTGTTTTACCTCGGAACATTTACGTGTATTTTAAAGATTTTTAAAAGTATCTTTCTGATTTTGTAAAGGAATGAACAAGTGAGACAAACATGCTTTTCAGTAAACAGCAAGGGTACCATATGCCTTTTCTGGCAGCATGAGGCAAAACACAGACCATTATCCTTGACCATCATGAACTTCCTTCATTAAATACAAATGCAACTCATGCTGTTACCTGCACAGCATGCTACATGCCAGCTACATTCTAGATAGGGTACATGTAATCTTGATAGCAAATGTGCTGAGAATAGTGTCACTAAAGTTCTTCACTAAAACATGATAAGTTCTGGAGTTTGACTTGGGGTATTTTTTCTGAAAAAAAAAAAATTGATTCCCTTGTTCCATCTTCCATATGAATTTGAGGGAGGGGAAGTATTTTATAGGTATTATAAATACAACTATCACTGGAATACAAAAAGGTAGTAGTACTGGATCAATTTTGTGATGCGTGGAAAACCTTTACAGTGCCAGGTGTTCTTTGCTTTTCAATTGAGATTGTTAAACTAGTTGAAATGTTTAGCACTCAAGCTGCAAGACAAGATAAATCCTCTTTCCTTCAGCCTTCCGACAAAGGCAACAACACTCAATAGCAGCAACAAATAATTGAATTAAATACACTGCAACATGGTATAGTGGCATTAAAAAATATGAAAACTGTTTCTGGACTTTTTTAGTGATGCAGAGTGGAAGAAAAGGAGTTGATTTAGAGCAGTCAAGAGATGGGACAGCCTTCTTTCTATTTTTAAACTAATTGTAAGATAATACATACCTGTATTCCCAAAGAAACAGGAGATGACCAGATATTTTTAGTGTGAGGCACGGAAAAAAAAAAAAAGATGAAGTAATAGCTTAAAGTTCATTTGCAAAAGACTTAAAAAAAACCCAGTAAATGAACTTAATAAACTTTTTTAATATTGCTATGGCTGCAATAGCATCTACAGCTGAGGAGAGCTTAATTTCAGAGAAACCAGATAATGCTCCTAGCTAAAATAGCCAACTCTGAAGGTGTGGAGAAATAAATGTGAAGCTGTTTTTCCCCTTTCTTTTTTTGTGACCACATATGCAAATTCTTAGTTTCTGTATTTCCATGTTCCTCCCATTTCATGTAGTCCTCAGCATGATTTATGCATTATTTTTTGTCTTCCAGACAATTTCAAACAAACAGTGTGTAAGGGAAGAAGAGATGTAGCCCCTGCAAAGGCAGGGGAGGTCTCAGAGCCAGTGTGCTTAGGTGCTCCTAATAGCACAGTGACGGCTGACAGACCTGGAGAGGACGTAGCCCTCACTTAAGCAGAGTGGTAAGCATAGAGAAAAAGTTTAGGAGAGGAATGATGGTCTCCTTGGCTTTTCTGTCTGTAGAAAAAAAAAACAAATCTGATGGTGGTATCCTCTAATGCAGCTACAAGATTGGAAAACAAGAGGAATTCAGGTGTTTGGAACTTGAGGCCAGGGTGGCTCAAGATTTCTGGTTGTTTTTTTTCCTGGTATGCGGCTGGATGAGTGTGCTACTGTGCGTGTTCCTTTGACTCCTAAGGAGGAACTTGGGATCCTCTCGCTCTGGAAAGGGAAATGAAAATATGATACAAGGTCAATATTTCTGAGGAAATGTTTTTAACTTTGACAGTAGAAAGGATGTTGATTCCTTTGTTACATCTCACTCTGATGGTATGAGTTTGGACCAAAGTGTCAGGTGAGTCATTAACTGATTGAACCTCAAATCCCATTCCTATTCAATTGCATTATGTGCAAAGTATGTCTCTGTTACATGTTCTTCCTGCCTTTCCAATACTGAGAGGGGCTGCTTGGGTGATGGACTGAGGTTGTCGTGGTATGGGGCAGGCAGCTTGCTCTGCTCTATTCTCTGTACATGAGAAGTAGAGCTGCTGCATCCTGTTGGATCTGCAGTTTGGCAGGCAAAAGCCAAGTGTAGCCATAGAAAGGTTATTAGAAAAGAGGTAGGAGAAATAAAGAAAAAGAGTGGTAGAAGAAAGCATGTTGGTTAGTGAGCAAGGATTTGTGGAGGGTGCTTCCACACTGACACTCTGCTAATCTCTAGATGCTGCTTCACTTAAGTGAGTACCATTCATCAAGCGGCTGAAATGAAAAAAAAAATATAAATATATGAGTAAAGGTTATGGTATGGATTTATCTAATGTTCAATAAGATTTCTCAAAGAAGAGATGAAAATATATGGCATTTTCATAAGGGTGTGAAAGGCCATGGTGCCTTTATTTTCAAGGTGGGACCTAACTACAAAAGTGTATGACAAACACACATTTCATGGTTTCAGCTTTGATGAAGAACACAAAGCCTTCTAGCCCAGTGGCTGCAGAGATAATAGTCCAAATGTGAAACTAAGTAGACTCATGAACTACCTGACTTTGTCAGTGGCTTGATGAAGCATAATTAGGAGTCTGAGTTTTTAGATACTCTGCATAAGATTTGCTAAATTGAATTTCAAGGCTTCTCAATAGCATTAAATGTTAAAGTTGCCTTTTCAGTGGCTCTCTGTGGAAAGATGGGAAAGGGAGGAGGAAGTAGCACTGGAAGAGTTGAGAATTGGGATGGGGAAAAAACAAATGTAGGAATAAGAGATTCTTCTGTCTCTTTTTCAGCCCTGTAGTATAGCTGGGAGTTGATGAAGAAAATTATTTACCTGGGTGTTTCACTTGGGAAGAAATACACAAGTGCTTCTTTTATATTTTTCCTTTTATTTTTGGACAGGATTGTAATTTAAACCTTTTAAATAGATGGTCCTTACTGATTGTAAAATGTTGCTTTAAGCAGCAAGAGAAGAGATGGGAGGGATGAGGACAGAAGACTTCCTGGTGTGGTCTGAGTAGTCTACTTATAAAGCTCCCAGTTGTTCTCATCAAGCTCCCATGGTTGCTTCTCTTCCAAAATGTAGCAGATGATTAAGAAGGAAATATCAGCAATATAACATAAAATACCAGCAGGATATAATCCATTTCAATAAATAAAGGTTTTGTTTGTTTTTGGTTTTGTTTTTTATTTCTTCTGATCTCTTCTGATACAAAATCCTGTAAGTCAGAAAAACACAAGGTTATATACTGTGAGATCTGCAGCAGAAACCAAATGCTATTATCAACTATATCAAACTGTCTTGCAGTGGGAGCACTAGAGGGACTAATGTTGTACCCTGCTCTCATCAAGGAAAGTTCTTCCTTTTTCATAAGATCAGATGTGAAAGAAGCGACGTGATGGTTATGAAAGCTTTGACTATTTTGTACTTGAATTGGTGACTCTGCTTCAAGAAGAGATGACAACTGATTTATTGATTGTGAATAAGTGTAATCTTGAGAGTCAGAAAGCCTTCCTAGTAATTCAAGGTGAGAAATTTAGTACCAGCTTTCTAATCTGAGTGGTATGTTAGTGAATCAGAATAAGGCACGTTATATAATACAGGTTTGTGTCTTCATTTGAAGGTTTTGGTTTGGTATTTGTATGTGTGTGATAGCATGGATTTTGGTTTCATGTTGTTATATAGAATTTAGATTCACTATAAATGGAAAGCAAAGGGACTACCTAGTATACCATATAAATAGGAATTACTTTTTATTTAGAACTTTCACATAATGGGGCTTCTGCAACAAAACTTCAAATCACTGTAATGGAAATGTATCATTTTTGAGTTGGTAATAGCTTCACAGCTGGAAAAGGGCATCAGAAAAGGAATGCACCCTGTGCTTTGCTTTTCCTTAGAGTCACAGATGGAAAACTCCTCTGACTGAATATGTTAACTTGGATGATAGCAAATGAGGGTGGAACACATGGTTCTATAGGAAAAAAACATGAGCTACTGTGTTTTGAAATAAGAAATTTGATCTTGTGGCTTTGGCAGTGTGAAAGAATGATATTAACTTGGCAAGAAAAATGCTGAAAAATCTCTCTCAATTAAAATAATATTCTTAGAGAATTTTCAAAGCATTACATTTTTCTTTTTAAGTAAGGATCATTTTTCATGAGTAAAAGGATAATTCATTTCTCTGTTACAACTTTTGTTATGATCTTTAAAAGAGAATTACTTCTTTGAAGAAGCACATCTTTCTATTTGACTCAGAGAAATGGTAGAAATAAATCCAGTTTTAGGGGGTTGTTTTAAACAGAATCTGCCAAATCAAATGTAGCTTTAGTTACTTTAGTATTTGTCACATTTTTTCTGGCTGTAAGAAACAAAATCCCTGCAGCCATGTGAGCTTTTTGTTGTTGTTGTTAATGAATGTTCATCTCCCTCTAATGATGATAGAATGAGATAAGTACAAGTTAAGGTGGTTTTCCTAATAGAATGTAATCTTGGAAAAGTGTTGTCAGGTGGGGGAGGGAAGCAAACAGAGAAACAATTGTCATTGTTAGATATAATCAGAGAGTTTAGGTTGGTTTATGGGTGGCTTTGTTTGCTTCTGTTTGTTTGTTTGTTTTTCCTTTCCTTAATATTGCTATTTTAATAGCTAGGTCCTGATTCTGGAGTTGAAGAGAAACATTTAAATAAATGAATATACTATTTCAAGTGTTTATATATTAAACTCTTTCTCAATCATTTCATTAATGGGGTGACCTATACAGCACCAGGTTTGCTGACACCTAATAGGAAACACCTTTCTCAAAGGGGAAAGAGAGTCTTTGCACAAGAGATTGCAGGGTTGAATGACAGGGCTTTAAACTAGATATGAAGGGAGAGGGGCATGTAACCAGATTTGCTAGAGATGCCCATGGGTGTTGTATCCCAGTATGTGTGGGGCAGCATACTGACATTTTTGAGAACCAGAAGGTCTTCTACTCCCAAGAGCGAACCCCCTCTCTGAAATGTTTATACACCAATGCACACAGCAGGAGGAATTGGAGATCTACGTTTGGTCACAGGGCCATGATTTCATTGCAGTTACTGAGACAGGGTTGGCTAGGTCACCTGACTGGAATGTTATCATGGATGGTTATATACTTTTTGGGAAAGATAGACCAGCAAGGCAAGGTGGTGGAGTTGCTCTTTACCTGCGTGAGCAACTGGAATGCATTGAGCTCTACTTGTGGTGGATGAAGAACATGTTGCAAGCTTATGGGTGAGAATTAAGGGGCACACAAATATAAGTGAAACTGTTGTGTGTGTCTACTGCAGATCACCAAACCAGGAAGAGGTTGTTTATGAGATCTTCTACAGGCAGCTGGAAGTAGCCTCAAGATCACACGCCCTGGTGATCATGGGTGACTTCAGTCACACTGAGATTTGTTAGAAAGGCCACACAGTGATGCATACACAGTCTAGAAGGCTTTTGCAATGCATCAGTAATAACCTCCTGATGCAAGTGATAGAAGTGCCATCGAGGAAGGGAGTGCTGGACCTTGTATTAACAAACAAAGAAGGTCTGGTCAAGGATATGAAGGTTGAGTGCAGCCTTGGTGGCAGTTCTCACAACATGGTAGATTTTAGTATCATACAAGGAAGAAACAAGGCAATAAGTAAGATTTGCAACTCTGAACTTCAGGATAGCTATCTTTGTCCTCTTCAGAGACCTACTTGAGAGAATCCCTTGGGCTAAGACTCTAGAAGATAAGGGGGCCCAAGAGAGCTGGTTTATATTCAAACATCACTTCCTCCAAGCTCAAGACAGGCGCATTCATTTGAGCAAAAAATTAAGTAGAGGAGGCAGAAGATCAGCATGGATGAGCAAGGAGCTGATGAA
>VWZY01012035.1:80922-98155 GCA_013399075.1 Chloroceryle aenea
TCTGAAATGTTTATACACCAATGCACACAGCAGGAGGAATTGGAGATCTACGTTTGGTCACAGGGCCATGATTTCATTGCAGTTACTGAGACAGGGTTGGCTAGGTCACCTGACTGGAATGTTATCATGGATGGTTATATACTTTTTGGGAAAGATAGACCAGCAAGGCAAGGTGGTGGAGTTGCTCTTTACCTGCGTGAGCAACTGGAATGCATTGAGCTCTACTTGTGGTGGATGAAGAACATGTTGCAAGCTTATGGGTGAGAATTAAGGGGCACACAAATATAAGTGAAACTGTTGTGTGTGTCTACTGCAGATCACCAAACCAGGAAGAGGTTGTTTATGAGATCTTCTACAGGCAGCTGGAAGTAGCCTCAAGATCACACGCCCTGGTGATCATGGGTGACTTCAGTCACACTGAGATTTGTTAGAAAGGCCACACAGTGATGCATACACAGTCTAGAAGGCTTTTGCAATGCATCAGTAATAACCTCCTGATGCAAGTGATAGAAGTGCCATCGAGGAAGGGAGTGCTGGACCTTGTATTAACAAACAAAGAAGGTCTGGTCAAGGATATGAAGGTTGAGTGCAGCCTTGGTGGCAGTTCTCACAACATGGTAGATTTTAGTATCATACAAGGAAGAAACAAGGCAATAAGTAAGATTTGCAACTCTGAACTTCAGGATAGCTATCTTTGTCCTCTTCAGAGACCTACTTGAGAGAATCCCTTGGGCTAAGACTCTAGAAGATAAGGGGGCCCAAGAGAGCTGGTTTATATTCAAACATCACTTCCTCCAAGCTCAAGACAGGCGCATTCATTTGAGCAAAAAATTAAGTAGAGGAGGCAGAAGATCAGCATGGATGAGCAAGGAGCTGATGAAAAAACTCAAGTGGAAGAATGAAGTTCACAGCATGTGGAAAAAGGGACTGGTCTCTTGGGAGAATTATAGGAATGTTCTAAGGGTTTGTAGGGGTGCAACATAAAAGGCCAAGGCCCTTTTGGAATTAACTCTGTCAAAGGAAGTAAAGGAGAACAAGTAGGGCTTCTTGAAATACATCATTGGTAAAAGGAAGACTTGAGAAAATATGGTCCCACTGCTGAATGATGCGGGACTCCTGGTGGCAGGGGATACAGAGAAGGAGGAGTTACTGAATTCCTTCTTTGCTTGAGTCTTCACTGCTAAGACCAGCCCTCGGGAATCCCTGACCCTGGAAGTAAGAGTGAAAGCCTGGAGGGAGGGAAACTCTCCACTGGTTGGTGAGGATCAGGTTAGAAATCACTTGTGTAAACTGAACACACACAAATCCATGGGCTCTGATGGGATGCACCCACGATATTGTTGCTCTACCCCTCTCCATCATTTCTGAAGGATCATGGAGAACAGGTGAGGTGCCTGAGGACTGGAGGAAAGACAATGTCTCTTCAGTCTTCAAAAAGGGCTAGAAGGAAGACCCTGGTAATTACAGATCAGTCAGCCTCACCTCCATCCCTGGAAAAGTGATGGAGCAGCTCATTGTAGCAATCATATCTTAACACATGGAAGGAAAGAAAGTTACTGAGAGTAGCCAGCAAGGATTTATTGAAGGGAAGTCAAGTCTGACTAATCTGATAGCCTTCTATGATGGTGTGACTGAATGGGGAGATGCAGGGAGAGCAGTGGATGTTGTCTACCTTGACTTCAGCAAGGCTTTTGACACTGTCTCCCATAACATCTTTGTGATCAAGATCAGGAATTGTGGGTTAGAAGAGCAGATAGTGAGGTGGGTTGAGAACTGGCTGAACAATAGAGCTCAGAGGGTTGTGATCAGTGGTGCAGAGTCCAGCTGATGACCCGTAACTAGTGGTGTTCCCTAGGGGTCAATTCNTGAAGGGTGGGTGTCAAGTAGAAGGGGCCACTCTCTTTTCAGATGTGTCCTGGGATAGGACAAGAGGTAATGGTAGCAAGCTCAAACACAGAAAGTTCCACCTCGACATGAGGAAAAAACAGTGTGAGTGACAGAGCCTGGAACAGGCTGCCAGAGAAGTTGTGGAGTCTCATTCTCTCGAGACTTTCAAGACCCTCCTCGATCTGTTCCTGTGTGGCATTCCTGTGTGTTCCCTAGGCATTTCTGCTCTGGCAGGGGGTTGGACTAGATCTCCAGAAGTCACTTCCAACCCCTGCCATTCTATGATTCTATTTAGGCATGGGTCTTAAAACTGATCTCCATTAAATCTGAACCAGAAATAATATAGTCCATACTTAGTCAATATTTACTCATGTAAGGTGAATGAATGTTTTTTTGTGACATGATTTGAAAATATTAAAATGGTAAATTACATCATTCTTCTCTTACTTGTTTTTTTTTTAACCAAATGTTCCATTTCAATACCTTTTGATATTTTATAGTTCCCCTTAGAAGGTCTTCTAGATGAGATCCTTTTGAGAGATTCATTCTGGTTTAAATTGTGTTTGGTGGCTTTGCAAATTTATGAAGGAAAATACAGCTCTTGAAGAAATGAGATCAGTGTCCTGTGAGCTTTAGTTGAAATACTGGATGCAGTGCTAAGCTGGAACCTAGCTCTTTTGTAGGACTATTGGTACGGGAAGGGAAATGGCAGACACTTGTTCATTTGATATAATCTCTTACAAGTACTACTAGTAGTAATATACCTTGCTTTCATGGACATTAGTCTCTGGCATCTCAACATAGGTTAGTAAAAAGCAATTTTTCTATCTTGTGCCAAGTAGAATACCTCCAGAACAGAACTTCTGTAACTCTTGGACTGCAAGAAAATGAAAATAGCACTTCATTAACTATCTTGTGCCAAGTAGAATACCTCCAGAACAGAACTTCTGTAACTCTTGGACTGCAAGAAAATGAAAATAGCACTTCATTAACTCTTCCTTCAAATCTTCCAAAGAGAAATTTGGTCTAGAAAACTTCTAAGGAAAACAGATATTAGTGTTTTGATCTAAAAAATTTCATCAAACAGACTTTGAACAACCAATCTAAAAAGCAATCTTAACTTGCCTTTACTTCCCCACTTTTCCTGCTTTTTTTTCTAATAGTCCTCCGGACTGAGAGGGGATCTAATTAGTGTCCATAAATATATAAGGACTGTGTGTCTAGAAGGCTGGGACAACCTCTTTTCACTCATGCCTTGTGATAAGATGAGGGCAATGGATTCAAGCTTGAGTACAGGAAGTTCCATCTCAACATCTCAACAGGACGAATACGTTCTTTACTGTAAGGATGACTGAGCACTGGAACAGACTCCCCAGAGAGGTTGTGGAGTCTCCTTTTCTGGAGACTTTCAAGAGTTGTCTAGATGCATTTCTAAATGATCTGCTCTCGTTTTGTCCTTCTCTGTCAGGGGGGTTGAACTCAATGATCTTTGGAGGTCCCTTCCAACACCTAACATTCTGTGATTCTGTGAAATAGATGGACTAAAATTGGGTCAGATGGGCTGCACCTTCGTCTTGTTATCTTTATCCTTTTTAGAGGATAGCTGTTCCCCAACTCCTTCCTCTATTCTCCACAGTCCCTTTCCAGTACGAAAAAAAAAAAAAATGAAAAGGGAATCCTATGTAGGCACCACATAAACATAGTTCCTACTGCCTCCTGGTCTAAATTTCTACTCACGTAAGTACCTTCTGCTGTTGTGGTGTATTCTGCAGCTGGCTTTAGTCTTCATCTCATATAATTCAACATTTTTTTGAGTGCCATTTTTATTCTTTTAGCTTTGTGGAGCCAAAGAAACTATAGTGAATATAGTTAACATATGATCAAATTGTACACAGAAACAAACACATGAGCACAAAAATATCAACACCTTTTCTATCTCCTTTCCCTGCTGGAGGCAGTTGAAGGCAGTTTAAAAATGTCTGTCATTAAAAAAATGTAATTAGAAAGAATTGCTGATTTTAATTTACTTCCACAATGAATTATACATAAAGAAAATAAAATGATGCTCTATATAAATGCATACTCTTGAATCTAATGACTGTCTAGATAAAAAGTATTAAAAATTATTTGCCTTTCAATTTTTGTCAAAGGGCAAAACAAGGGCAAATGTCCATTTGCTTTCTTGTGCCAAATAAGTTTTTGCTGCTTTGTATTCATCATACAGATTGAGCATAAATAAAGGCATAGGCAAGAGAGCTCAAGTCTCTCTTCTGGTTTACATGTTAAGTCTCAGCTCCAGGTTTGAACTCTTTCAAGGTTTCTTGAGTTAGGTGGATAAAGCTTTGACTGCTAATAATGGACAGAGGTCCCCAGCTGGTACCCAGTTGCTTGCTGGATTACAGTTCCAGCAATGTCTCAACTCATATTGGCTTGTTCTGAAGTCTCTCAGATAATATTATCATTCAAAGACTTAGTAGTTCAAGTTTAGAAGCTGTGTTTGTAGAAGCATTGAAATGTTTAAGTAGTTGTTCCAGCTTTTTTGACAGAAGAGTATCAAAATGCCAAGAAGAGGCATTCTCAAATGATTTATAGTGTCTTCTAGTTTTCTTTGAAAAAGAAAAATGAAAGATTGTCTTCCTCAGAATGTAACACTTCCATTTTCAGTCCTGGAAAAAATATTGAAATGAAGAAAGAAAAATCTGGGGCAAGAGAAATGAGGATAGGCACTTACTTTACTTTTTGGAAGGGAAAGTCCGTTATCAGACACATACTGACAGTATTTTGTGTATCTTTTCCAATCTCCAAGTAAAAGGAGAAATGATCAAGATTATTTTACCACAAGTTTAATACTTTTTTTCAAGTAGAGACATGAATGGCTCAAGCTAATGAGCCACTCTTTTGACAATGTGTAGTTAAATGGTCTTTCTTGCTATGTATGTGTCCACTCAAGCAAACCAAAATCTTAGATTGAACGGGGGACTAAATCTTCTTTTATGGTCTGTAAGAATAACTCTTTTCCTAAGTTTGTTTCTGACAACTCTGTCCATGCCTTGATTAGAGCATTATGCTGAGACATGTTTATACCAAGTCTTTGATCATCTTCTCCTTGTGTTCCTGGCAAGCATTATATGATGTTAATACTAACTTTCACTTTATAGTATTATTTTGTAAGCATGACATATAATTTATGCACAATGGACTTCACACCCTGAAAAGAATTGCCTAGAACTTTAATCTCCCTAAATTCCCACCCTCCAAGGTCAGTCTGTTCTTTGCAATAGTTACACTGTCTCAAAAGTTGATATTTATGTATTTATTAAATATTAATATCATCATTGTGCTTCTGAGTTTCTTTAGAACATTATACAACATTTGCTTCCAGTGTTTTCCTTACCTTTATATGGTGCTTATCATCTGATGATACATTAATTTAAGCATACTTTCCTTCCAATGTGAGTCAGTTTTGTACTCATGTCACAGTATCGCTTTCCAAACAAAACCCTTGTAACTTTAATAAGGTCTTATAAGAAATCCTATGTCAGGTTTTTTCACATCTTCACAATTTATTATGTCTAATCTGTTGCTTTTTTTTTTTCCCTACCCACCCTTTAATTAAATCAAAGGAAATTATCACCTTTTGGCAGAGTGTTTTTCTCATAAATATTCACATTGTCTGTTGTTCTGATTTAACTGTTAATCTTTTTTGTTTTCTTGTTTGTGCTGATCATCTTTAACCTTCAGCTATATACACAGTCTGCTTTGTGCTAATAAATAATAGATTTCTACAGCTAACATAAAACATATCTGTGAATTTAGAAGTGTTCTAAACAATTAAAGTCTAAATGCACAGCTATGAATTTGACTTTACAGAAGGACTAGAATAGAAAGTCTGCCTTTATGCAAGCATATCACAGGTTTCCTGCCAGGGGAGGAATGACTTATAAGGATAATCTTGATAGTCAAGGCCAGGAATGTAAATGTGCATTGTATTTGCCAGTACTTTTTTAAGTGACAGCAAGGTCATTTCTGATTTACATGGAATACTTCACTAACAGTTGGTGTGTTTATGTATGTGCAATATGCATGAGATCTTTCTGCCTGGCTGTAGAAAACACTTTATATAATATGTGGGATAGGAATACATAGAATATTTTCATGGAGTCGGATAGCTGCTCCACAAGTTGATTGCCATTGGAAACCATAACTGGGACCTTTTATTTTTCTGAAGTTTTTCATTGTATTTAGCAGCAGAATATGATTTTATTTTCTTCTTATGTGTTGAAATTAATCAAATCTGATGTTGCAGAATTACATTGTGCCTTCCACACTCAATTTTGGAGCATTTTTGTAGTCTTCATACATCTGTCTATATGTTTCAAGCTAATCCTGGTCATTAGTTCTTGAAATGATCTTGTGACGCTGCAAAAAGTTGATATTCCATGTTAATTCAAAAGAACTGCTAGCTCTGATGATTAATGTACTATTTTGAATCTCACAGAATACCGAATCTACACCTAAAGGCTTGTAAGCCCTGATGCTTGGTTCTTCCAGGTGTGTAATGGACTGTGCTATTTCCTTTTTGGTTCATGAAACCAATTATCCATACCGTCAGAACCAGGATCTTGCTGAGGTCTGCATATAATTCTCTCCCCATACAGAGATATAACTGGAGTATGCTCAGAAAGCTTGGTGGTCCGAAGAATTATATTTTACCTTGTTTTATCATGAAATAGATGACTGTTTCAGTCATTGACTCTTACCTCTTGTCTTTGACATTTGGACTAGTAGCTAGGTAGTTGCAGCTATGCGAAGATGATGTTGGAGCTGACAATTTTGGTCTCTTGCATCTTAAATGGAAGTTACCAGCTCATTTGAGACCTCAGATAAAGTTGGATTCATGGAGGACTTGAGTCTTTTAGCAAAAATGACTACTGTTATCTACAATCTATCTAATCTGAAATTTTTTTTTTCAAGGCTGTCATTGCAGAGTTGTCTTATTACTGTACTCAAGTTTAGTTATCTCCGGTGTGGTTCATATCAGGAGTACATTTGTACTTTGTTTAGTATCACTCTTCATATTTAATATAGTCCTACTAAAAGGCATTACAGTTAACACTTTTGTCTTTATGTTCTGTCTGTGTATGCCAAAGTCAACATCTCATCTTTACCATGTTATCATTACTGGTGGTTTTATTGCCCAAATATAACTTTGTTGAGTGATAAAAGTTATCTTAACACTATCTCCATAGCTTGACTGCTGTTCTGCCCAGGCAACTGAAACCAGTGCTAAAAGCCACTGAGTCTTTGACAGTTGCTGAGGAGATGTTCAGGTTGTTACATCTGGCTTTCAAATTTTGCTGTATACCTCTCTTCTATCAGTCTTTGCTTTGCAGCCACACAGTCTTCCCTATCACTCCTTTGTAAACATGATTGCATATTATTCCTTACTGATACAAGCAGCATAGCAAATACCTGATAGCTTCAAATATATGAAACCTTAAGCATCCAAGCAATTACTTTTGCTTATTCTCATGATAGGTGGTCTGATTCTTTCCTATATGCATTTTCTCTCATATTGGCCATGTGATGCGATAGTATCTGGGTCCCTGTTCATCAGGGATTAATCCTAACCACATCTGTCCTGTGTTACTAAATTTAGTAAAAACACATAAAACCCCCAATCTTGCTGTTATTGACTTAAATTTTCCTGAGCCAGTAGATTTGCAGGGAGCTCCCCAGTTTCTGGAAGTAGTCCAAACTTCACTGAAGATTAAGGTATTCATGTAGATTTGTGTTTGGCTGGTTTGGGTTTTGTTACATGTTATGATACCTATGTCCCTACAAGGGCTCAGAAAGAGGTCCTCTGTGCAAAGCACCTGATTGGTATAAGATTGTTTGTTTTGTTTGGGTTTTTTATTTATAATCTAAATATGTTGTAAATTGATTTATATCGTTATATCATCTCAAGGCTTGACTCCCTGTCTTTCATATATGTAGAGTGTTTGTATAAATAGTGCAAGAACTTGTAACAAAAGCTAGGAAGATTTCTCATTCAGTGCAGTGTGTTTTGTAGAAGAACACTAAGAACAGAAACTTTTCCTACAACAGGAAAAATAGAATTAAAGAGCAGGTTGCATTTTGTTTGGGGTTTTTTGTTTGGTTCGTTGTTTTTTTTTGTGTATGTGTGGTTTGAAAACATCTTTTTAACAATTGATTCTATTTCTTCCTAATTTAGAAGTATCTCAGTACTGGGACTACTTCAGTACTGATTAACTAATAATCCACATATAAACTGTCATGCTATCCCCCTGTAGTTACTTGTTTCCCCCCCATAGTTACTTGTTTGTGATATGTAGATACCACTTCAGTTTATCAAGGCTATGAAAGCTAGAACACAAGACCCAGGAAATCAGCAGATACACATCTAATTAAAACTAGACACCTTTCAATCCTTCTCAGTTTTAAATAGGAAAAGATTTCAAAAAGAAGAGGATTAGAGGGAGGGAGGGAGGGAAAACATCTTTCACCCTCCATGTCACAAAGAAAGGAAGAATAACAACACTTAACTTGAATTTCACAGGGATAAATGGTAATGAATTTACTTATCTGTGAAATGTTCCACCTAGTGTTAACTTATAATGCTTCTCAAAATGAGTGCAGGCTGGCTATAAAGGACCTTAATTCCCAAGAAAAGGAAAGGCACAATGCCAAAATAAAGGGCATCAACTTTTTTCTTAATTTCCAGTGACAAAGGCAGCACAGAGACATGCTAGAGGCTGTAATCCAGAAGGGTAAACAAAGCCCTTACTTGGTATTAATTAAAAGGCTTGAGAATGCAAGAAGCTTGAGACACTTAAAAAGGAAACTTTAATTGAATTAGCTGCTTAAAAAATCTCAAGTTTAGATTACTTGTTTTTAAGGAAAAAAAAGAAACAGGGAGATGAAAGGTTCATTTGCAATAGGAGAGTTAGAAGGTGAAATGACATTGAAAAATACAATAATACCTTGCCTGTGTTTATTATATCTTTGGATAAAAATAGCTTATATGTGGTCTTGGCTGACCAGTAAGTAATACATTTAGCTATGATTAGCTGTGACTTGTTTGGGGATGCAGGCGAGGGGTTTTGGTCTTTGTCCAGGAATCTTTTCACAGTGATAAAATCCACAAACAAAAGCATTCCCTGTGATGGTTACCAAAGTGACAGTACTGTAGTCTTTGTAGTGGGAAATTGAAAAATATTGATTTGGATCTGAACTTCAGAAAGCCAATCTAGGCATGTTTTTGATCTGAAATTCTCATTCATCCACCTGGATGGATGGGACTACTTGCTCGACTACAACTGAAGATTTCTTTTTTTGGAATAAAGAGATAAATATTTCTTCCGTTACAATGAATGGATCCCTGTGTGAGGGTCTGCTCTATCATTAGGAGTCAGAGTGCAGACTCCCTGTGCTGTGGAGAGCCTTGCAACAGCAGCAGAATATTAATGCACACTGCCACTGTATGGAGAATTGGAAGCCCACAAGTACTACCTCTAAACAGGAGTTTAGACACTGCCCTCAAAGATCCAAAAGCTAAGAAAAATTGTAGCAAGCACAGACACGTATTTCAGAAAAACACAGTGATGTCTTTACTCAATTAAAATAACATGATATGTGATCACAGTCTAATGATCTAGCTTTAAAAGATTTTCTTTTCTATGGCTGACTCCTTTTATCCCCCTTGTATTTGAAACAGTCAAACAACTGAATCAAGTCAATCTCTTCGCAGAATTTACTGTTTTTTCTACTACATGAGTATAAACTTTGACATTTGCATAGCCTGAAGTGTGACTTGAACAGGAGCCAATAAAAGCAAAGAGCAATTTTTCAAATCTTCCTGAAGTATGAACAGCTGGGTAATAGAAAGCACACACTCTGTGTGATTGGTATTGAATCAGTGCTGATGGGCAGAGTTGTACACAGCCAAAACTAGAACTTGAATGAGTGATGTGGTGAACCAGCCTCCTTTATGGAGATGAAAGTTGAAAAGATGTAAGGGACTTTTATAGGAACCTGAAAAATAGAAACCATGTTCAAAAAACAAAACTCTGAAAATGTGTCTTAAATCCAGAAGAATGGAAATGACATAGATTCCTGAAATCAGACAGTTTGCAAAAGGGGAAAAGAAAGCTATTAAGGAAATTAGCTGATACTGTGAGGAAGGATTGGACATTTCTTCTTTCCTGGTAGCTCCGTTTGGAATGGTACAGTGTTTTTTGAAGCATACCCAAGTTAAATACATTGAATAAAATCTTTGATGTATATAACTCTTCAATTTTATAGAACAGGGCTTCCATTTGGATTTCGAAGGTCTGGTGATGGATGACCCGATTTCAAAAGAGTGAGGTGCAGTGTACAATTATTTAAAATCAGACATAACACATTAAGACAAAGTAAGTATCACTTGATGGGAGGAGAGTTACAGTAAAAATCTGCTATATGATTTCATCCTGCTCCTTAATTGGTGCCATGCAGATAGTTCTACTGACGGAGTAAATTGATGCGTTTTAGTCAAAACAAGCTAACACAGAAAGCTATGTCAGCACACTGAGTAAAAGCATGGTAGGTTAGGAGAGCTGTACTGGGAAGTATGAATTTTATATGAAGTCTTTAAGCCTACTAGTACACTTCTCGAAGGTGACTGAAATGTAGCTACCAGGACCCAATAAATGCCTGATCACATTTCCAAACTGATTGTAGGGGGAGGAAAGATACCTCATGGCACTGTACCTTGATTATATTTTAAATTAACGTCTAAAATACATTACTTGCTGTCTTAAAATGAAAATAAGAAATAGAATTTGGTACATGTCCAGAGACTGCTTTAAAGCCATGAGGATGTTATAACAGTGTTCTGAGATCTTGTACAGTAAAATCTATGGAAGTTCACTGAAATTGTTGTTGTTGTCCCAGGACTGTTACTTTTATGAAGCATTGAGGCAGCACCTAGGATGGCTTAGGTTTTCTCTTTCCACTACATGGCTAGTCTCCATTTTTCTGACAGTTGTCTTTCCTTGCTCATTTTAAAAGCTGTCTAGTATCAGAATGTCTTTCGTATGCAGGAACTTTTAATTTCAAAATCAAATCCCCTTTATGATCTCACTGATAAAATAATCCAGTTCATTTAATGTTCCTCCATTCATGGTAGACATTTGCTAATGTAAATTATTTCCTGAACATTTGAGAGATGTTCTGAAATTTGCAAGAGCAGAGACAGAACTGGAACATCTTTTCCACAGCTCTCATTGTAGCCTGAGTAATGAGGTACTACCTCCTTATCCAGCACTGATGTTCTTCCATTTAAGAGCCTGCTTATTTCATGGTTCTGCTTATTGACATTGTTTTCCTGGAGTTTATATTTAGTTGTTTTCCAGTATAACTGTTGTAGGTTTGGGTTTTTTTTTGTGTTTTGTTTTGTTGGTTTGTTTTTACTTTTATTTTCTAACTTGTACATTCCTTAGATGCATTTCCTGCACTGAGAAGTTTTGGGCTATATTATTTATTCTTAGATGGGGCTTTGAATATCATTTTGTTTTAAAATGTTTCCATGCATTTCACGTCAAGATGGTATTTTTTTACTCTTCTTTCACTTTTGCCATAAATAATAAAAGTTATTCTTTTCAGAGACCTCATCTATTTCCTAAATTTCACTTTGAGGCAAGGGGAAACATTCTAATAACACATTTGGTTTTTTAAAGGGCATTATCAAATCTTCCTAAGACTATTAGTTCTGTCTTACACTACTAGCCTGAAGATAAGTGTTGTTAACAGCCTGATGTGTCTTCCTATGTTGAGGTACATTCTTACACAGTTTTTCTTTGGAAATTGGGTAAAACTTCTACAGATCAATATTTTCATTTCTTCAAAAGAGTATTACAGATATAACTTTGAACAGGAAATAAAAATTGGAATATTTTGATTTTATTCTAAAACTCCACTGAATTAATTTTAAGGGAAAAAAAAATAATCCCAATGCATTCTCATTTCACTCACATGAGAAGTCCTAAAACATCAGTGAAGTAATACATAATTTCAATTGAAAAATAATTTGGAGAAAACAGTTCCCAAAATCCTGAGTGATCAAGGTCTCTCCTCCTTTTCAGTGCAGTCTTTAAATGTGACAATCCACTGTTTAAAGAGCTTTGTTTTTGACCTTATTCACTATTCATGAGTATATTATTAACATCTTTTTATATGGCTCAACTGGACTCCTTTCATACTTGTTCCAATGTCTGTGTAAGTGCAGATGACCACAGCTAGATTAATGTGTTAATCTAGTATACTTGGATTTTTTTTTTTATAATTATCATTTTTGTCTATGATGTATTTCATAAAATCTAAAATTTGATCTTGAATGCAGAGTGGGTGAGGAACAACAAAAAAACAAAGCCCCAAACTTTAATGGTTTTATGGAATTGGGACATCTTACTTGATCAGAATTGGAACACTAATACTCAGACTATTAATAGTACTAATAATAAATTCAGACAGCCAAAGAACACTGAAACAATTGTGTATCCTGTAGGATCTGGTTTTCTCTGTCTTCTTCCAAAAGGGATTTAGCTAAAGCTGGAGAAATCTCTACTGTTAAATGAAATAGATTAATCTTTGCTATGAATTTGTAATCATACTTGAGAAGTAAAAATGCTTTCAATGGAATTAAAATTGGGTTATTGACAACAGGATTAATAATTTACATCACAAAAAAAATCTCTTCTGCATCAATATTTTTATAACTGTTTGAAGAAGTTGCTAACTCAGAATATAAGTATGATGAACAGTAATTGCTGCATTATTTTTTTCTCATACCTACAAGCAATAGTACTTTTCTGTTCTTACTGTCATAATGCCACAACTGTCTCTTCATACCAAGAAGTGTAGTACCATTCATGCCACAACTTTAGCTTTCATCTGCTTGGTATTTCTGCAAAAATAGCATCTATCTATCTAGCTATCAGTGTTATTTTTAACATTATTCTTATTTTTTATCTAATTACATAAAACAAAAAAGAAACTATTTAAGTTGAAATAATAGGGAGGTGGAAAAAAAAAGTCTTCAGCTGTCACGCTGAAAGAAAAATGCTGTACAGACTGGCACACTGTAGCAGTATGGGGTTTTCATTATTTGATTCTGTCATGCAACCCAAGTAATAGAAAGCATTTCAAGTGCAATAAATAATCTCTCATGCAACCAGAGCCATGGTTTAGGGTATGTAAGAGCTATAAAGATATCCTCTGCTGGAAAAGAAATGTTGTATGAGGAGTATTTCAGTTAAAGTTTCTTTCTTCCATATTCACTTTTTCTCATAAATGAATATTGCTTCTTTATTCTACATCTCTCTTTTTTTCCTTTTTCCTTTGCTACTGCGGTTAGTAAATTATGTACTATATTTCTGAGTTCTGAGATGTTTACCCATTACTCATGCTTTCTGTCTCTTTTTATTGATATATATATATTTATGAGAGTGGGGGGAGAGAGAATGCAGTTGGTAAGTTCCTCTTTAATGAAAAGGGCGATGGAATGATCAGCCTGAGTTGAGATTTCAGTCACACCTTTCCCTTTTTTAATGTATTTGGTGAATTGTCTACAGGACTGGGAATTATTCTGATTAGCAGCTTTCACTTATGGAAGGATGACAGTGCTTCAAAATAGTTTGGTTTGTTTTTTTTTCCTGTTCTGCAGCTGAGACACCTGCTTTATATGAGGGATGGAAGTACAATTTTGGCCAGATCCCAAAGAAGCTGCCTTTGAAAGAGCCTGAATAATGGCACTAACATCCAGGTGGTGTCTGAAGTGGTAGAGGTGATGCTGTATTCTAGTTAGTAAGAAGTCAGAAATAAACCCTCTGATTTAGAGGGAAAAAAAAAAAAGCTTCAGAGAGTGAGAAGGAGATGAGATGCTTGGGGTGTAGGTAATCCAGAGCACTAGGCTGCCCTGGAAACTGGTTTGTTTCCTCAGATCAGAGGGGGGTGAATATTCCCATAGCTGGTGGCTTAGTGAAAAGGAAAGTCTCTGTCAGTGGCAAAACAGCTGTCTCCCTCAAAGCACTTGCATCCACAGAGGTCCTATACCTTCTACGTATGATTTCTGTTATGAAATTGATGTCTCTTCCTTTAACCTCATACTCTTCTCCTGGACAAGCTGATACGGGGTTTGTTCAGGACAGTGCTGTTGCTGAATGCCAAGGCTTCTTTCTCATCCTACAAAAGCTCTCTTTTTTTTTTTTATTTATTTTGTAATGGGACTGGTCAAAGACCTTTAAAGAAATCTCTGGAAAAAACATCTAGCCATAAGCTGGGCATACTGCAGGATAGTTATTAATTTGGCTATTAGGCTTGCAGTATGGGATCTTTGAGTTCCTAAATTGCTTGTACAAAGACGTTCAACGAAACTGGGGAAAAGGGTGGTGCTTTCTGTGGAATGACTTGAACTTCAGTTTCTCCTAGCTTAATTGAGATTCTTTGTGCAGGATGATTGACAGCAAGATAGCAGCAGCCATAGATTCTTTCAGCTACCAAAACCGTCATCCTGGACCTAGATCACCAGTCAGCTGACACAACTCATAAATGACTGTGGAATATTTTAATTTTTAAAAGTCTCATCCAGTTTGAAGGCTGATGAGAGTGTTTGATTACAAAAGTGTAAACAAGCATTTTGAGCCAGATGGAGGTATCAATTGCCTAATTATTCTTAGAAACTAAACCATGTGTGAATATGGGCTTAAATCATTAACATTAAAGGTTACATTTCTAGAGTACTGCCGTAAGATTTCTGTATCACTTACCTGCCATTTAAAATATGTGCAATAGATCTTCAGTGTAACTTGCAAAACATGTTATTTGCCATATGTTATTTCTCTGTGGGTGGAATGATATAAACCTCTGCTTATATACGAAAGCTTGCCCTTAAAACTCATTTGTTCCCTTAAGAATTGAGAAACCATTCCTGAATTCAGGGGAGTAGACAGACAAATTCCAAACCTTTTTCCTGCAACTGAACTTCTGGAAGGATGAAACCCATCTGTGGAGGTTGTGGTATGCCAGAATAGTCTTGTTTATTTGTGATGCTTTAGATATCAGAAGATGCTTCATGAAACAACCTCCTGATACACAGCTTTTGCGTTACCTTGGGAGGCTTCATGGATTTGGCCAGTGTTGCTGAATGCTGGCAGGCATCGTTGGGAGACAGGTCTTTCCTGTTCCTAAGGTTTAATTAAAATGTTTCTTATTACCATAAAATTACAATTTCATAAGACAAAAGGAATCTGTATGCCTGAATATTCTGTTCTTATGTCTTCTCTCCAGCCACAAAACAGTAGCAGGACAGGACACAAGATGAAACATTTTCAGACAAGGTTAGGTGGTCCCTTGATTACCAGTAGTGTTCATAAAGACTGATCCAGCTCCTGAAGAGCACTGCTTGCATTCTGCAAGCTCTTGCTGTTTATGGGAATTAATTAATCTGGCAGTAATGCACATTTTATTCTGAATACTTCTTCTTTTTTTTTTTTTTTTGGTAGGACTTCCACTCTGAATTCTCATCAGCTCTTTCTGTTTGCTTTAGCCTTTTATGTCAAAGCACTTCCTCATTGAGCATACCGCAAAATATTAAAAATAGCACAGTTCTGGCCAGCAGATACATCCATACGTTATGGAATTCATACCGTGCTCTTGAAATACAGCCTTGGAGAAGGAATTCATCTCAGTCAGACTACTCTTACTTACATATGTGATATTAATGATTATTGTGTCTGTGGTGTCTCTTAAATTATAAATGTTACTGATGATGAATTAAGATATTATCGTTGTAAATTAAGTAATTACAGTACCCTTGTAACGGATGTTTACAGGTGTGCCCTTTGAAAGAATATTGCAATGTTCCTTTTATAATTTTAATGCCTTTTAATATTAATTCTTTTTAGCTATAAGGTCTTATGTAGTACTCTTCTAGATGGTTAGAAAAAGATAATTAGTCTTTACCTTTTTTGTGACAGTTTGTGTGGAAAACAAACCAAAGTGCTTTGCCTGGAATGAGAGTAGAGGGTCTTTTAATGGGAGGGGGGCTGGCAATTTTTTTTCAATATAGGGGAAAAATATTAGGCTAAAAAAGTGCTTGTTTATGGTAACCATTTTACTTCACCTTCTCAAGTGGAGTATTGGGAACTTTTTTAATCTCTTAAAAAAAGTTAATCTCTTAAAAAAACCCTAACAAACAAACAAAACCCAAAGAACACCCCAACCAAACAAAAAAGACACAGTCTTATTTTTCTTAAAGCAGAGACAATAATAAGTAGAAACAATTTCTCTTCAGAAAATGAGCTTAAAATTATCAGTGTTAGACACTTGAATTTATAAACCTGGTGCTGCCCCAAGAGATACACTAAAGAAAGCTTATAATTGCTTTACTTGGAGAGCTTCAAGAGAGTGTTATTTTTAGTGATCAGAATGATGTTTTTAAAATAAAGACTGAAATGTATAAAAGAAAGATTTTCAGTACCTATACCTTAGTGATTAGAGACAGCTAATACCTATGGATGAAGGTCATTAGTGCTCACTCTACCACTAAAAGCTTGGGAAATGGAGTAACAGAAGTGTTCTTTGAAACATCTTATGATAGATCTTCAGATGAGAGCCCCCAAAATGGTGCTGGTGGTGGCATATCTGGCCCAAGAAATGGAGGTCTGCAATAAAGAGCTGCAAGTTATAAAGATGAACAGATGTTGTTAATGCAATCATAACCTGAAGCAAAGCATAAACAATCAGACAAATTTTTTTTTTCTCGTCTTACAAGCATTCAAAATATTCATGGGTATGCAGAGGTGGGATTACTGTCCATCACAATGGCAGCAGACAAATGCTCTTGATTGATCAAATGTTGTAAGGTATTTGGCCCTGAAGAGAGATTTGTAAGGAGAGAATACAGAACCCTAGAACAATACAACTGAAAATGTGCATAAAGATGTGACAACTGGGATAAAGACTATTGGAAAATAACTAGGAGGCAGTAGGCATCAAGCAGTGTCTCTCTTCATCTATATGGCTTATGTTAAGTAACATGATAATATCAGAGAAGAGTCAAGGATAGGTAAGATGATGCCAGATATAACTATTTAACTTAATGGAGAATGTGGGGCAAGATAGCTGTATTAGTTTTAGGGGTCTTTTGTTTCAGTATAAGTGCAAGAGTAAAAGTATATGAAAGACAGAAATGCTAGGTGGGAAAAAAAGATAAAAATTATTTAGTTTTTCAAAAATGCAGTTGCATAAAGATTAAAGCATTTAAAGCCATTACTGTTGTTAGTAC
>VWZY01012037.1:15417-29150 GCA_013399075.1 Chloroceryle aenea
TCTCCATCTTCTCCCCCCACCCCCCCCAAGTCCTCCATAGGGCTGCTCTTGGTTTCCAAAAGGGCATTTCTTCAGTATGCAAGTGCCATTCACCTGGCACATGAGCAGTGAGATTGCTACATGGTTGTGGGTACAAACCCCAACGTCCTGCAACATGCCCTAATTTTCATTTTGTTCCAGCCAGTGAGTCCCAAGTGCTGTTAGCTGCTTGGGAAATTCGGCCTGTCATCTATGATCTTTGAAGTGCAAACTTCAGACTCATGCAGAACAGAGAGCAGAAGTGATGTCTGTATTTTCAGGTGAGCAAAGCTACAGACTTCAAAGGTTTGCTATTAGTCTGTGAAGCTTCTTAAAGATTGTCACCTGAGTTTCTCAAAAGCTGGCTGAAAATGCATCCATACATCCAGATAAACGTGTTCTTTGATCTCAGTGTTAAAAACAACTGTTTTTCTACATGTAAACTCCTTTTTTTGTAAATGTTTATGAACTGTGGGAAATTATGTCTCTGCCAGAATTTAAAATAAAGTGATTCAATGGGTTTGCTTTACATTTACCATTCATTATGCTCACCAACATTGCAAGAATCCCAACGGAGTTTTCAAAGAAGGTTCACAGTGTTGTAGTTACCAGGGAAACACATGATAAATTGTGGCTATCTAAAAAAGAAAATCCCCGTTAACTTTCTATTAAAGAGCAAGCAATGTGAACTATATGTAGAAATGCCTTTACAGTTACCCTATTAAAATGCTGTATGTTTTGTTTCACAATTTAACCAAATATTGGCCAGGTTCTGACTTTTTTATTCATTGTGAACAGCACCTCTGTCTGTGGTTTACCATGCGTTGTTAAAGACAGTCCAGTATTTAGCTGGGTCAGCTCAGGAATAACAGATTGTTACTGCAGTTAAAGCATTTACAGGCAAAGCTTTGTTAAGCTAAACTAGTAAAACTGGACAAGTATTTCACACTAAAATGAAGGGGGTTTGGCAACCTCCCCATAACTTGCACAAGATATCCAATACCAGGAGAAGAGCTTTCAGGTTGAGCAGCCAAATGATTCTATATGATATAAAACAAGGGGTTTTGTGTACATCTACTTTGGGGTTTTGGACTTGGAGCAGAATTATGTACACACAAGTGTTGCAGGTTACAGTTCACCTTGGCTTTACAGATCAGTGGTGGAGACATGGATGCATTACCTTATCCTTGCAGCTCCAGGGAGTGAGAACACCACATGGCATCACCTAGGCAGCCACATACAGAAACTATAAAACTTCCCTCTTTGATCTCTTGCTGATCAGGTGGGCAGTTTAAGCAGCAATCATCACCATTAACCACCACCTCTCAGTGGGAGCTGATGTCCCTGTTGTCATTTGGTCAGTCCCCAGACTTTGAGACTGACCATAAATCTGCTCTAACCTCACTGCAACATGAATAGGCTGGCTAAAAGCACCTTTGGTAGAAGCTAAATTAAGTCATAGGCTGGCTAAAAGCACCTTCAGTAGAAGCTAAATTAAGTCTGTCTTCTTCCACACTAAAATGTCCTAAAGGCATGTTTCCTTCCCTGTCCTCTCTTTCACATCCATCAGTTACGGTATCTCAGCTGGGCAGAAGGTGGCTTCCAACAAAGAAGAGTAATTTCTCTAGCTGCTTCAACCCAATTCCCATTTGACTGCCCATGTCTGTCACACTCCAGACTTAGAGAGTAAATCCATGAATCACTATAGTGAGTAAAAAGGATTATTCTCATTTAAGAGGTCACCTCTGAATTAATGAGAGATGTTCCGTAGCTGACTTCCCCAAGTTTCCACTGTGAATTAACAAGAAAGCAGAGATATCATCCAGTTTCTTGCTGCATTATTTCTACCTTGCTACTCTCTGGATTAAAGAAGGCATTAAATTCGTTTGAACTCATGTTAGGACATCTAAGCTTTGCACCACTGGAGAAGATCTTTAGAAATATTTCTGGCAAATGGATGCAGCACTATGGGTCAAGTGAGTGCAGAAATTAATTTTTCCATCCCAATTAGACAGAGCAATGACTGGCTCTGAAAGTGAAAACACGTGGCTCATGGTCAGTGTGAAGGAGAAAGATGAGGATCACATAAAAGTGAAAGACAGGAAGATGGTGACACTACAAGGCAGGAAGGACTGTCAAGACCAGAAAGACAGATGCTGTGTTAAAGGAGAAGTGATATGATAAGAGCACAGGTGAGAGCTTTAGATTCCTAGATGAATAAGAAATTTGGTTCAAAAGACATCATGGAGGGACAGTGTGCAACATTCAGACACAGCCTGTACATGAGAGTCTAGGCCACCTGGTCTCTAGAAAGAGCAGCAAGAGCTGCAGGTGGGTAGGGGTGATGGCAGAGAGAAACAGGAAGGAAGGTGGAAAAGGGAAGACACGATGAGACCAGGAGCAGTACTGGAAGAGATTTTCCTTGGCACATCCATGGACCTATTCCTGCTCCAGATCAGGCAGACTGGCCATCTGAAAATGTCTCACACCTCCCCTGTCCCTTCTCTTGTAAGGCTGGTCCTGATGATGGTCACATCTCTAAGGCCATAATGCTGTAGGAGAGGGAGGGAAATTGGGTTCTCTCTGAACCTTCTCAGCCCCCAGGTCACCTTTCTGGTTGCTCTGAACACGCAACACCCAGTGCATTGTAACAATGATGAGGCACTACGTCAGAACTTTGGCATCATGCAGCTTCACACTGTGGATCTAGCCTTAGCTTTAACTCATTTTCACCAAGATGTAAAATGACAGAATGAAAGTCTCATTTTATTGACCTGTTTTCTTTTTCCTGTCCTTATTTTTACTTTTACTGGTTTATTTCTTAAATCCATTCCTAAAACAGGCAAACCTTTTCTGTTTCCATTTGCAAAGGATAAAGAGAGAGAAAGAGAGACAGACACACAAAGCCAAAAAGAAACAGAGAATCCAAGTGGAGAGGTATGTGTTATTGGACAAGTGTTTAATTTATGGAACTTGGCTGGCAGAACAAGAGTTTGAATTGTACTTCAATAAGTGGAGCTCTTAGAATAAATGTGGCTTGTAAAGTTGTTTTACAGTCTGCTTTGCTGAGCAGCCAACACCTCATGGAAACCTTTGAAAAACATTCTGTTTAGAAGCAACGGTTTTTATATTTCATATTTTCTCTATTTGTTTTCCCCTCTGGTTTTATAACTAAAACCATATGCAGGAAAACAGGATTTTTGTGTCTTAAAATATCTACCTGGTCTGACTACTTTTCTTAATAAAAAAAAAAAACAACACAACAGCAAGCATTTTGAAAATTCTTCATGTATTAGGCACTTGTTTCAAACATTAACGTGTCCTTGCTTGATACCCCAGTCACCTACAGATTTCCCAGAAGACCTTGGGATAGTCACTTAGCTGATACTCATCACTCCTCTCCCTACATAGACACAGTGCAGCTGTGTGCATCTGAGATGTCTGTCTTCCCATTATAGACAGCAAATGCAACAGAGTTTAGGACATGATTCATCTGTGTAGGATGGCCAGGGATGAATCATGCTCTAGATCCATATATTGACCAGCTCTTCACTGGAAGAAGTCAAGGCAAGCTGCTCAGATACAGGCACTCACAATGGAGATATCCAGTTAGCCTCATACATTCCATCTTAGCCTCTTTGTGCCACTAAAGGGATGAGACAGACCCCTCTGGAAGGAAATCCATCCTGTTCCAAGGATGATGTCTCACACAGCTGGGTGAACTGCCCGGAGGTGATGCCAAACAGACTATTCTGACCACAAAGAGTGCCAAAACTATAAGTCTTTGAAGGACTGTAGGGACTCAAGAGGACTCTATACATACATCATTGAGGAGATCCATGGTAAGGAAGTGAAACCCACACACACATACAGAGATATATATGTACAATCCATATAAAAATAGTATCAACACAGCTTCTACCCAAGAACAATCCATTGAGTAAACTATGTGCCTCCATTTGGCAGATTGGGAGATACTGCTGCAGCAGTGGGAAAAGAAGAAGCAGTGAGGAAGAGTATTGCCTTGGAAAAGAGCAAAGTATTGTGTTAACTACAACACAGACTGGGAAAGGAAGACACAGAAAGACTCCAAGACCAAATCACGAAAGCCAAGTATCTAAATAAGGACGTAAGAGTCATATTTAGCCCCATAAGTTAAACTATCCTGATTATTAACTATTGTGCGATAGCTGTGTTTGTACAGATATGACAGAGCTCCTCTGGAATGTGGCTTCATTTAATGCCTGTGATAGGAAAAAAAGTTTACTTGAACATTTTTTTCCTTTTGGGCATTGTTTTGAGGTTTGTTTTTGTTTCCTTTTTCTTTACTTTATGTGTCTGTGGCTAAGTGTTTCACACCTACTCTCCTCAATTGTGTTACGTTCAACCTCAGCGACTGTTTTGAAATGACCTGCTTTGTTCATTTGGTTTTGATGTCACAGGTTGATCCCTGGTAGAGCTTTGCTTCATAAAGACATTATGACTCAGCCAAGCATTCTGTCACCATCCCAAAGTTTTGCCCTCTAGCTGTACACTGCATTTCTTTTCTATTTCTTTACAGCAGCAATGTGCTTTTTTACAAGCTATATCTTTTCAAGGCCCTCGTGAAGCCACGTTCCTTGAAGTCAACACTTTTCTGATCACTGCTTTGAGCATAGAGGTGGAAAGAGCAATTGCTCAGGCTTGGCTTCAGGCATCTTAGCATAAGGCTAAGATCCTGACACAAACAGCAGCCCCATAAAAAAGCTGGCTCAAGTGTTACACACCACCCATCACCCTGGTCATGCACCATCCCACTGCTCACAGCCCCATTGTGTTGTTTGTTTTTCGCGAGGCCAGCAGATTACTGCACGCTGTGTGAGGGTGCTACATTGCCAACATTTTCCCTAGCAGCACAAGCCAAAGAGAAACCCTTTGCTTACTTTAGAAGGCTTAAAAATAGAAGGGTCTATGCTATCAGCATCCTGCACCTCAAAAGCGTGTCATGACAACTGCCTGTTTGGGAATGTTCAGGCACAGGTAGGTCTAGAGATGAACTCTTAACAGATATGAGCCCTGACCACCAGACATTCCCCTGCAATTGGATAAATGTTTGTAAGGAGCAGGACAGCTCATTACCACACTGATGAGTCAGTGTTTGCTGACAAAAGATCCTTTTCTCAAGGAATTCTCCATTGGCACTAGGTGTGCCATAAGTGATTCAGGCTCTCATTAGCCCTAATTAGCTAATTGTTCAAATGATTTCTTTATTATTCATGAAGCAGGTACCACTGAGTGCAAGCCTATTGACTGGAAGATGCTTGCTGTAAAGAAATTGTGTTTTTCCAGGGTGACTGTCCCATAGAGATCACTGTGCCCATCACAGCCCTGCAGGATCAGCTCTACCAGCTGCAGCGCCTTGGGGGCTGTAAAGCCCCATAATTCACCACTGTGGCAGTGTAGAGGATTTCAGCATCCTCATATCTTCTTTTTGTTGGGTTTGTTTTTTTTTTTCCCCTATTTCTTTCACACAAAATTGGTAATTTTTCAGCCACCTCCTCCAATCACGTCCCAGGTTGCCTTCCCATCTGAGATGCATGAAAGTGGTCTCTTTCAAGCAGAGGTTTAGTTCCCTTCCCATCCACAGAGAGAAATCAAACAGGAATCATGAGAAGAGACTGTAATTTTGTTCTCAGCCCCACAGTTTTGAGGCCCTTCTTGATGCAGGTTACAGGTCTGTTACCAACGGCTCAGTGATTTAAAACACTAGCCTGGGACTCCAGATCCCACTTCCATAAACTTCAGGGTTGACCTTGGCAAAATCTCTTAGGCTGGAACTTCTCTTGCCTGGAAAAATCCCTCTAAAAGGTCCCTCTGCAGCTGGTGGAAAGAGAGAGACAGACCTCAGGTAGCTGTGAAAGAGAAGGGATGTGAATCACTCCCTGGAGATACCATCCTCTCTCTCTACTGACTGCAAAGGGCTCTCACATGACTCTTTTGCACTTAACCCCTAATGGTTAAATTATGTGAGCAAGGACAAGAATCTAAAAAAAATATATGGGTCCCACATCCAACAACATCTCAATTTCAGAGGGAATTGAGTGGTGCAGCCTTGTAAATACAAGCTTTAGAAGCTCTGAAGTGAGGTTTCTGCTTTGTAAAACCCAGCAGTAATTTTTCATGGTGAGGTTTAAAATGAGTGTGAACTTTTCAGGTGCTATGAAAACAGAAAAAACCACTCAGTATTTTTACTCCCTGCTGGTAACAGCTGCACTCCATTGCTGGTTGTGGACAATGTTCACAGCAAAGAGGCCACTAACCTTCCTTTCTTGATGTGTTCCCAAGATGTCAAGATCCTAAGAGATGCTTCAGTTTCCTTTATATGGATCCACTGCAGCTGTGTGAGCCCATCTCAACTCTTGAAACTCTTTGGAGAAGTCTTCTGGGAGAAACATGACCAAACAAACAAAATACACAGCATTGAATAGCTATAACAGCCACACTTGCTAAATACAGCTATTAAGCTCTGGATGGAAAACAACCTCTGTGATAGACAGGTGGTAGTCTGGATTGCTCTGGAGTCTCTCTTCTGCTATTGCTGTTGACCTCAGACCCTGTGTCCTTCCCAAAAAAATGTTGGGTATTTAACCAGACCACTCAGGTCAATCTGTCAATGAGAGGAACAGGGATTTCAGAGTGCATTTCTGAGCTGTGATGGGCTTACTTCCACCTGAAAATGCCCAGAGCTACATTGACTACCAGGAAGCCCAGGGCAATGATGCATCTCAGTCCAGTGTAATGTATTCAGGGATACATTGGGAGGTATCCAGGCACAAATAACTGTTTTTCCAGTATGACTGGCCTCTTCCTACCTCAGAGGGACTGAAATTCCCAGTATCTTGCCACTGTAAGTTCCCTCAGTCTTGAGGACACATAGGAGGAGAAAGGAGATTCTTACTCAGTGTTCCTACACCTATGTCCTCCCAGCTAAGGAACTAGCCAAAAATGACAGTCACCAAACCTGCCTTAAACTGACACCAGGGATTGGACTCAGCTTCTGGCCAGAATCACATTACCAATAACAAACAGAGAAGAGAGTCAATAAACCCACATCATCCCTCTTCTTTTTCTCCTTCCTCGTTCCCGCACGGAGTGCATCTGGTCAGGACCTGTGAACCTCCTTGCTCAAAGCTCCATGATTCTCATAAACAAAGCTTTGGGGTGCCTAATGCTTGCATAACCACATCTGTTGCTTTAGAACACTCAAAACCTTCTGTATTCCTCCTCCCCTTAGGATCAAGCAAACTGAGTGATGCTGAGGTTTAGTTTTCACAGTTACCCTTAACAGCATCACTTGCCAGTACAGCCAGCCCGAGGCTGATACTGGCATGTGAAGGTCATCACAAAGACTTTGCTGCGGTAGGGACGAGCTGCCGGCAGAGAGAGCTAAAGCACTAGACAGCAGGCTCTGCACAAGGCATTTGCAGGGCTGTACTTAGCATTGTGCTGCCAAGGGTGAAGGGAAAACATCTTCTGATGCTCAAGGACCTTCTTGTTAGGGCACTCAGAGCCACGGGTATTTTCACCATCTGCCTGTTGATGTTAATCTCTGCAAAACAGCCTTCCCTCCAGCCAGGCATCACTTCCCTGCCTGTCCTATGTTGCTACAGGCTTTAGCACTGACAGACAGACTATTTGAGCAACCCAAAAAACAGGGTCCCACCAGAAGGTGGTGCCTATATTCCACAAAATGTGGGGCAAGCCACAGTCCACTTTTGGGCAATGCCTAGAAATGCTTCAAAATGATCAGAGCAAAGCCACGGAGCAGCTGATGCCAGGCTCCCTCAGAAAGCAGGGAGGCATTTTTGCAGGTGTAACCTGCAATGTAGTTCACTAGGGTGTGGTGCAGGGTATTTTCTCTTAAGAGTTTATATATTAATGGACTTTTTAATGAGCAAAGACCTTCACTGTAATTGGAAGGTTAATAAATCAAGGATATTCACCTGCTAACTAAAGAGCAGACAGCCTTGAACCAGGGTGCTTTGTCTAAAGCCACATGTGGATGCTGATTTCTGTGCAGTACTTTGCTGCTGTCCCAGTTTGCTCATGATGGTCTACCAAAGGCAGATGTGGAATGAGAAGCATGGAAAGTCCATAGATTTGCTGTGATATATCGATGCACCAGCTCAAAAAATCAAAAGGGATACAGACCTCAGCCTCTCCTCTAGTATTTTCTTGTCTCATGCTGTTTGCTTCTTCATGGGAAATTTGCATTGCTTTCCTCCAGCTCACTGATAGCCAAACATCAGCAGGATCCCTCCTTTGTAGGTGCTGCAGTATGCAGGTACCACTTGGTTACTTATCAAAGGTTATATTCCCTGTCTAACCAGCAGCTTGTCACATGCTGCATCAGGAGCTATGGGAAGGGTAGGATGTTGCAGGGCACTTATGTCACACTCCTATTTCCCCCATGCAGCTCTGTGCCACAGCTCCATGACAGCAGATGGTCCTTCTCTGGTCCTCATCCCCAAGAGGAGACACCACTGCCCTGGGCAGCAGCTCACACCACTCTCAGCAGCAGTTCAGGCAGGCTCCTTTGCTATGAAACATACCACCCTCCAAAAGGAATGTCACCACAGAGCTGTAAAGTGCAGCAGAATGTTGCCAGGGCACAGGGAAAAAAAGTTTTCTGACACCTGGGCTTTGTGATTTACAGATACCTCTTCTCACCACCCAAAAGAGATGGAGCTTGGAGAGATCATTGTGGCTGAACATCCCAGTGAGAGACAGCTGTATGCAAAGCAGAAGCCAAGAGCCCAGGACTGGCTGGGGAGAAGTGGAAATCGGATCCACCAGGTTTTCGGGTATCTCACGGGAGAAATGAAAGAATATGGAGAGTGGATGAAAAGTAAGCAGAAGGATATTCCTGTCAAGGAAGAGCTAGCTGGGAACATCTATCTTGCCAACAGTGCTTTCTGTGTTGGGGCATGAGAGAAAGGGGCCATTTCACCTGCAGAGGCGGAGCAGACGCAGCGTGGTCTGAGCTCACCATAAACTTCTGGCTTTTTAATCCAACTCATTTTATTCTCAGGGAAGGGATCTCATTGCATGCTCTTGCCACCACCATGGCTGCAGGCGTAATTCAGCACAGGCAAAAGACATCTTCAACACTTAATCAGTTATGTGTCATTGGCATCATGTTCCTTACTGCGGTGCCTGGAACCACGCGTTAGGGCTGGAGATTTAGTCTTGTTTGTAAGTGGTTTGGATCAGTGACCATTTCCTTGTGGGTGGGCTGATGAAGGGCACTTGACTCTTGATTGTGTGGGTGAAGGCTCTTCTATTACTGCCCTTAGGAGAGCAATAATCACTGTGGCTGTTATGTTGCTATAAAATACAAAGCAAGCACTGATCTCAATTGGTTTACTGTTGAGACAGGGACAACACATAAGCAGATGGTCCATGTAACCCAGAATTATTAGCCATCTGGGGCTTTGAGAGGCTGTGTAAGACTGCGGGTCCTCTATCAAGGGTAGGTCCATTAGCAGTGCAACTCCAGCAATGGGACAGAAATAACAGACAGCCATGTACAGCCAGGCTGTGCAGTAGCTATCATTGGTGGAGGATGTGGACTGAGATGCCTCCAGGCAGGGTGCTCAGCAGGTTGGCAGTGTGGNATTGGCAGCTTTTCTTAATGTCCTGAAAAGCTCTGGCTGCTGCCCACTGGTTATACTTGAATAATTCTAGTTAATACTTGTGTTTAAAGCCAAAAGCATTGTTGATATATTTCATACCTCAACACCAAATATTAGTAACCATTATTCCAGAAAACTTCTTATTTTCCTCTAAGGAACTCATTCCTTCCTGTCTGTAACTGCCTGGGTCCCCACCAATGCACACCCTGGCTGGTGAAGCCACCCCTCAACTTGGACTCCAGTATCTCAGGAGGGATCTCTCTGGGATGCTGAATAGTTGCAGAGTGGTACTCAGCCCTTCAGAGATCCTCTAATTAAGCTATTCTCATCAGAAAGCAAAGCTTGAGCCTTGACTATAAATACAACACAGGGAGGGACAGGAGAGGTTTTAGAAATAAGTCATTGCCCGTATTCAAATAAAAATAGTTTGGCCCTTCATGCTGTGTTTATTTAATAACCTAAACTGATTGAATTAAATTTAAATATTTAAGAGTATGAAAGGTGCATAAACATATTCCATGAGCATATTGTACATCTAAGCAGCCCCTCTTTCTCCTTTATTCTCTTTGCATCATATTCAGTAATGCCCAGCAGTACAGAAATGGTTACACCCATTCATCTCAGAAGTGTGGCAGAAAAAGACCCCAAGTCAATTTGCAGTAGAAAAGCCAGCAGCAAAAAGTTACTGCAGTGCTACAAGACCCTCTTCTGCCCATGGAAATCATAAGGAACACTCTCCATACGTACCCTCAGACAGGCTGCCCTCAGCCCCACATACATCCCACCTAACCCCTGCACTTACCTGAGGTACCCGAGCTTGGTGATGGTTTGCTCTCTCCAGGTTCAATAGTCTTCTCTACAGGGGAATGGCATTTTGTCCTTTGGAAATGCCACCTTTCCTTGAGTACAGTCCAATCTATGATAAGTATCCTCTTAATTTGTGTTCTTCAGTTCCCAAAGTACTCTTTTAAATACCTTTGTCAGTTTGCCCCCATGTCCTATGCACAATGCACCTCCATGTTCTGGGTGCCTACAACAGGAGAAGAGTTTCCTTTTCCTATTTCCCTATCCATGTACAAACTAGTTTCAGTCCTTGCCTAAGTCTCTCCCTGCATCTGAATTATACAGCAAAAAGGGATTAAATTTATAGCAGTATCTTAAGCAATCTACCAGGAAAGAAAGACTATTCTTTGACCACCATAAATAAACCACATTTTTATGAATCCCTCCATGAACTTTATAGCAGTGCCCGGTCCATCCCTACTAGCTTTTCAAGTGCCAGATGCAAAATATTCTCAGAAAGCAATAAATCAGAGACCGTTTTTACAGTCCTCTTCATACATGGCCTCTGTTCTGTGGCCAGAAAGCGACTTGCAGAGATGAACGTGTTTTGCTGAAACAGTGCCTGATCACCAGCTTTTTTTATTTGATCTCCTCCAGATAAGCCCCTAATGTTTCAGCTGGTGGACTGGATCTTGCGAGGGACCTCTCAGGTGATGTTTATCAACAACCCTTTCAGTGGGCTGATCATTTTAGCAGGGCTTTATATCCAGAGCCCATGGTGGATGCTCACGGGCTGTACTGGAACGACTGTGTCGACATTAACTGCGCTGGCCCTCAGTCAGGACAGGTAGGTGGTACCTTGCAGGCACTTCATAAATATTGATTGTCATGATATCAGGAACCCACTGATGGGTCACAGCCCCACATTGGAGTATGTTAGAGACGTCAGACCAGCTTTCCTTATGGATGGTTTGGAATCAGCCAGGTGAGGACAGAGCTCTGGTCCAGGAAAAACTGACTTGTCCCCACAGTTGTCTGCTCTTGTAAGAGCAGACAGTTTTCTCTCCTGACAGCCACTGTCACAACCATGTAGCTCTTCTGGGTCACAAAGAGCCCCCTAGATCATTATCATTGAACAGTCTCCAAACTCTTCGCTTCCACACACCAGTGCAGTGCAATAGGGCAGCAACCTCACTGGTTTTTCATCCCTCCCCTACACTCCCTTCACCAGGAGCAGGACACGTATAAATTGCATTTCAGTGGGTCCCTGTGACAGGCTGCCTTCAGCACACCTTGCTACCTTGCAAACATTTTTTTTTCCATCACAGATCAGCCATTGCAGCTGGGCTGCACGGATACAATGGGATCTTGGTGGGACTGCTCATGGCCATCTTCTCTGACAAAGGGGATTACTACTGGTGGCTTCTTCCTCCCGTGGCAGTTATATCAATGGCCTGGTAAGTGCAGCTTCTCCTTCTTAGGGACAGTTCTCAGAGAATGAGGAATCCTTCTATATACAGATTAAATACATTGGAAATCTGTCAAGGTTTAGGGTCAAGGCAGCCCTCTAGACATATAACAGACACTCTCTGTTAACCCCTCTCCCTCCCTCCCCAAAGGGGAAGAGAAAGGGAATGAGGGAGAGAGACTCAGCGACTGGAAAAGGAAACCAGAACAGCTCTAATCAAAATAATACTAAAAAAGGAATATATACAAATAGATACAAAACCAGTATCAAACCCATTCCCCACTATGGTAATCACATCACCATCACCACTGGTGCTGTGGAGCAGGCACCAGGAGGGTCCCAGAATGGGGCCAGAGGCAGATGGGAATTGAATTCAGGAGCTGGATTCTGGTACCAGATTCAGGAACACACAGATCAGGATCGAAGGCAGAATGGACACAGTCCTCCTTGGATGTCACCATTGAAAAAGGAGCTTGAGCCTCATGATACCTCAACTTTATACTAAACATGACCTACATGGGCTGGAATCCCTCAGTGGTCAGTTGTGGTCACCTGTCCTGGCCACCCCTCCCCACAGGTGCCACCTTTTACTTTCTGCACCCCCAGCGTGGTCACAAGACCCAGCAGTGGCCTTGGTACCCACTGCCCATGGGGTGTTCTCACTGCTGGGAGCAGCCCCTGCCCGTGCCAACAGCTGCTGCCTGCAGCCAGGGCAGGGAGGGAGAAGAACTGAGCTGAAACATAAAATCACTGACCAGAATTTGCTCAGTTCTCACTCAAACCAGGACAATATCCCCGGTGCCCAGTCCTCTGCACAGACAACTCCAGCCAGGGTGGCTCTGGAAAGAGGCATCCAAGGATGCACAGAGCTTGTGGGGCATGTTGGTAGGAGGTTGAGTGCACAGGCAATGCTGATTACAGCACACAGGCAAAGCAGCCCCACTTCAACACTCTGTAAATGGCCCTCATTTGCAGGACACATTCCAGTTGGATGTCACCAGCCCCAACACCACAGTGGTTCTTGATCCAACCCCGTGCTCTCCCTCAGGCTGAATTCAATACTCACCCTCTCAGATATTCAATCAGTCATGAGCAAAATTAATTCCTACAAGTAACTCCGAATGCCAGACAATGTCCTTTCAGGATTAAATTTACCAGTTCTAAATAAGGACCCTACCAGCACTGCAGAATCTATTTAACAGCCTTAACTGAAATTAATTCAAGAGTCACATTTTAATCAGTGCTAGCAAAAGATGCAAGTCATTATTGCATTTCACTGCTTTTAAGATCTTTTCATATTTTATTTCTTTAGTCACTCTCAGCAAAGGTCATTTTGTAACAACCTCTCAAAGCCCAGGACACGTTGTAAGAATGTTTAGTTTTGTCTGGTCTGCCAGAATTCCTTGGGGCCTTTTGTTCAAACTTTTCTTCATTCTTTTAGTTCGCAGGACTTGAGGGTAGAGCCAAAAGATTTTAAAATTAGACATTTAAGTGATTTTCTTTTTTTCAACTGATACTTTGAATTCCAGCTTTAGAAGTCAGCATTTCTTTAATTGTTTCTTTTTTCCTAACAACTTGTATAACCGGCAGAAGCTTTGTATTTCAGCACAGAAATTAGGACACCATTTTCACTGAAGTGCTGATCTCTTTTCCTACAGCTACAAGCAAGAAATCTGTAAACTGCTCTGGGAACCAAATTTGTCATAAATGAGTAGGATTCATCTGAGATTATACAGGGAGAACAAAGCTTTTTTTTTCTCAGATAGTATCTCCACAACAGGACACAAGAT
>VWZY01012038.1:322-23160 GCA_013399075.1 Chloroceryle aenea
AAAAAAACATAGATAATCTTAAGTCTCTTAGCCAATTTCTTGGAAAAGCAGGCTCTGTTAAGACATATGGCAAGCAATCTTCTCTGCCACACAGCAAACTAAAACACAGCACTACAACCATGTGTTAAAAGACGCTGTCCTTTTGCACGATGTATTTAAACCCACACTTTCTCCACAAGCAGCAGGTATGCACCTTGAACAGTTTCACCGTGAATTTACTGTACAATGCGACTATGATGAATTGAAAGGGAAGGGAGAAAGACAGGAAGGGGATGAAATACCATGAATTAAATTAAATCATAATTTCCCAAACATTTTTTTTTTAATTGCTAACTTGTAAGTTGGAAATATGTGAAATGTCACAAATAAGGAAGTGAGAATGCCTGCTGCAGATGTGTCTCTGCCAACATACGCATAAGTACAAACAGGTGTCAGAATAAAGTTCAGTTGAATTAAGCGCCCATTCTAGCTGCAGTGAGCAATGGAGCCATAGATTTAGTTGCTGTAAATCTGCCAAGGTTTGTTTTTTTGTTGGTGTGTTGTTTGGTTTTTTTTTATTATTTTATGGCATCGTTACTTAATTATCCTGCTGTGGTATATGCATGCTGTATGCAAAAATGATGTATTATTTTCGTGCCTAGTGCTCGCACACACACACACACACACACACACAATCTAGACAAACCAATATAAGTTGTTATTTGGTGTGCTTAGCAAACATTATCCAGTAAGTGAACAAAGACTATAATTTCAAATAGCTATACTTTTATCATGGCCAACTTCTCTGTTCTCTTTGTTATTTATGCTAATCCCCTCTTCAGGCAAGCAGGTTGAAGGAGGTGTGCAGTGGAATCTACTGGAGACAGAATGGCAGCACAATGCTGTGGTGATCTATTTGTTCATGTTTGGCTATTGCATATTTGAAAAGGTCAGACCCAAATAAAACTGCCAAGATATGATATTCCTTTGAGAGGAAGAACATGGTTTATGCATCTCAGCTTTGCCAGAAAACTATGGAAACGAATACTTCATTTTGTGAATAAAGATGTAGGCATAAATACTGCCTCTAGCAGAGTGAAGACCACCCTTGGGCAGAAGTGTTTAGGAGTTGCAGTGGTGAAAGGTTGGTGGCGTGCTTTGTTTCACAGAACATTTGGGTGTGTATAACAGGCCTGTCTAAACAGAATTGGTGTGTCTGATGGCTGATCCAATATTCCAAGGAGGTCCTCTATTCAGAAGTTGTTTTCCTTCCACACTCTACCCTACTTTGTGTATTGTGCTAGATTATACTGGTTTCCTAAGTGGCAGTCACAGTTACTGTCCATCTGGATATGTTTTGAGGCTCTATAAAGTTTTAACAACTGTGAAGGGGGAAAAAGACTAAAGTATGCAGCCAGTCTGAAGTGGTTATCTCAAGCTTTAACCTACTGTCGCCAGTCAATGTAAAACTTACTTAGATAAGTCACCTTAATCATACAGAAAAAGTATTCTCTTACAAGTTAAGAGATTTATTTATATCTGTAGCTGCTTAATGAATACTTGTAATATTAAAATCATACTAACACATTTCTACAGATTCAAACTTGACTCAGAGCATGTATAACTGAATCAGATACTTGGTTACCTCTTGCACTTGTCCTTTTGCTTGCTTTTTAATAAGGAGATTTTTATGCTTTTCAGTATCCTTTAATAAGATTTTGAGTTGCTATAATTTATTATCATGCTAGTCATTATGGAATGCAAATCAGTCCTCAAAATGCTTGTACATGCTTGTCATGTTGGTTGGGTTTTTTTTTTGTTTTGTTTTGTTTGTTTGGGGTTTTGTTTGTTTGTTTGTTTTTTAATGTTTAAAATGGGTCATTTCATTTTTTTCAGAACTTAAGGATTCTTCTTTTAAAAAAACCAATAACAACAACATAGAGAATAAGTTTAGATATCATGTATGTTTCATGACAAACAGCAGTTGTTTCTAATGAAATAAATGTGATATATGTAATCAGACAATTCATACCAATAAATATATGGCAAAAATGAAAACAGCTTGAACAGATGTTGGTATATTTGTATTTGTAATTCCAAGTGTCCTGAATTCCACATCCCTATTCCTGACATTTCTATCAAATGCAGCTGTCAGTTCTCAGACTTTACTGGTTGAGAAAATCGATCCTAAATTCCACAGAATAAAATCCCCAGGTAGACTCCCTAGCACATTACAGTAAGTGGCAGGAAAAATAGATACAAATTAATTTTTTTTTTGAACAAGTGCGTGGACAGAGGAATGTTTTGGTAAATCCACGTACTACATTAGTAACCTGTAAATCTAAACAGAGCAGATTTTTCCTTCAGGGAAAGAAAAAAAAAATAAATTATCCCAGACTGATTTACCCTGTCAATCTTTAACTCCCACCTCTGTGATGATAGATTCTCTGTTTTCAAACATCTAGCTAGGCAAGAGCATGGGTCCACACTCAGGTGTACAGCCTGAATATGTGGAGTAGGCCTTTAAAAGTAGGCAGGTACTTGTGTCAGGGTCAAAGGGACACGAGGGCTTTTGGACCACCTCTCTCTAAACTACTGCCTTCCTGTCATCGGATAATACAGAGCTTAACATTTTTCCTCTAGAGAGTCTGGGTTGCTTGTGTACTGCTGAGAAATAAGCAGTGCTGTATTTTATACACAGCCATGGCTGTCTTTAACTACAGCCGGGCCACCACATGCCAGTGCAGAAAAGCACAGGACACTCACTCCCATTTCATGTTCACCCCAGCCCCCAAAGCTGCTGCAGGTGCTGGCACATCTCAGGGCTCTGCTCAGCTCTTGCTCCAGGTCGGCACAGCCTGGGGGGGATGACTGCAGCCCACAACGCCCAGTATTTAACTGTAAACCCATCACATTTGGGACGATACAAATGAATGGTGTACAAGTGTACAGTCGCCAGTGCCAGGTCTGTGCTATGCTGAGATGTGCCAGTGTGAGGAGATTTACTGGTACAAAATGTCCAGCTGGATCACGAAGCTGGCTCTGTCATGCCTGTCTGCTCAGCGAGCAGCACAAAAGAAGGTGGCACATGCCAAGTCTTGGTCCTCAGTGTGTCAGTACACTGCCCTGTTACTCCAGCCTTCAGCCTGCTCCAAATCACACTGTCTTCCAGGTTTGCTTTCATTTGGAATTTTTTTTAACTCCTGATGTATTGATGAATACACAGCAGAAGAGAAGCCAAATTACACAAAACTGTCTTGTTCTGATATATAGGGCAGTTAGTTGCCATCAACCCCCAGAGCAAAATAATATCTGTGCTGAGAATAGTGTCAGGGCTCTATCCACAGCAGCTGAAACTGTGCCTGCAATTGCAAGTGTGATTTAAGGCTCTTTTTCATATACAGCTTTTTGGTACTTCCATCCCTTGGCTATCCCAGATAGGCTGATAAATTTTTTTCATTGCCAGTTGTAAGAGAGGATTACACCATGTTGGGCTGGAGAAAACCTCTCCTGCGGGGAGAGGACAAAAAAAAGTTGCTGTGAGACTATCGTAAGGCAGAGATGCTGTTAGGACAGTGAAGAATTTTCCTGTAGTTTCTTAGTACCCCTCAGCAATAAATTTTTATGAGGGTTTGGAGGAAATAGAGGCCTAGGCTAACCAGCAAGTTCAGTGGTTTGGAAAGCTGTGCAGCATAGTTACAGGCAAATCTATGTTTTATCCATCCTGACAGGATCTGCCATATTGCACAGGTATTTATTTTTCTAATGCAATCTTATAAATCACTGTCAGGTCATCAGCATTTCCACAGCCTTCCAAAGTATTTTTGTGTCTGCCAAAGGTTCCCACCGGACCTGTAGGCCTATAGGATGCTGTATAAGCTCCTTTAATGGGGCATGTAGTGCTGAACTGTGCTCTGCTGCAACATTCCTGCTCAGAGGAAGAGATGTAAGGAATGAGGTGGTCCCAGGAGTTATGGCTTAAGGACACCACGAGACTTGTATTAAAGACCACCTCCAGTAATAATATGACTTAAAATTTCATAGCAAAGTAAACCAATGTTTTATTTAAATCAAAACCTTTTTCTTCACTGTTCACTTAAGAAAGGCTGGTGAATTAATTCACTTAATAAGTCATCCTGTTACTGTACTGCACATGCTATACCATCTTCAATCTAAAAGCTTTGTATGTATTTACAAATTAAAAGCTCTTAATTCCTCTAGGTTAAGCATCCTATTGGTTCCATTTTATTTATAGGGGAGCCATGATTAAGGTTATTTGCCTAAGACCAAGTTTCACATTCTGTGTGAGGATTCCAGGCTAAATTAAGACACCATCAGGCCAACAGAATATGTGACAGCCTGCACAGGACCATTTTCCAGCTGGGAATAGCTGGAGTGTAATGTGTGCTGGCCACGTGACCTCCTGTGTCTTTTCGTTCAGCCCAATGCTAGTCACCTTTCTTTTCCTTTGGGTGAATGAAGGTTTCCCTTCTTTTCCTAATCTGTAGCAAAAAGCACTTAAAAAAAAAAAAAGTTTAAAAAAATGCAATAGAATTAAGTTCACTCATTACTTTGTGAGAATCTTATCTCTAGGAGTTGAACTCATGCGTTCTATCAGCTAGTAATGCAACAGACTCCCTGATGATAGGAAATGGTGTCTTGGATGCCAGGGTTACCAGCATCATATGGGGTTGCTTTTGCTGTGCCACAGCAATGCTGCAATGCTCTTGTGCTGCCCTGTTTTGCTAAAGGTTACAAGATCAAAGCTACATCCGTGCTAAAGGATTTGAAGTAAAACAGGCCCTTTATTTTCAGATCATCTCAAGGGCTTTGGAAAGCGGGAGGAAACAAAATGACAGTTAATGGATCTAGGAGGGTCTGACCTGAGGATAAGGTTAAGTGGTGTAATAATCTCCAGACTGAACTTGGTGCCATATAGCAGCTTCCCTAATGTGCCTGGTCACAAGGTGAACCACTCTGAGCAAACCTCACAGATTTGCGGCCCATACCACTTCGAGCAAAGCTTAGGGGTCTGTTAAACACAGGAATCCTCCCCTAAAACACTTTCCTTTTTATTCATTAAAGTCTACTTTCCTCCACATTACACTCACTGATAACCGTGCCATATTTCTCATCCAATTCTGTGCACTGTCCTTTCTTTAGTGCTCTGATGCTTGCCTCCAAAAGTAAAATCCATCAGATTTTCTGAAGCTATAATAGGTCTTAGTTATAGATTTCCTCCTTTGAGAATCAAAAAAGTTAATGCAGGAGTTCTCTTAGTTTGTCTTTGCTGAGGAAGGGAATGGTCTGGCTGAAGAATTGTTTCTTTCCAGTGTTGGATGGAGCTATCAGTCAGTTTTATTTTTTCTTCTTTGAAAGATAAAACTAGCTAATGAATTGCAGAGTTTCTCCAGGCAGTCTTCTTTATACTTGTTGTTAAGACCAGCATAGGAAATGTTATCCACAAACCTCATTAAGGAGATATGTTTTAATGTCCTTCTTTCAGAGACATTGCACACATCTTCCCAGTGCAGGAAAAAACCAGCTCAGCTAAATTTGGAATTCCTCGGCTAACAGAAGAATCAGCAAGGATTTATTCCCTGAGGGCTTGGGAACCATTCATTTCCAGCATGTCCCAACTCAACCCAGCCATACTCCTGGTGTACCATTAGGTTGGAGAAGTTTTTTACCTTGCAGAAATAGCACCAACTTCCTCTCACCAACACACAATGGTGTTTCAACATACAGAGAAGCAATCAGCATCTGAGTAAAACAAACCACCAAATGGTGAATGAAGGTAGGGAAGCCTACTGTGCAGAAGACAAAAAAGTGAAGTAAACTATGCATGCCTGATACAGAGCTCTTCACTGAGCAACATAACAGATTTGGTGTAATCAGTTCAGGAGGCTGGATGAAGTAACAGACATGACTGAAAGTAGCTATGTTGTAATTGTAATATGCTATTGGGATATACTACTTGAGAATTCAAAAGATAGGGATACGGAACTGATAACAGGATCTGTCAAAAAAACCACCGGGGTAGGAAACCAACATTTGGTACATAGACAAGGCAGAACATTCATCTAAGAAAAGCAGATGGATCTTTGATTCTAGGCTAAATGGCCAAGTAGATGACCAAGAAAAAAAGNGGAAGTACAATCAGGAGTTTCAGAGAGTTACTAAATAACTCCTCTTTTTAAATATAAGTTCTCATTTGACTGAGGAAAGGAGATTCAGAAGTGGATGCAAGTTGTTAATAATGCAAAACTTAAAGATAGTATGAGTTGGTTTGGTTTTTTTCATTTAGAAAAGACATCTGAATCATCTGTCATCTCCGCCGATTGTTCCAGAAAACTTATTTTCTAACAAAGTTGTGTGTGGCTGATTCTGAAGCAACTGCTGAGTTACAATCCCACAACTAACATGGGATTTCTGTCCGTTAATGGTCTCCAGCCAGCTTAGCCTTTTCATTTAATTTAAACTGTAGTTATCAAGGCTTATGCTTTCAGCTCTGGAAATCCATTGCGTGGCCCATTTTGTTGGCCAAAAGAGTCACTGTATAAATACAGTTCCTTGTTAAAGGATCTTGTGTCAGGGGATCTTTTATTTAAGCCTCAGAAGGTCAACATATCTTCAGTTTGGTTGATCCCAAGCCATGCAATGGTTAATAATTGAGGTGCTAATGCATGATCCTTAGGCTTTCAGATTGACACAGCAGTTTGGGAGGAGAATAATTTTGTGTGCTTGATGTTTTTATCTTATGGTATTCTATGACCTAGGAGGAGCTCACCACTCTGAACCTATTCTCAGTGTTCATTCCCATAGTCACACTTTCTGACCAACACTTGAGTAAACTTAACTCTGTCCTTCTAGAAAAGCAGAGACAAATCCCACCTTGTGTATCAGATATATAAAAAAATGTGATGCCCTTTTTTTATCGAAGTGCTTTTGAACATTTTGCCATTAATATAAGCATGTAAATCTACCAAATCAAAGCTGCACAGAGATAAAAGAACACTTTTTAGACACTCACAAAGCAAAAAGCCATAATAAAGGGCTGCATGAACCTGATTAAAAACTAAAGGTGCTGAAAATTTAACAAATTGGATTAGTCTAGTCCTACATCTAAACACTTTGGTTTTAAGTTCTGATGCACTATATATACCTAGCTGGGGGGTGGAGGGTGTGCACAAAGGACTAAATTCAGAGCCTTAATAAAACAATAAGAAGTGTAGCAGAAAGGATAATGAAACATTGGAAATGATTTACAGTGTAATGGATCACTCTATATATCATTACAGAAAGAAAACAGCCAAATTACCTCAGCTTTAATAATCATATTCTCAGTGTCTGCAGATAAGGAACTTTAGAATGTATGTGTAAGCCTGGAAATGGTTATAAAAGATCAGAGGCTTTCAAAATTCACTGTATACCAGGTATAGTGAGTGCAATGCCAAGAGCAATATAAGAAATCTGATCTGACAGTTTGATAATTTTCCTTTGTTTGAGGAGATCCCAGTACAATGAAAATTTACAGCATCGTGCCAAAACTGAAAGAAAGAGTTAGTGGAAAGGACTCAGAGACACTGACCATTAGTCAGCTTCTCACGGGCAAAACATAAAAAGATGAAGAATTAATTACATTAAGAAATCTCAAGGAACATGGTTTAGATTAAAGGACACTCTTTTTAACCAGCCAGGTGAAAGGCTGATGTAGCACTGTTCCTGCAGATGTTTGGAAAGTATTTCACAAACTCTTACTTTGGAGAGTGCTCTAGAGGTTGTTACTCTTCCGCTGCTCCGGGCCATCTCCACTTTATCTTGAGTATAAAGAATGATAGAAACTACAGCATCTAGCTAAATAGTGGGGGGATCTTTTTAAAGAAACACAGTAAAACATGTGATAGTATGTTCCAAATCCTATAGATCCAGAATCTATAGGTGGGCAGGTCCCTTTTCACCCATAAGCAATAAAAATGAAGTAAAAGCCAATCTGTCAAAGCTCTGCAGGTTTCATTCAGTCCCTTGGCTCATATTTGCCACATATGAACACTGCACAAAGCAGTAAATTGCTATACTGAAATCCTGGAGCTCAGACCTAGTTGTGTGGTTTATCTTCATCAACCTGGTTCTATACTACTCTCTGGCTAGTAATTTTTAGCAGGACTCTGGCACCTGGTAACAGCTCTTTCTTATCTTGGTGCCTCAGCCCATCTTCACTGGCAGCCTCTGATCTATTCAGTGCTGCACTGCGTTCACTAAACATTAAGCACACAATGAGATTACTTAAACAAGATCTCAAGTAAAGCAGTAAGACAGACTATCAGAAAAACATTTCTGAAAATAGCATCCTGCCTTCCTTGGGAGCTTATGAAAATCACTAGAGGCGTAAGGACATTTCAAATCAGGGTGAGACAAGGTAAACTGAAAGCTGTAAGGTAGTGTAATTTTGTTTGTGCTCTGCATCTTGTTCCAGTAAGTACCACAGCATCCATTACCAAATGTGCTCTGTTCTCAAAGCAAGAAAAAAATCAGGAGGAAAAAGGCTGTGATTTTGAGCTCTCCACAATGTATTGATTTCAATAGGGCCAGTTCAGAGGGAAATATCTGTGTTCTTGGAGGTGACCCATTCTGCCAGNGTAAAGCCTGCTTGGTGGTACCAGTTCAGCTTTGACAGTCATGAGCTAGCTCTGACTGCTTCTATTCTCTGTACTAAATTTTTGGAGTCCACCTCCCCTCTTAAGAGCCCCTTCCAAATGATTTCTCTTTCTCATTTCTTTACCTTCAAGGCATCAGGCCAGAGGCAGGGCCAGGATCTGCAAGGAGATATGTTTACTGTTGCTTTTCCCATGCCTGCTTCCCCTTTCTGACTTTGTGCATTTTTCTGTAGCTTTTCTGATCATGTCTTCATTGTCTGGAAAAGGTGTTCCCTAATGGCAACAGCCCCGTGAGACAGTTTTTCCTTTACTATCTACATTTCATTGTCACAAGTGCAAGACAGGCGAGGGATGACTTATGTTAATGACAGAGAGAAAAGGTTCCATTGACTTTGCCAGGGTCACAACCTCACCCTAAGGGACCTATTGCTAGAAATGGGAGGGAACTGCCATTTTCACAGAGAATCTGCAACCTCTTAATTGTGTTGAAAAAACCCTCAAATATTTTCTTCACAGGGCAAAGTTCGTATCTTATTTCAGCTGAATATAGTGGCCGAGCGGCATCTGCTGCTGAAAAACCTTTAGAAGTTACTTAAAACTAAAACAGGCATAAAAGAGAAGGGTGGGAAAGGGTTGTTTGCTATTAAACACCAACAGAAACCAAGCTGGGCTTTTTGTCCCTTCCCTTCCCCCATTTTGTTCACACAGTCCTCATCACCCTTCAGACAGCCGTAGAATGCTAATGTTTATCATCACTCGGAGAATGAAAACTATGATAGAAATTAATTGAAATATTATTTTGAACCCTGCTTCATGAGTCTGGATCCACACCTATACATAATCTTTCCCTTCTTAACTCCCAAGAATGGCACTTCCCACACCCTATGCAACCTGTCACATTCAAACTCAAAGCAAGTATTTTAAACCAAGCTTTTTTTAAAAAAAAACAACAACTTGTTTTAACACAAACTGGCAGGTGGTTTTTATGAAGAAATGGTTTTAAATCAAAGTCTAATTGTCCTCATTTCACAGATTTTAGGACTTCACATAGCAGCAGACGATAAGGACGCTTAGAAGGATCCAGTGAAATGATACTGTAGAAAAGCTCAGCTTGGCCCTATTCTTTGTTGTACTTCCCGCCACTTTCTGAACTTTAGGAAGGCATTCATTTGTTCTGTTTTTCTCAGGGGTGAAATCTGTATGTGTGTAACCCTCAGCACTAATAACAATGTGAAAACCTTCACACATCAAAGCTGTGACTATGTGCTTTTGTCTATCCTAATGGTTTGAGAGAAAATCTTGATAAATCAATGTGGTTGCTTTTTTTTTTTTTCCTCCCCTTTCCTCTTTAAGTTTTGTTGTCTTGATTAGATAAAAAATAATAGGGGGCTGTCAATCTGTTTTCTTTTCAGGTCTTCTCTGTCTTTTTCTAAATTAGTTACAGCCTGCTTTTTGTAGCTTTATAGCCAGAATGACCTAATTTAATTACCATGACTTGTGTGGCTTAAAGATAAAGAGTTTTATTCAGTCTGCCTACTTTTGTGTAAGTTTTCCCTTTCATACATCTCTCTATATTTGGCATTCAGAATTCTTGTCCTCTGTTCCTCGGTAGGTTAACACAAGGTTAGTTTTATAGCATTGTCCATATTTTCACAAAAAGGCCTTTGATGCAGTTCTGCTTAGTCCCTGCTTCACTCTATCTGTGTGCTGTTGGTCTGGATGCCTTTGTGGGACACAAACGAACATTAACTGGGTCTTGGAAGCATGGGATGGAAAATACTCCTGCCCATCCTGAGGCAGAAATCCTTAAAGCATCAAAGCTTGTTCCTATACCAGCTACTTTCTAAGATTTTTATTATTTTATTTGAGGAAAATACTTCAGAAATCAATGCAGAGATGGGAAGATTGGAGGAGCAAGGGTGGTGCAGATGGATTGGTGACCACTCTGGTCTTGTAAAAACACTTTACAAGGAAGCATGAATCTCCCACTCATGGCAGGTTATATTTTCATTCATTTGGGGTTTAAAGTGCAAACAAAGAGAAGTAAAGCTTCCATACCCTCATCAGTAATACTGATCTTAATAAAAAAATACATTTGAAAACTCCAAAACACTAGTTCCTCATGTAGGGTTTTTTTGTTCAAAGGATCCTTTGAAAATACATGATAGGGTGGGATATGCACTGCACCTGAGAACAAGAAGTAAAATCAGAGTGCATTCTTAACAGACACAAATTCCCCATAGGTGCTGCAGTAGTATTTAGCCTGCATTGTAAAACTTCTGTCTTAAAACAATCTGCCCCAGGATGAAACTCGCACAAAATATGTCAAGAAATGTATTTAAATAAAAACTGGAAAGTTTCCAGCTGTTGAGGAATGTATGAAAATTTTTTGCCACTCCTTTACAAATCACACTGAGAAAAGGAAGGTAAATAAATGTATTTAAAACGCATTTCATTCTTTAGCTGTTTCAAGTCATTTGCACAAATCCATTAAAAGATGTTTTGTTCTGCAGTTGAGTCAAAAAGGATATCATTAAACCAAGGTTCAGAGGAGCTATGTAAACAGTACCTGAAAATAAACAGTCTTTGCTCACATGCCAGAAACTAACATGCTATAGATATGCAGCAGAAACACTATTTCCATGTGTTAAAACCTACAGCAAGCGGAGAGTCCACTGACACTTTCATGCTGGGAAAATGGAGAGGTGAATAATTTTTCAGTCATCATTAACTAGGAAAACCTAAGAAGAAATGAAGGGGTAAACAAAGGAAGATGCACTGGACTACTGTTTATACTAAAATAACCCAACAGTGTAGAGATGGATTTTTCATAAGCATCCACTAGTGACCTGCCTCAGCTCCCCTTAAAGCATTTGACTGGCTTCAATCATTTCTGATTATGAATCACTTAAAAAAACCAACAAAACCAAACCACAACAAAACCAACTCAGTAAATACTTTTCCTTCATCTAGTTCTTCCCTTCATAAACAGTACCAAGTTAAAAAGCAGCCACCTCTGAAGTGTAGTGCTGCACACATTCGGAAACCAAGCTGCTACACCTCTGGAAAGAAACTGGCTGAGGTCACTGGGGCAAACCCCTACTGTTGTTTCTGCTGGGTTTTAAAAAAAAAAGAAGGGGGAAAAGAAGTCCTGCTGAGAAGATAAGGTTTTAAAGGCTCCTCAGATAGATATAGGCACATGGGAAACTTTACAGCACACTATTAACCTTCCTTAGAAGGATGAAGTGTTGATGTGACCTTGATGAAATGAGAAGCTGCCATTTGGAAGGAGAAAAAGAGAGGTGACTAGAGGGCCTCAAATGCAGCATTTTCATCACTGAAGTGCACCTACCACACTGAGACTCTATTTTCACTAAGACAAAAATGGTTGTATGACATTCCTTGCTTGAATTAAGTGCTTCACAGTTGCCCACTCGCACCTCCTCTCCTAAGAGATTTAGCAGAGTGGGTTTCCCTTTACTGGCTTGGAAATTATGTTTCTTGGCCTTCTGCTGAGCTAGCACAAGTATGGCTGGTAACAGGTCAGCTGTAGACAGAATTTTGTGTCCTCTCTACCATGGAAGATAAATAAAAAGTAGTATGTCCACATGCATGCCTAGACAGTGTTGAACAAGATGCCCATTAACAGCCTGCCCATAACAAGCCTGCCCAGGCATTTGTTTCCCTCTTAAATCACGGGCCAAACAATAACCTCCCCTTCATGGACTTTTATTACTGGCTCAAAATTACTGCATTCATGCAATACAACTGACCAATCTGGCAGAGCCTCACTCCACAGACTTGGGGTGGGGTGTATTTTGGAGGTATTTGCATGTGTTTAAAGAATATCTAAAACCAAAGATGGCATAAAGATTGAACTAAATGTGCTGGCTCACTCAAGTGCAATGCAACTGTATGCCCATGCTTGATCCAGATCACCTTGCCATCACTGTGTGCAGCAGCAACAGGTTTGTATTAACAACTATGGACTCACAGCCTGAAACTGCAAGTAAGAATTAATTTAGTTCCTTCATCTTTGTAGGACAAAGTCACTTGATGTATCTGTAATCTACAGGCCTGTGGAATGTATTGGCACTTATTCTAGTTTTGATTAATAATGATCACATGCTCTAAATACTAAAAATACAATATGAAAAAAAAACAACCCTAACTTCTCTACAGATTACTTTAAGCTGTGACATAAGCAGATATAAGATCTCCAGTAACATAACTCTGTAGTATGAAAATGCCTTCAGGCTGTCCAAGGATACAAATGCTTTACCCAGGATATGCCACCTATATACACATCTGTAAAGTTCATGTCAAGAACATTGACAGATCCTTCTACTACCCTCTTGGAAATGTTAAAATACAGCAAGAAACCAGCTTATACAACTACAAAAACCTGCTAAAAAGAATGGCCTGTGATGTTTCTTCCTCTCTGTCAAAAGGGAGAAAGATTGACCAGGAAAACATGAAGGATAATAAATATTAGAGAAAAAAATTAATAAGTTTCTGTTACATTCCTGTAATCACTGCATCTGTTTATAATACCACATATTCAGATGAATGTTAAAATCATTGTACAAAGACTGTCTCCATATAAAGATAGTATTTTGCCCATGAACATTAACTACATTTTGCAGTAGTTTAAAAATGATTCTGTTGAACCTTACTGCACTCTGTAATACAAATGTGGATACATAATTTAGAAGTGCCATTTCATGTTTTATCTTGATACTACTAGTAAAGCCTCCAGCCCTTTTCTAAAAAGGCATCTACTTGGGCTTAAAAAGAATATATTTGAGGTCATTAGCAAAGGAAATTGCGACCATTAATTCTGACCTACCACAGGTTTTAAACTTAAAAGAAAATGCAACAAATGTGTTTTATGAATCCACATGCAATATTTTGGTTACAATGAAATAAAATGCTGATGTGTGCCAGACACCCTGAAATTGTTCTCCTGTGACTAATTCTTCTGAGATCGTTTTTAAATTAATCTCCCAGTGCTTGGTCTCTTCCCACACTTGTTATTAAACTAACAAAAGCAGTTTATACCAACCACAGTACAACCAAAGTAGTAAAATAAAACCTCTTTTCAAGCATTTGCTTTGCCCTGTTGGACAGCTTTACCTAAACTCACATTAATGTTGCATTAAATAAAATTACATCCCTATAATTTCATTTCAATATATCACATGTTTTGTTTCCAGGTAAGCAGTTTATGAATGGCTCAAGATCAGTTTATTATGGTAACTTATATCTATGGTTCTGATAGTTAAAAAAGGCACCAGCGATGGGTAAGAACAGCAGCAAATAGGCTATGAAAGATGTGTGGGACATGGAAATCTGTACCAAAGGGCTAGAATGAGAGCAACTGGCCTCCTCTAGAGGTTTTTCTGACAAAGGCAAGGTGTTTTTAGCAACCACGACTGATCACTTCTACTCTTCTTTCTAGGAAGGTGCAAATCAGTTTCTTCTATCTGCTCAGAGTATTTAGATTTTAAATGTTTCATAAAAGGCTACCTCTTCCTGTATGAGAGTGCCATGGCCCTTGATCTCATTTGGGGTCTAAAGATATTTTCATTTTACCAAAATCAATATAAAAAGAACCACAGGTAACTTTCAGAAAAGGTCATTCCTTATTTACATATCTGTCTTTGTTATATCCTGTACAAAAACTATGGCAGAATGAGATATGCCATGAGGAAAAAAACAGTACAGATCAATTCACTGATCTGTATGTGGATCACACAGTCACTGCATTTGGCAGAAGTGCACATCTGATCCTTACTGCAGCCAGATCCAAGAAAATAAAGGGCAGAATATGGCACAGATTCCACTGCTCTGATCATGCACAGAAACCAGCTGATATTTTGAGGTTCTGAGGTTACAACATGTGGCTCTTCTAAAGAGCAAACAGCAACCTGAGGGGTTTGTTTTGTTTTGTTTTTCAGCTGAAGTCTGACATGCATTAAATGTGAACATTTGGAAGTCATATTGTTCATTATGCATTACATATAATTGCTTTAACTTTTATAGGATGCAGTCGTTAAACTGACTTTCCAAATAATAGAGCACTTAACAAACCCCACACCGACACGTGACCCAGTGAAGATGAATGAGCATGGTGTCCAACTGTACAAACACTGTTTACTCTGGTGGAGATGCAAACACCCCCTTTTCAACTCAGTGGTGATGCTTGCAAATGGAACGGGTGTATAGGAAGCAGGCCACACTGTGATCTATGAACAGATATACACATAGAAGTATAAATTATTTCTGGCACGGATTTATTGCACTCAAGATTCTCTGAACAGCAGGGAGAGATCTGATATGTGAAACAGTAGGCCCCAGCCAATTAAGTCTGTGACAGATAAGAACCCTTCCTTAATTTGTGCTGTTGGGTTTATATGTGGTCTGCTCCCTCTGTGATTTCATGTTCCCCCCTGACTTCACTGAAATACAATTTTTATCAGCTGGGATCCTGGCATTCTTTCCAGGTGCAGCAAAGAAATACCACATTGGGAAGGAATGAAGTATGATATGGGGGTCCTGTCTTTCCCAGCCTTATGGGAAAGAATATTTTTGTAGTTCTACTCCTGTGAACAAGGAAATAAACTAATTTATTAGACACGTAAGTGTATCCTTTCAAAGCACCGAGGGACTCAATCAAGGAACATCCATTAATATCTGTAACAGCAGCAAGACTCAAGTATGCTGCTTTGCAAATTTACCTTGCCAGGGCTGTGCAGAAAAGGTTTCTTCAAAAACAGTCAAGAAAATCTCCTAAATCATGGATATCTTGCATTGCTTTTGGTATCTGTGCATTATTACATTCTCAAAGTTAAAGTTTTTCTAAGCAATATCCCTAAGGTACATAGAGACCTGGGGGGTATTTTAAGTTGTTGAGATGGCAAATTCAACCTGATGTTCCAGATAAAGGAACTTCTAAAATTTTAGACTAGAACTTGCTTGGAGGGAATTGGATGTAATCCCTTTCCACTTATTTTGGTCAGTGGGGATTGAGACAGGAAGATTCAAAATCACACAGAACAGAATGAGTGAGGACTCCTCAGTCCCATTTTACATGGTCTGATGGGCATATAAAGATGGACTCTCAGAGATCTTTCCTATCAGTAGACTCAAGCAACCTCACCAGGTATGTCTGCAGAACACCAGCCCTTCTCCTCCGCTCCTCTACTTGGTTTCCAGACAAAACAAGCCCTGCATGTTGGGTGGCTGGAGGACAGTCCTCTAGGTGTTATAGAGATTACTGGCTCCAGACAGCAGTCTCAGTGACCTGATACAGAAAATACTAGGCCAAACATTCTGGGAAAGAAAAATCTACCTTCTCATCTATTTCTATCTTAAATTAAAATTAAAAGCCCACGCTGGAGGGAAGGGGGGAGAAAAAAATTCTTTTTGGTACAGCAGAGAAATATTTTTGGAGGTCTTACAGGAGGGATTATTATTTTTTTTTCTCCCCTCTTGTTAACTTGACTTATTTGTATATATCTTTAGATATCTCAGTCAAACTTCACATAAAAATTATTTCCAACAAAAGAGATTCATGCTTCTGGATAGAAAACAAGTAAAACTCAGATTTGAATTCCTCCCTTACTTCTGTGACCTGGGGCAACTACTGCTGCCTTTTAAAATATGTGTGCTTCTCCTGTCCCTAGTGATTGTTATTAATACAGTTTAGGGAAAGTGGTGATAAAGATCAATCCCCTACCCAGAAAAGAAACATTAACTGCTTCTTTCATGTCTTCCATAGTGAGTGAGCAGCTACAGTTTCAAATGATCCCCAGATGTTTACTACTTCTTGCACTCAAAAGCGGTTTAGGTTTTCTCCAGAGCATCTGTGCCACATTGGGTATTTCTGGTGATCCTGCAGACTTGAACCTCTTGTCCTCTGAAGAATATGCAAAGGTCAAACAGAAAGTCTGCATGGTGTAGAAATCCCCAGTGAAAAATAAATGAAGAATGGTCTCTTACCATTGGCCAACTCAAACTATGCCTCTGCATGCTAAACAAAATATTCAAGGAATTCCTATGGAGATGGGTATGTGAACATTACAAAGTTTTCACTTTATTATAGAAAGATTTAATGATTCCAGCCAAAGAATAATGTCTGATGTCTCTCAAAAAAACCCTGTTATTTTTCTGGTTCTTTACAGCAGTGTTTTCCAATTTCTTTATTCTTACTCAAAGCTCAGACTTCTCCTCCCTCATTCCTCCTGTCTGGAGTCCTTTATTCATGTGGTCACAAATTTCTGCCACTTTGACCATTACCGGGATCCTTTCCCTGTGTGACCCAGCACAATTCCCTGCCTGCGTTCTCCTGAGCTGAAAAACGTCAGGAGGGTGACAGGGCTGATTAGTTAAGAGAGTAGCTGCACCCCAGAGGTAAAAAGGCATTTTCTTAGATGTGGGAATTGATCACAATACATGCCTAACCTCGGGTTTCTGAATTCTGATGTCAGACAACACCAGTAAGCCTCTGAAACTAAACTCAGAACTTCAGTGGACTTCAGAGTTTATACTGCCAACAGAATCTCTAGTTACGTAATTACAATAATGACATGGATTGAAGTATAATGACATGAGTACTGTTCAAATAGATTTCAGGGCCAGTGTGGCATAATGTGGATTTGGAATCAGGTGGTATCTGTTATACACATGGAATCAAGAGATATTAATTATCTGTTCTGTTATTCTTGGTCTGGCCTCTGAATGCAGTGCAACCTGGGCAAGTTCACTCTTTTCTATGTCTCTGAACTAAGTTAAGACCCAGAGTACTGGAGGAGATCAATCATTCCACTTATCTTTAAAAAATAAGAGGGGGGATGGGGGGTGTGTGTGGAAGCAGGGAGAAACATCTTAAGAAATTATAGAAGAGACAACCTAATTTGACTATCTGGGAAAACATCTGGAAAAATTATTACAATCAATTTACAGGCACCTACATCAGTATAGGCTGAAAAACAAAGATTTATTAAAAACAAATGCTAACCTATTTTACTATCCTTCATTTACAACTGGCCTGGTGAAGAGTGGGAGGATTATTATGTAAATTTGCAGAGTATAACAAGGATTTTGACACAGTTGAACATAAAAGTCCAAAAAGCAAACTGGGAGAGATGGTTAAGATTAAACAGATGCACAGTTGTTCAAGGGAAGAAATGCTCAGAAACCAGTAATCAGTAGTTCACTTGCACATAAAGAGGTAAGCAAGCAGTACAGTCTACCTCGTGTACAAGGTGTACTATGACAGTATAATATCTTACAGTAGCAGCAAACAGTAATTAGTATTACTAGTAATAAACAAGGTCCCCAAAATGCCTACCAAAGCACCTCATTTTCTGGACACATTTAATGTGCTGAAATGGATTATTTTCTTGAATTTAAAATATATTCTTTCTTGCCTTTTTTATTTTTTTTCTGCTCAGATTGTTTCTGCTTAGAACAAACAGGGAAAAGCAAACCAAATTTCCAAGTTTCAGTTTACCATGTAAGATTTTCCTGCAGAACCTCTGGGCAAAGGACTCACTTCCTGGCCTTGGAAATGCTGACTTGCCTGCTTGTTCTCAAGTGAGCAGCTGGGGAAGAAAAACTGCTCTTCTATTCTATATTTATATTGATTTCCTATTGTTTATATTACAGCAGATTACCACATCAAGGCAGCAGGGGTATCACCATAAAAGAGTCAGGTAAATTCTGGAGTAAACGCAGGAATCAAGCTTCAAACTTTTTCTTTGCAAGTATTGGTAATATATTATTAATCTTAGATACACTTTTTATATAAAAAATACAAAACACCTATAGCAATACCTAATACTATACATCTGGTATACTAGATACAACATGAGCCTATTTCAAGACTGAAACTATCTTGTTCTTTCATCCCTCCATCACTAATGTTTCAAAAGTGATGAATAATAAGGATCATAGTCCCTTTAAATTTGTAGACATGATGACAGCTAACAGCAAAATGAAATAAATAATACAGCTCCTCTTAACTACTGCATACCTTATGTTATCCCGTGTGTCCAGGTAAAATCACTATGGAAAAATCAACCTCAAGCTGTTCAGCAGTGGTTGGATTCCTTAGACAGGACACTACACCGTATGCATACTTGGATCTTCACAAGTGGGGCTTCCCACAGGAAGTAGCATCAAAACCAAACATTAATTGGTAGCATTTATGTAAATACCTGAAAAACAAGGATGAATAGAAGAAGAAAACTCCTCCAAGTTAGATGATGTTTATAATGCAATAGGTAATTTTATAAGCAAGAAACAAAGAAGTGCACCGTTAGGCTTAGAACACTGCATAGCAAGGTAAGAATAATAGTAAGAACAATTTTCATTCTACTTCCTTCCCTATGCAGTTGCCCTAACTAGTCCCTGATGATACAAAAACTGACCTTCCTTAACGCTTTGTCCCACTGGAAGCAATTAATGCTGACAAACACAAGCACTTTCCAAGAGCTTTAAACAAATTATTATCTGGAGACCCCAACAGTTTTGTCATTACTATAACCAGGTAAATAAAGACAGAATATTGTGCCATACAGGGCATTAATTTTTTTTTTTTTACCTTCTTGGTATGCACTGTTCCTTTCCCTTTCTTTTTGTGAGGAATGATGCCCATGTTCCTCACATGCTGTGTGAACAGCAGAGATGGAGGAAAAAATACCCCAAATCACAACAGATTTCAAAGCCAAAATCTAACACTTGATATGGTTGACTTAACTTAGAAGATGTAATGAAAAACAAAAGCCTCTGATCCTAATTTCAGGGCAATTATTCTAATGGAGCACTCAAATAACTGAGCTGGGCTCCTCATTTTAATTAATGCAAAAATGCCTATTCGACATAATTGGATCAAACCATACGGAAATTAAACAGTCACATATATTGTTAAAACAAGACAAACAGGCAGGCTTAAAATTAACTTCTCTAGTTATGTGCAATGGTCAAAACTAACCAAGTTGTTAAGTCTCTGTAGTATCAGAACCAAAATACCTGATCTGAAAAGTATTTCGAACAGACTTTATGATCTCGTGAGGTTTCCACTGTCTTTACTGTGTTAATCTGTCTGAATTTGGCTGGTATCAAATTTTTATCAAATGGACTTGCAGTTACCTTACATACAGTCTAAGCGCTGCTGGTACACACACCACAGCTTCCCCTTGGAAGCTTAAGAGCGTTTCTTCTCTGGGTGGACTTCGGTGTTTTCTGGGAGATTTCTTCCCAGGAAATTAATCCAGTTTTTTGAAGCCAGTTGCAGAAGGAGCCCCCCATCCGAGTGCGGGATGAGGCCCTCCTGCGTGCGTAGCCCGTGCCCCCTTTCCTGACCATGCGTGTCCAGGGTCCTGGCCCTTCGTCCCGGGCCTCCAACGCTCCTGGAGGTCTGCCGCGATGCCCGAAGCAGTCTGCCCAAGAAGATGAGGAGGCTGGAGGCTGGAGGAGGTGGCTTGGAGGAAGACGCTGCCTGTGTCTCGCAGGTAAGGGCNCCACAGACTCCTACTGTCAGTAGTGGTGTACAACACGTGCAAATAACCCCACTGGTCCTCTGCCATCTCCCCGGGCAGCAAGGCAGCCTTCCCATCTCCTCCTCCAGGCAAAGGCAGTGAGGGACTTGTGTGTCTTGGGCTTATAAATGGCCCAGATGGCAGCCACCTTCCTGTTCAGCTCCACCTGGGACTAAATGCAAGAATAAGTTGTTCCTAAAAACTATAGAAGGTAACCAGCAACACTGCAATGCTTAAGGATTCTCTGAGGACCATAAGACAAACTACCCCTTTTTCTACAATTCTGGGCAATTTTTGATCTCCTAGAGCACTGTCAGACACAGTTACATGGCTAGGGTTATCTCATTAAGTCACTACATAAAATTTGTTTACTGACTTCCTCAAAGTATTCTTGGTAGAAACCAAGAGCAGAAGAAATTTTTGTTTCATGGAAGGCCACATGTTACAGGTTAATTCATGGCATTTGTTTCAGTTCCTGGAGATACTCAAGTTTATTTGTTGTGCTAGAACCTGCTTTAGTATCTTAAAATGTCTCCTGAAGAAGAGAAAGACATTCTGCAGGAATAAATATTTTAAACAAAGCTAGAGACTGCATATTCTGAGAGGAAGTAATTAGATAAAATGGTGTTCTGCTTTGGGGTCTTTTAACAATGAAGCTTACAAGAAACCCAAACAAACAAAAGAGAATCAAGAAGAAAACAAACAAAAAACCAAGAAACCCAAACAAACAAAAATTGAAAACAAAACCTCAAGAAACTGCAACATAAACAAAAGCCTCAACATGGGCTGAGACAAGAATCAAAGGGACTGGCATCTTGAGGGAGGGGGGGACCCAGAAACAATGAAACAGGTAAAAAGGTAGCTTTTAGGTAGTGCTTGATTCTTCCAGTTACAGTATGACAAGAGTAACTAGGAGAACAAGCACACAAATTTGAGAAGTTGTTATTACTTTACAGGAAGCATGTCAGACAACTCAGAAAGCGATATAAGCACATCAGAAAACCTACCAAGTTATCTATATATTTGAAACAGAGATAAAGGGCTTTGAAATATGCCATAAATTTCTATGTGGTTCCACTTCAAGAAGCAGAAACACTACCTTTTTGTTATGATCACAGCCAAGAGAAACAAGTTTTAATGTTACAGTTCCAGTATCATCCAATAAAAACCAATCCCCAGCATGTTTAAGAACAAGCAGTGATGGCACAAACCCTCTGCACTGTACCTGCTCAGCAAAACACAAGCTAGGAGTGAAAAGAGTAGAGATTTCTTAGGGTTGTTTTCACTAATCCAAGCTTTTACTTCAAGAAATTTTAAAAGAAAAAGGAAAGGCAGATGCCACTTAATGCCTGCAGTGGTGATGAGAGTAAAAGCATTTTACAGGTCATGTTCTTAAGATGTGCTGTAAAAGTTTTGGGGACAGAACAAGGTGTAAAGCCACAATGACCCCCAAGATAAATGGCAATTATGGATCTAAGGAAGAGAAACAGGTTTAGGGCAGAACTTGCTCCTTAAGTGAGCTAAGCTCCTTCCATAAGCAGAAGGCCTTTCTTCTGTCACTAGAACAAAGAAGCAGGACAGCTCTAGCAGAAATTCAGTCTGACAGAAGTAGCTTTTCAATCCCTCTGCCATGCCCTGTGCCACTACTGCCTTCCCAGACTCCATTTTGGAAGTCCCCAGCATTATTTTTCAAGACTGGCAAGTGGAAGCTGCAGCTTCAGAGGGTTGCTGGTTACCGTCTAATTGTTGTTTTGTCAGACTTGATCTACTTGAAAGATTTCAGAGTTTTACAAAATTAATTGACCTGGCACATCAGAAGACCTCTATCAGACATTTTCTCCAATTTCTTGTTTCAAAGTAATTATTTTTAAAACACCATCCTTACCTTAAGCAGATTGCTTAAGAAGGTTGAGTATTTCAAACCACATTCAAGAGAAGCTACTTCAATTCTTGTGATCCAGAACTGGAAAAAAAAATAAAAAAAAGAAAACTTAACATCTCAGATGCTAAAATAATTCAAGCATAAACATTTGTCATGTTCAACTGCTGATATTTTGTAAATATAACATTTACAGACATATTATCTTCTCATTGCAACACAGATGCATGTGAATCAGTTGCAGAGCAGAGCTCTTGCTTGCTGCAACAAATGTAAATGGAGTTGTCTCTAGGAAACCATTGCCACAGCCCCCTGAAGAAGAGGGAACCAGTAGAGGTGTCCATTCCACACAGAGAATGTGTGAAGGGTTGCACAGCACACTTTGTGGCACTTACCCCTGCTCCATAGCAGACCAGTAATTTAACTGATCGGATGCACTCATTCTGCATTGTATCATGGGAAGGTCTGCATCCACATTCGTCCATGTGAGAAAAACAGAAAGAAAGCCTTCTATTCACAGATGCCAGGAACACTGAAGGGAGAGAGGAAAAAGTCAGAAAAGGTGTGAAGCTCTGGATCATTCCCTTTCCTTCATTCATAAACTCCCATAGCTATGGCCACAATGAATAGCTCATAGCTCTCATAGGGTATAGCCTTAAATGTGAATAGTTAATAAATACAAGATTTTAAGGGAGAAACACAGAATCTTTAANGCCCGCCTATATATTGAGGGAACCTAAGGCTGTCTCTGTAACGCGAGGAAGGGGTGGAGCGGGG
>VWZY01012039.1:0-49125 GCA_013399075.1 Chloroceryle aenea
CAAGCAGCAATATATTTTCAGTATTTTTCCTTCCGTTTTCAGAAAGAAAAATATTTTTTTTTAAACAATGGTAAGAAGAAAGACTCTAGAAGCTATTCCTGAATTTCATTTCTCATTCTTTTCTCTGACTTTAAGAAAAACACTTTAAACTCTCAGAAGCAGATAAACTTCGTCCATGCAAGTACTGTAAGCCCCTTTTTCACTTGTTCACTTCTTCTGCTCATCCTCCCTTTGGGGTAGCATTCATATTGTAACTGCATAAAACTGATGTATGGACAATAAATAAATAAATCATATGAAATTTTGGACTCAAAAAATATTTTTAGCAAATGTGTGAAATACATTGTTTTCTAGAATTCTTGCTTTGAACTTTAATCAAATATTATTTGTGAATTTTTTTGAACCCTTTGTAGGTACTTAATGGTGCCACTTAAATTATAAACACAAATGACCAGAAAGAGGAAAATTATAAACTCTGATAAGAATAAAATTCAACAAAATATATATTATAAAGAAATTTTAAGTTAATGAAATCACAAGTATCTTATCAAGGCACATTTGTATACTACCATGATGCATCTTACTGAACTTAGGTTATTAACGGGTACTAAACAAAAAATATAATATCAGCAGGATGAACAACATCAGAAGACAGTTGCCACTAATTATAGTGTTCTGCCAGAATTAAGGTAGTAAAAAAATATAGCACAAGGAACAAAAATGCAATTAGAATGAATTCAAAAAACATGGTTGAAACACTTCTTTGCTTCTTGCTTCAAGTCCTTTCCCGCTGAGAGCAAAACAACATGCCAGCAAGAAAGGCACGAAGAGCAGCTGGCAGTCCAATAACATAGTAGAGCTGTCAATGATGTCCACATGGTTCTCCACATGAGGTTTTCAGAGAATCCTGAGATACTGTAATCTATAATGCATTGGGGAAAAAAAGACATCCCTTTTCAAGGCCATTCTCCACAGAAGACAAATACATGGTTAATGCAAAATAAAACCACACCCCTTTATATTTCTTTAAACCAGAAACTAAGAAAAGGACATTGTAAAACAAAAAGTAGTGAAAAACCCTACAGCGAAATTAGTGTAGAAGTTTATCTATATCAAGCAAAAACTGTTCAGATGATGTCCAGTAAAAAAAAAAAACCACCAAAAATCCCAGAACAATTAGAAAGAAAATATTACATAAGATTATAATGATAAATGATTTTTCAGTTCCTTCTATTTTATAATTCACTTAAAAAACACTAGTCTTATATATGTTTATAAGGAATTACTTCGTTATTAAGTACACAACTAAGACTGAGGAAGCTTATGGAACTTAATGTGTTTTGATACAGTTCATTTCAAATTTTATCATTAATTGCAAAAAACTGAGCTTTCAATGCTGCTTTAAATAGAAGTGTTTATTAAATTATAAAAAAAATATTAATACTTCTGTGATTTAATATGTACTTGCATTTTGAATTTGAACACAGCAATTGAAAGCTTTTCTACTTCTTTTGTTAATACTGTCCAGCTAAGTGGTACATTTAGGCCTAGCTTTTAAAAAAAAAAAGTTCCATAATTACTATGACAAGCAAACAATTATTAAGAAGGCTTTTGTCCTCTCTCTCTTGTATAAAGTGAACTTGGTTATTTCATATTCGACCATACTTTTTGTAGTGATTACTTTTGCCCTTTATATATGTTGATATATAGGCTGGAGTACCGCCCCTCCCTCCTACTTCACTGACCTTGATTTCTTCAGAGTCATTTCTCTCATATATCCTCACTCCTCCTTCATGGCTAGAATTACTGTTATGTAGTTCTTTTTACCCCCTCTTAAGTACGTTATCCGAGGGAACTATAAGGATGAAATGAAGTTTCTTATCTGTTTATAAGAAATAAATAAACTATGTATGATAGATAAATAAATAATAACTTCCTGAAATCACAGCTTCACTTATACAGTATAAAAATCTCACAGGACTGTTTTTTTCCTGTTGTTTGTAAGGTCTTTATTGTTGTTTAGCTGGTTTTCAAACAGTAGTATGTAATCCCTGTCTGTGTTTAAGGCTCCAATACAGAGTCAAGCTAACAGGTCATTTTGGTTCATTCCACAACTCCATAACTTTGTTTTCTTAGGTGATATTTCAAGGAATGTGATTATGAACTCTCAGAGTCCTAATACCTGCCTGCTATGAGCGCATTATCAATGTATTCAGTAGCTTGCTGTCATCAGGTCATAAGTAACTACTGTCTTGTCACAGTTCCACTGACCTTTAGCAAGTCAGATCAAACGGCCTAGAATCAGTAACTTCTATTATTTTAGGAACAGTACTCTGGGATGTCTGTCCTAGAAGTATGAAAATCTATGAAGTGAAACACTAACAAACAAAAAAATAAAACCCAACAAACTCAGAACAGAAAACAACCCTGCTCTTGGCCAGCATCAGAATTTGGGCTATATTGCTATTAAACTTTAGTCATCGGGTGGCAATGCCTACTCTATTACATTTCTTCCATGGACATTTGTGATGTTTATCCTTCATCACTTTATATCAGCCTTCAATAAAGTATTTCTGTTACACTTGGCACAAAAAAAAACCAAACCCAACCCATAGCCCATATTTTAAAAAAACCCAAAAAAGTCTATGACATTGAAGTCTTTTATTTTCAGAGCCTCCTTTCAGCACCCTTTACCACCAGTAAATACTAGTGTTTAGACAGTTGTTTAGCCGTCTTCCTCAAATAATCATTTTACTTCACCCCACTTCTTTGCAATGGAGCTATTTTTAGTAGGAATGCTTCGTCTGCTATCTTTGCTTTGATACATTGGTAATTTTGAAAGAGAAGCTCCTATTTAGTCTGAAGAAAGAGTCAGCCATTATTGTGTTGCATTATACTTTGCAGAGATACTAGCTGCTAAATAATTAATAGATTTCAGAAGCTACCTAATCCATAAATATTACAATGGAACTTACAGAGGTGTGTGGTAAGTGGCAAGTGGGGCTCTCTTGCTCCTTTCTTGCATTGCCTGTGATTTATATAAATATATCCACATTCCTTTGGCACTTATTTAATACTGACAGGTCCGTCTTAAGAGATCAGTTCGGCAAGACTTTTACATTTTTTTCCCTATATAGCCTAACAGCATCAAAGATTTACCCAGACCCTTTCATAACAGTGGCTAATAGTGGATGATATGAAGAAGAATGCTTTTTCTTTTCATCTTGTAATGGAAAGCTGCTCTTGCATCTCCATTGATCCATATTGAAGGAACTTTCAGTCAAGAAACTACAAACTATACTGTTTACTAAATTAAAAACTATGTGGTGGAATAATAAAAGCAGAACAGAGCTTGACTTTTCCTGGTGTGTAACTTTGACAGCCAGATCCCTCTGGAGCTTGACCAGTAGAACAGAGATCTTGAAAATGGATTCGTTTCAGAAAAATTTCTTCTTTCCAAGATCAATGGAATCAACCACAGAGTTATTACATGCAGGCTTAACTGCCCATATTTCTGCCAGTGCCAGTTTAAAACAATTGCTAACCCTCACTGCTTGCTTTAGTATGTGTTGTTCCTCCACTTGTGTTTCAAAGCTAGGTGTAGGCCTGCCAATGTGAACTGATCTGGATGAAAGGACTAATTTTGGCAAGGCTGGTTTTGAGATCAGTATCAGCCTCTTGATTTCAGTAACAGCTTTATGACTGTAAACAATAATGTATTTCAATATTTGTTATAAAAGCAAAAAAAAGAAACAAAAAGCTATGGAATATTGTTACACAGAGCAATTTTTTTACAGCATGTTAGCTCTCAATTATATCAACATTGTATTTTGTTATAAGCATAGAATGGCAAAGGAAGATTTTAGCAAGGTGATTGGGATTCTGGTGGGAAGGCACCTCACCTCAGAGTTAAGTCAGTCCTGCCTGATTCAGTTCTTTATGATGCTCAGCCCCAGCTGAAGTAGGGATGGCCAGAACAAGCTAGCAAAGAACACCATAAAATGCATATAAACTCAAGCCTTTGGGAACAGGGCAAATTGAAAAATAAATATGTAAATGTAGACAATCACTACTGAATTACAACTACTAATGTAATAGAAAGCTTTTGCAAGACAGTGGCTGATGCTGAATTTTGGACCTGTCATTCATATACATAGGAAATAATCACTTTACTTATGAAAAGTAAGTTTTCAGCAAATATCTGTGTCCAGTTGTGGCTTTACTTTTCAGTAAGAATATATATAGCTGGGAGAAAGTGCAAGGGACAAAATTAAAAGCAGTCTTGTAAAGAGATTTTGTGAGAAACATTTCAAAAATCTGATTTGGGGGGGGCAGAATACAGAAGATAGAGGCTGTATACACAACAGTGTTCAAATGAAGTTGCTATAGAGAAGATAAGTTAGAATGACCAATAAGATCCCATCTGATTAAATATAAGAGCAATTTAAATTAGATGACATGGAAAGAAATAGCCTAACCCTTGGAAAAGAAAAACATTGTAATACATTACACTGAGAAAACTTTACTATTGAAGTTCTAGGCACATGGTGTTTGCTTCAGTGCAGGAGAATTGATTAGCTTTTCTTTTCAGATTTCTTTCAAATCCAGATTTCTTGGTTTCTTTCCACCCCCACAGAAACTCTTCTTCATAACTCTGTTTCCTACCAGGTACCTTAGTCCTTCCAGCTTCAATTCTGAAATGCTTCAGGGCAGAACATACTATGACAGGTGAGAATATAGCTTGATAATGGGGTATTAACAAGAGCATTATTAAAAACCAAACAACCAAACAACCAAACAACAAAACAAAAGAAGACAGGCATCTTATTTCCTCCTCACTCTTCTTTGTATTAAAATAAGGCCAAGCTACTGCAAAGAGCCAGTGGTATTGAATGGGATATTGCACTAGTAATGAAAAATCAGTAAGTTTAGAACTGTGGTTCCCATAACAACCATTTGATACTGCAGAGTTAAAAACAGTTTCTAGAGTAGTGAGGCTTCCTAGATCTCAAAGTGCTACCAGACACCCTTAATCACAAGGGAGAAACTGGACTTTAGTTCTTAAAACTTCCCAACAAAATGTCACAGATGCAACATAAAGTCAAGAGAACAGGTTAGTGAAAAAAAATGGACCTCACTGAAATAGGAAAGGAGCAAATAGGAAAGGTCTTTGTAATTATAAAGTCACACACACTTACACTGTAAACTCACAGCTCTTGATGTGTCATCCCAACTCATGATTTCTGATAATAACAACAGTTTGCTTTTGGCAAGTTGTGGGAAACAAAATGATTGGTTTTGTGTTAAGAATAAAAGCTTTTCCTAACTGTATTTCATAATCAGCATGTAGTATTGATTATCTTCATCTCACAATACATTTACATCCTGAAATGATGACAACACATTATAATAATATATTTTCTATAACTGTGGTGAATAAAACAATATATGAAGAGGCTAAAAGATGGGTACCACAATAGAAGCTAGTCTTAGTCATTTCAGGCCACAGACACATCATCTCCAATTTTTCTAAAGGGAAAAAAAAAGGCAGGAAAAACTTAATGAAGCTGAACAGGCTCCTGTCTATTTATTTCTCTATTTATTCTTACAGTGGAGAAAGAAACAAGATGTGGTAAAGACACCTGCAGGCACGAGTTTATCCAATTAGTCATATTTCCATATAAGCATGTAGACAACAAACTGTAACTTCACGAGTTTCTAATGTATAAAGAACATAGAGCCAAAGAGTTTCAAAGGAACAAAAGGAATCACACCTATGCGGTCATGCACATGCAAGTATACCTGTATACATAAATACAAGTTATAAAGGTTGCTATGGAACTATCCTGCATTGAAGATAAATTGTAACGCGTTGCATCAAACCCTTCTGGAAGGGAACAGCTCTGCCTTGCAAGTTCAAGTTACTGTGTGCTACTCCCAGGAGCCGTGCAGGCAGATCAGAACCACCCTTCAAAAGAGGTCCTGGAAATGCACACTGTACCTCCATCACACATCAGGACGTATCCTGATAAAAATGTGATGTTATGTATGGCAGGTTGTTACACTCTGGGAAACTTCCACCTAAAATTCCAACCCTAAGTGTTGCTGGATGACTGCCTGTTTTGCAAAACTATAAAACTTGTCAGAAATCTTAGTTCTGTGCAAGCATCCTGCATGCCAAATTGGTACTATAAAAATAGCTGACTTCTGTTCTGTTGGAGTTTTCTTTAGAAATTGCACATAACACCAGAAAAATGTTTTCTTGCTTTTTTTTTTTTTTTAAGTTGTAACTGCTGTTAAAAGCTGCTCATCCAAGCAATCTAGATTACATAGTTCCAAAAAGTTAGTCAATAAGATTTTTTCCTCCTTCACACTTTAAAAAATACATGTTCATTTGTTGTGACTGCAATTTTTCTGACATAATTTACATATGTATGACAAGTTCAGAAACTGAGATATTGTTGATTCCATGGAAGCAAAATCTACTCAAGAAGAGTCATGATTTTATCCATTGCTATTTAGCTAGCCACTTCTGTCTTCTCATCTGGTGATCCTTGTTTCTTTTCCACACAGCATGTTTTTATGAGTCAGAATGCTAGAACTGTGTGTATCATTAAAATTAATTTTGTATTTCAGAGTGAAAACGGCAGTTGCAGTGTAATTTAGGAAGGATTAAACATAATGGCACTAGAGTCCTACTCTTAGGGAAAAGTTGCCACGCATGTGATGAGATGATCAGCTCTTTCAAATAAATAATCTGGCCAAAATATAAAACCAGCTAAAGTAATTTCTTCTTGAATGGATAACTCCATGTCCATGAGAAGACATGCTGGCACATTAACGTGGGCATGCATTGCAGGGCGAAGACAGGACCCCAGAAGCTCAAGATCAGCTGGTAGTTCAGGTTTTGGTCTTGTTTTATTATTATTATTACTGTGCATACATATAGTAATAAGGCTGGTAGGTCCTCATTTTATCTTGGAAGTAAAACCTAAACTAAGTACATATAGGTAATTATAGCATTTAGATACTTAGTCAGGAAAACTAACAAAGCAATGTTTTGAAGTTTCTTTTAGTGGTTATTCTATAAAGACAAGTAATTTCCCCCATAATTTCTAAAAGAGTTTTCATACTGTGAAGGACTATAAAGTAATCATTATAGTTACGTTATCATTACATTTCATTATTAACCTCTATATTTTTGTCTTGAAAATTTTAGTAATGCTATTGTGTTATCAAGTTTGTGGCATAGTAACAAAGATAAGATGACAGTCTAACTATTACAGATATTAATTTATGACATAGCTGTCCTACTTTATTATAATATAGCAACACCACTGAAAAAAAAAAACAAACAAACAACAAAACAAGGGAATAGTAAGAATATAAAAATGAACACCAGCATACTAGATTTTACATGAAGGTGTAATGGACGTAAAGAAAATAGAGAACAATCGGAATCATCAGCAGAGGTAATAAGCTGCCACTCCTAAGCAGTTTAAATGAACCCATCCAATTTACACAATCCACTAGCCTCACTTTATCTCACAGCAATTATCACAATCTCACTGATGCTTTAGTGTGCTACAGGAAATACAATCCTCTGCTTTCCCTTGAGTCTTGCTAAATAAGCAAATTATATTGATTGTCGTCTTAATGGAAAGCACTAACACAAAGTCCTTGAGGCCTTTTATTTTGTGGAAAAGAGTAGAGAAATGTTCTATAAAGTCCTTTTGGCTTTTTTTTTCAGTTGAGAAGGAACATTTTACAATAAGCTTAAAAAAATCCAAAACCACCAAACAACAAACATGCTTTTCACTTGTATAACTCAATCCTCTTTCCAACGTGAACGAAAGAAGCAGTTACTTCAGCTACCATGCAGACAGATGACTGCAGCAAACAAACAGCCTTGTCATAGTAGTGGCACATTTAGCTTCAATCAGAATTATCCAACTTACTTATTTTCCTTGCCAAATAGAGAGCTGTAACATTTCAGACACCTGCTTGTTGACAATAATGTGGTAACCATTGTCTTACTTATTCAATAAGGAATTCTTTTTTTTACTTCCTTGTCAGACAAACAGTTAAGAGATTGAATGAGAGATCCTATGTCCATATGAGGTTTCCCTAACCATGATTTTTCACATTTCATGAGTTGTGAGGCTCAGAACTTTAGAACTACAGTTCTCTGGAAAGGCAATCTTGAATGAGCAATTGGAGTAAAAAGTCTTAATAGTGTAAAGTAACAGGTAGGAAGCCAAGGCAAGGAAATGAAAAACAGGGACAGGGTCTTGCAGGAAGCGTGCAACAGAACTGTCAGATCAGTTGTGTCCTAACCCTTTTCTCCTTCTGCCCTTCATCATATATTTTACTACTGTTCAGAACTCATAGTCCCCACAAAATGATATCAAGACATTTCAGTCAGCTTTTATACATCTCAGACTGGAATATGTTTGCTTTTTACCTCATACTAGTGCATGCAGAAATAAAACAAAACAGAACTTCTTTCCAAATAAGTGTTTCAGTCTTATTCTTTTTCACTGATTTAAGACTTGCCTGGACCTGAAATTACTAGCAACAGAATATAGAAACATGGCTTTAAAGGTGATCAAGATTTTGTGCTATTCATTTTCACTTTGGGCTAAGCTAGTAAGAGAACAATAACTGACAGGTAAAATCAGATGCAACTAAATTACCTAAAAATCTTATTTTTCCACCTGGAAAAAACAAAGGAGAACAACACATACTTCTTGTTTAGGAGGTTACAATGAGCCACTCTTGCCACTACTGCTCAATGAAAAAAATGAGTATTTGCTTCAGCTGCTTCTTTTGACAGAGGCAAGAAAAGAAGAGTGCTGCAACCCAAAGACCTGGTGTACTCAAACATGATGGCTGTACAAAAAAATATAAAATGATGGCAGCAGGTTGCTAGCAGACCAGCTTAGCTGTCTCAATTAATTTCATTCTTCCTGTCACAGTTTCACAGTCAATTTAACCTGGCAAAAACTGGCAATGAAGCCAAATAAACCCTTTCCACTGATCCTTTCTTCTTTCTTACTTGCTCTTACTTCTTTTGATGAGGCGTAAGAGTTAATGAGGCCATCAAACGCTTGAGACTAGGAATGTCCATATGAACTCTTGTGCTGACACGAGACAGAGACCAGCAGTCAGGAAGCAGAGATGCTGCCAGCTGAAAATGACTGAATCTACAGTCTGAGGGAACATCAAACTAGCAGAAAGATGTACCCTGTGCTCATAGATGCTTCTATATAGGCTTGTGCAGTACTGGAAGCTGCAGAGTTGTGTTAACACCTATCACCAGGTAGTTGTGGTTACGCTAGTAATCCCCTCAGATGGAGATAGCTGGCACAGGTCTGTGGCACTAGGCTAGATCTCACAGAGTTGCATTTGTCACATGATTATCACCTAAGAGTTAGCAAAGGACATACTATTATTCCTTATGAAGTAGATCAGGAGATGGGAAATGAGGATAGGGAACACTTAACTGTATTTGATGGCAAGGATTGGTGCAAAAGGGCATGGGTATGTTTGGTTTAACAGCAGAGAAGGAAGTTTTTGCATCAGCTTCCAGTCAGAAAGAGAGAGTCTAAAAAGCATAGTTTTAATTAGAAAATGGTTCAGTTTATGAAAAATGTTAGCAATTTTGCTACAAACTTTTTCAGAAGGGCTTTTTTCTGCTTCTGTGTCCCTGTAATTCACTAGACCTTGGCTGCCAGCACAAAAGTGCTCAGCTAATAGCCAGGAAAATAAATGATGCAAGATTAATACAACTACAAATAATAATAATAATAAAAAAAGAAAAATTTAAATAGCAATCTCATAAAACAGAAACACACAAAACTAGTCTTTTCATCAGATTTGAGTAGAGAAGATGGCATTAAACTAAGTGCTTGGTATAAATAAGCGTCTCCTATGAAGGCTTTTGCAGCATTTGAGCAAAATTCCTCCTAAAGAAAGTGTGCATTTTGTTAAGATATTGACAGGCACAAAAAAAGGACATGTTAGAAAAGCACTGGTGCCTTCCAAAGTGAAAACAAAGCAACAAATAACCTTTATTGTTCATGTACTTGGGCCAGTTGTGTTGAGACTACCTGAGGCTGTGAAATAGAAAGTTTCCTAACTACTGCAGAGACTCCTCATGAGTCTCCAGTTATTACGGGAAGGTAAAAAAGGCAGTTTTGACGAAGATGGACATGCACATGACAGCACTGACTTTCTGAAAGAAACATAGCCGGACAGATAGGTAGTGTGAGACTAACACAGAGACCATTATCCAGATAATAAGCTGCATATGGTATTTAGTGATATTTGCTTTTCTCCCTCTGCATTTTCAAATAAACTTTTTCATAAAGGTAGTTTTTTTGTGAAATGCATCTGAGATGGCCTAGATTCACTTTGGAAGATGAGAAAATGAGGAAGAGGGTGATGTTTGAGCCACACCAGTCTAAAGCATGACCCCAGGCAGTATATTGCCAATTAGACTTTCAGGCTGTCACTGGGATGAAGCTTAGAAAAAAAATCATCAGTATATGCAAGGCAAAAGGGACTAAGAAGTACAAGGTGCTTGGTGACATTTGCTCCATGTGCTCCTGAGAGAGTGCTCCACTGGAGAAGAGAGACACTACACAACAGAGAACTGCCTTAATCACCACACAGGGTAAATTTACAGTATGTCGATTAGCCCACAGCATCCTGTGTAGAACAGCAAAGTTTTCTCCTCTCTGTGAAGTGCCATACACATGCGTCAACCTCCTGCACAAGCAGGTGTTATGCTGTTGCTTGGCAACACTAGGACACACTTAGTCTTAATACCTGATGTCGACATCTCTCAAGGGAAGCTTTCAGGTCCATCTCCAGTTTCACTGATCTGTTCAAATCCACTCTGCATCAAGAAGAGCGAACAGACATTTTGAAAAAGTACATCTGAAGCACACAATGGGGAAAAGCTAAATTCCAAGAAACTTCTGATGACCCGATAACAGAAAGACATACGATAATTTGTTCTCACATTTAGCTTTTATTAAACTTAGTAAATTACATCCAGAGGGAAAAATCTTGGGGAAAATACTATGCCTCTAGCTTGTGTTCCTATCTTATCTAAAGTTAATAAGAAAAACAATGAATAGGAACTGGAGAGTGTGAAATCAGATTTAGAATGAAGTCGGGATATTGTGTACCAGCTTTCTCTGAACTGTAAGCAAGGAGGTATTTCTAGCAGGAGCTGCACTTTCAGTAGAAACATCACCAGACCATCTATTAAAAACTGAGCTATCTCTGTAGAACCTTCCCTTAAAACATAGACATTTAAAAGCAAGAAACATGAAGCTAAAATAGTCCATCAGTAAGAGTGGAGCAGAAGGAAAATAGTTGCCCCTTGCATGAATAGAAACACATTGGTTTAGAAATTAAAAATTGCTGCCTTTTTTCTTTACATAGTATTTGTATTGCCAGAAACTACCTGATTTACTAGTACCCTGTTGGTTTATACCACCAAAGACCTGTCAATAGAACATACATGTTTTTCATGGGGACACTGGAGTGCATCCCCACCTGATTGGTGTAAGATCACTGAGTGCTGTTTTTCTGCTGCACCGAGCTGGCAATGTGCTACCACCACCAGCACCCTGAAAAAGGGAATATACATCAGAGCATGAAGAACACCCCAGAATAAGAAGATCCTGTACTTGCACTGTAGTTATCTGTGGGTGGGAGGAAGGAAAATCTCCACTGTCTAAAAAGCATTAGAGAGCAGTTGCTGTTCAAGTATGTACCATAAGATGTGCTTGACAACTAATTGATCCTTATTGATTAAATGCATTAAAAACTTTAGGTATTTTAAAAGAATTCTTGTAAGATAGTTAAATGTTTACTTATTTTCTTATTTTTTTTTTAGCTGAGGCCCAAATTATTGCATTCTGAGTAGGTACTATGTCAACAGATGTCACAAAAGACAAGCACCTACAATGTCAACTTGAGAAAGTTATTCACTTATGATCTCTACAGTTAATATTTATAAAACAAAGCAGACAAATTAAGATGATTATTTGATTTGCACAGCAGTTAAGCAGATCTAGAAATAAGTAAGGATTGCTACTCAAGCCACAGTTTGAGACAGTACATCTGTGTTTGATTATACACACTTAAGGATACATAAAAGATAAAAATATGCACAAAAGGACCTTTAAATACTCATGTTTCTACCCAGCTTGAAGTACAAGAAGTACTTCAGTCAAGTAGTTGAAGACCCACAGAGATTACTCACAAAGCAGACACAATTCTTAAAATATTTTTTCTGATCTTTAATTGAATTTGAACCTTCCCAACTTAGAAACAGACCAGTGTATATAAGAATAAATTGAATTACAACACCTAGTCATACCTATAATATGACAATCCCTAACCACACCAAAATCAAATTAACAGAAAATTGGAACTGCCAGTCATTCTGAGACTCTATGTATCACTATTTCACTGTATCACTGAGAAATATGCAACTAAATCTCCACATCAGCAGCAAAGATCTAACAGGAGTGTTAGTACATCTAGGAATTAATCAGTCTGAAATAAGTTAAAATAACCAGCTGTCAGTAAAAATAATTCGTATGAGATAATGCAAAACACCTTTGCAGAGTCTGCAACACTTATGGAAGATCTTCTGACATTTGATATGATAATCAGTTTCCGTGCTGAAGGTGTCTGGCAAAACAGAACTCAAAGGTACTAAACCACAAAACTTTGTAAGACTTCGTGATGTTAATAACTAATGTAAGAAGTAAACTCAGTTCTTCTTCCTTTCTCTAGTTTTGTTTCATTTGTATAAAATATAAAACCAAATGGGTTTTATACAAACAAACAGGAGCACAAACATTGTTGAATTCCACTAATTATAACAATGTAAAAAAAAAATCCAATTCAAATTAGTAGTTTATTTGGGACATTAAAATAGCAGAAGTTGCCAGTAAAGACTGAGCACTACCAAGTTTTGTTTCTTTACATCTAGAAGGCAGACAGAATAAAAAGGGAATGTACTAGGTTATACAAATAAAATAATTTAAGAAATTCTCATTTTCCAAACAGTAGTTAAGAAGAAAAAAAAAAAGGGCCATTTAAACTCTCAATATCACCAAAAGCCACTTCACACAAATTAAAATTTTGAATCAAATTTATATTATATTAACCTGAAAGGAAGTTTTCTCTAGAAATCACTCCAATTATGAGGCAGAGGCTACGTTCACTGAAATTCACAATTAAAACCAGTTCAGACTGTCATGTGTACTGTAAAAGAAAAAGCCTGTACTTGTCAAACTACGGTACAGAAACTGCGGGACAGTGGTCTAATGTCTCAAGACTATTTGAAAATAACCATGTATTTTCAATTTTTAATCTCATATAGCTTTGATTATTTTCCTGTTCCTTGAAAAAGAGATCTTTGCTGAATAATTTGTGTTGAACATATTTTGGATCTGTTCTATAAATTCAAGATAGACAGTGATGTCAAAACTTAAAATTATCTGCTAGACAGTAAGTGGTATGCAGAGTATGTTCTAGAGCCATACGATTACTCAGGTGAGAAAGGAAGTGCAGGAGGTCTCTAGCCCAACCTCCTGCTCACAGCAGGACCACTTCTGAAGTTAGAACTCCAGTTTTTCAGGACTTAGTCCAGCTGGGTTTTGAAAACCTCCACGGATAGAGGTTTTCCACTCCAATGATACACATTGGATGGCCTGTCCCACTGCTGTGCTGTCCTCAGGGAGGAAAGCTTTTCCTTCTGTACAGCCTGAACATCTCATGTCTCAGTTTATGTCCATTATCCATTTTACTGCCACCAGGCACAACTGTGAAGACCCTGGCTCCATCACCTCAGTATCCTCCCTGAAATCACTGAGGGGCTGCTCTTAGATGCCTCTGAAGCCACCCCCAGTCCAGGGTGAACCAGTCCTCAGCCTTCCACTACTGGGCAAGTGCCCCAGCCTCAGACCATCCTAGGGCATCTTTGCTAATCTCACTCCAGCTTATTTAAGTCTTTCCTGTATCAGGGTCTCCAAAAAGGAGATGGTACTGAGGTTCTATATTAAGTCTGTTATGGAGTAGCAGTTCTACGTGGTACAATAAATGACTGTAATGCAGCTCATATCACTAAGTTTGTTATTTTTTTCAAATTCATTATCTTTTTTATTCTACGTTAGCATCTTGTTTTCATGTAACAATTCTGCTTTTAGGTTAGGTCGTTGTTCGATCTATAAAGATGAGAGCAGATCTACAGAGATGAGAACAAGTTCTTTGCCACAGCTTTCCTATTGCCAAAATCTACCAGAAAATCAGCATAGTATTTTCCTCAGGGGAAAAAAAAAATAAATAAAAAGGATTCACCACATATCTAATAACTTGATAGAATATATGCAAGAGCACTAGGTGGTGGACATAACACATCGAAATAAAGAAAATTATAATTTATCTTCTAAAATAGAAAACACTAACATTTAGTTTCACACAGCATTTATAAACATTTTTTTTTAATTATTATGAATCTAGAGGTTAAAAAGGAGGAAATAAACAGTGCTGGTATCCAAAGGTTCTCACTGACAATGTTGTAGGCAGTCCTCTAACTAGTAAGCATTACATCACCCTAGGAACTTAATGCTTACACAAGCGAGTACTGAAAAATTATGATAAAAAAATGCACCCAAAAATATTATCCAGACTTCTCAGGATAGTGCCCTATTTGTTAGCCTGCACCCCATCCTTAGTATGTTTGTCATTTCCTTTTTCGACAATTAGGATTCTTTCTTTAGATTTCTGGTGCCAGTGCAATTATTCCCCATGAGAACAGTTATTAAAGGCAATGAAATGACTGTATACATTTTATTCAGGAAGTCACCTCTAGTGACAGAAGGTTTTTATAAAAACAAGGGTTTCCTCTCTTAGCATAAGTGATTGCTATTTAAAAATGGGAGTTAATTAGAAAGGAAATTGTAAGTACAGTTATGCAAAAAGTAATGACAATAACACAACTCAAAACAAATCCATGAGTTGAAACAAGCCTGATTTTGGTAAGTAGTGCTAATTACAAATTGCTTGGCTTTTTAAGTGCTTAGCAGCTCTGTATTTGGTAAAGAGAAAAGGTTGATTCTATTTTACTTTTTGTGTAAAATACGAACAGCCAGGGCATTTGTTTGTTTATCTAAGTCCAAATCTGGTTACAGTAGAAACTCATTATCCCCTAGCACTGACATAAACTGTTAATCTCCCATAAGCATGGGTCATGTGAAAACAGAAAAGAAAAATAATAATGATAAAATAATAAAATATATTAGTTCCAAATCTTTTTTTCCCAAATTGATTGTTCACAGAAGACATACATGCCAGAGTTGTTGATTAGTGCAATGAAGGTGTTTCCTCCTGACTATAACATGCTCCTCCAGGACATCTTGTCATTCTTTTCTTACTTTTTCACTGTGTTGAAAAAGGAGTAATTGACTGACATTGTAGCTTCTTGGATCTTCACAGCAAGGAAAGAAAACTAAACAAACCAAAATAACTTTTTTAACCTACTTTTTATTCTGATCTTTGTCACCAATATCGTGCATGACCAGCGAGCAAAAATCTTTTATTAAAGATACAAATTCTCTATTTTTCTGAAGTTTTTGCCTTTGGCCTTGTATTAAGACCTTACCATGGAAGCTTTGGTATATTATTTTATGGCATAAATAGTCCAATCCCAGAGACAGGAATTTTTTAGTTAACTACCTTTATCAGAAAATTTGTTGAGATACTGTCACTGGGAAGAGTTTCAAGTGCCATTTAAAGCTAAAGTTAAAAATATACCTTCATTTGAGCTTTAAATGAAGCTAGGACCACAAATTCATGTATACAATCCATGAATTCAACACTTATTGCTACAAGTTGACATTAACTAGCATCATAAGGTTTCTTTTGTTTGTTTGTTTGACCCAAAATAACTTCTAAACTTGTTTTTTTATAGATGCAGTCATTTACATCTCTATGTATTTGCCATGTCTGTCCAGAAGCTGCTTAACAGTTTGAAACAATTTAAGAACAGTTATAGTCCTGAAAATAAGAAGGTACCGCCAGGAAGAGAAACCTGTAAAAAACAAACCAGAAATTATCTCCAACAATAACTCATTTCTGAGTGACTAAAAAATCCCATATTCTCTGGAAAGCCTTGAAAGACGACTCTGCCAGTGTGACAGAGCTGAGAAACCCTGATAAAGACATCTCCACATGCCCTTACTGCTATGGTTGTTGCAGATAAAGTATCACTTGTAAAGCAGGACCATGGTGAGTAGGTTTTTACACTGAACTTTTCCCCTTGACAGTCCCAGGCTCCTCTTGAAACCCCTAGACAGATATCCAAAGCTTTGCTTTTTCAGCTGACATCCTCACAATGCTTCTGAGAGCACTGCAAAAGAAGGGATGATACCATGTGGCTCAACACAACTACACATATCCATTCCAGAGAGCCATGAGAGCTTCTCCCTGAAGCTTCTGTGTTTCAAAAGAAGGGAAGGCACCGGAGAAAGGATGCATCTGCTTGTCTTAAACCTACTCTAATATCCTCCCTTTAGGAAAGCAGAAAGAGACCATGGAAGGAGTAGAAGGGAAAGATTTTGTAGAAGCTAGTAATTTAAAAGCAGAAAGAACTTTGATCAGTTATCACCCCTCTCCATTACCTCACAAAGTTGACTGAATCTTTTACAGTAGTGATCTAGTACAAACACAGGAATCATTTTCAGTATAGCTTAACATCAACTACATCACGCCTTAATAACATGTAGGGGTAATAAATTACCAAGTATCACAGACTTTGGTCTCTTCTTACAGAAGTCTCTAATCTTTTCTTAAACTAACACCTTCTCTGTAACAGCTGCACAAATTATTCATATAATAATGTGAGAATATTTTAGGTGGTACAAAAAGTTTAATAAAGTGAAACCAAAATATGACCAAATACTTCATCATCTGAAGGCGAGATGTTGCTCTATGTGATTATTTATCCCTCTGATACTTTAGATCATATTTTAAAGAACTTAGTATCTCAAAATGTTTGTGAAATATGTGTAATCGTCTGTAGGAATATCTTCAGCACATTGACAATTTACACAAAGTCTGTTTCCTTAGGGAAGATGCTGAAGTTGTGTGATCAAGAGGGAAGTATATGTTAAAAAAAAAAATATCTTTCAAACAGAATGTTTGCAAGTGTTTACCTAGTAGAGACAAGATCTTCGGTATTTCAGGTGTTTTAAAATAACCTCCTCATGTTATTCATGCGTAATTTGTTTCTAACAAGCTACAATTCTTGTATGGCATGTTGTAAAAGTGGAATACTTGAAAAAGGAAACAACAATAGCAACAAAAAAATCAACGGAACTACGGAGGGATACGGTAATTACAAGGAAGAAACAAGAAACTGTCTGAATGTGAGACGAGAGATTTTTTTCATTTTTTTTTCTAGGGATCCCTCTATCAATTCTGCTGCATGATGTTTGCATGCCAGGTTCAGACCCATCAAGATCAACTATATGTATTGGTCCATTGGAGTGCATCCTTAGATTAATTTTGCTTATATATATCTATAGGCTTAGAATAAGAACCCATCTTGCCAAATATCCTTCATTCTCAAGACCTCTTGCAGGATATCAAAGTTCAAGATTTCAGAGCTGAAGTATTCATATTTCTTCTGTATTTTAATTGTATAATACAATAAATATCTTTTCAAACTTGAAATACTGTAATAACCATAGGATAGCAAATGTCACTCCAGTCTACAAGAAGGGCAAGAAGGAGGACCCGGGTAACTATAGACCGGTCAGCCTCACCTCCATCCCTGGAAAGGTGATGGAACAACTTGTTCTTGTCACTATCTCCAGGCATATCAAGAACATGGGAGTCATCAAGAGCAGTCAGCATGGTTTTATCAAGGGTAAATCANCATCTACCACCTGTCTGGGCAACCCATGCCAGGGTCTCACCCTCCTCAATGTAAAGATGTCTCTTGTTTCTCTCTATTGTTTTCGTTTAAAATCATCACCCCTTGTCCTGTCAGAAAAGCCCTGCTAAAAGGTTTGTTCCCATCTTTCTTATAATCCCCCTTTATGTTCTGAAAGCCACAATAAGGTTTCCCTGGAGCCTTCTCTTCTCCAGGCTGAACAACCCTAACTCTCTCAGCCTCTGCAGCAGAGGTGTTCCAGCCCTTGGATTATTTTTGTGTCCTCTCCTGGACATACTTCCATGGGTCCATGTCCTTCTTGTGCTNCCCTCCTCAATGTAAAGAAGTCTCTTGTTTCTCTCTATTGTTTTCGTTTAAAATCATCACCCCTTGTCCTGTCAGAAAAGCCCTGCTAAAAGGTTTGTTCCCATCTTTCTTATAATCCCCCTTTATGTTCTGAAAGCCACAATAAGGTTTCCCTGGAGCCTTCTCTTCTCCAGGCTGAACAACCCTAACTCTCTCAGCCTCTGCAGCAGAGGTGTTCCAGCCCTTGGATTATTTTTGTGTCCTCTCCTGGACATACTTCCATGGGTCCATGTCCTTCTTGTGCTGAGGAGTCCAGAGCTGGACACAGAGCTTCAGATGAGGTCTCACCAGAGCAGAGATGAGGAGCAGTATCACCTCCCTTGACCTGCTGGCCATGCTTCTTTTGATGCAGCCCAGGATACAGTTTGGCATTCTGGGCTGTGAGCGCACACTGCTGACTCATGTCCAGCTTTTTATCCACCAGCACCCCCAAGTCCTTCTTGGCAGGGCTGTTATCAATCACTTCATCCCCCAGCCTGGGTGGATATCGGAGGCTGCCAGTTTTATCTGAAAGGTAGCCTGCTTTCAGATCACTGCAGAATGCATCTGCATTTTGTCTTTCAAATAATAATAATAGTAAAAAGAAGATCGTGTTGTTGAGGGACTGAGAGTCCTGTTTTATAAGTGTCATGAACTTATAATGAGCAGCAGTGGTGAGACACTGGAACAGGCTGACCAGAGAAGCTGTGGTTACTCCATCATTGCATTTGTTCAACACTAAGATGGAAGGGGCCTTGTGTAACCTGGTCTTGTGGGAGGTGCCCCTGGCCATGGCAGGGCAGTGGGAACTAGATGATATTTAAGGTCCCTTCCAACCCAAACCATTTTATGATTTTATGAGTGTAAGGCCAGAAACTTACACCTAGGGTTTTTTATGGTTAAATTTAAACTTCTTGAAAATTTGTTTTCTCTGACCTTCTGAAGCAATAGGCAGCCTATTGGCAGCTTCCACACCAATGCTTTCCACTGATAATAGCTTCCTCACAGTGCCAGTCACGCATAATCATACGCTCTTGAAATGCCAGACTTAACTGATTGATATTTCACTTAAAACTGTCAGGATTTTGGAAGGAAGGGACTTTTCTATCTGGGGAATTTGAGCCTGTAAGAGTTACTTATTCAAAACAGCAAAGGTAGCCACCCACCCATGACTAAAATATATTCTAGTGAGGAAGTAATGCAAGCTATGTTCAGATTTATTTCTCATGATGACACAGATCAATTCCTCTAATGAGGGTCAAGCAGAGACTTTTCCAATCTTCCCTTTCAGCAGAGATTTTCTCAACTCATTTTTCCTAAGGAAAACAAAAAAAAAAACCAATAAAAGAGAGGAAAGAAGACAACACACACAAAAGTAGTATTCTGGAAAATGGTTATAGGAAGAGTTTCTGTCATTCATACTTAGAATGCAATTCTAAATAGTTATCCAGAGAAACTCCTGACAAAGCAGGAATCTGCAATAGTTTGGCACCTTATGTAACTGTGAAAAAAAACCCTAAATGTGACATGGAATTATGTGGACATGCAAAGTAAATTATTTTTTTTTTAAATTAATGGCTTAGAGCTATGGTTTACTTGCTAATGCTGCAAATGAAACTAATAGTGAGTCTAAAGATTAACTTTTTTCATAATACAAGCTGTGATAATCATTCCATATGCATAGAAAAAGCTGATAACTTGACTATTAAAATTTCAACAGCATTTTATACCAGGTGGTCAGAAGCATGCATATTAGAAGGGACAGCAGCAACAGAAATAATTTTGCCAATTATACTTGACTGGGAATATCTTAATTGCTAAAAGGATGTGTAGTGGATAATAGGACCAAACACACTGTGCTGCAGGCAGAAATTAGATTAATGTCACGAACAGTGAACTGAGGATCTACTTTTACCAAAAAAAAAAAAAGAAGCCAAAATCTCCTGGTTTAAGGGGANNNAGAAGCCAAAATCTCCTGGTTTCAGGTGAAATAGGAGTTAATTTTCTTCTTAGTAGCTGCTACACCGCTGTAGTTTGGATTTAGTGAGAATAATGTTGATATCACACTGATGTTTTTAGTTCCTGCTGAAGAGTACTCATCCTAAGTCAAGGACTTTTCATTTTCTCATGCCCTGCCAGCCAGCAGGCTAGAAGGGCACAAGTTGGGAAGGGACACAGCCAGGACAATTGACCCAAACTGGCCAGAGAAATATTCCATACCATACGAGAGCATGTTCAGTGCATACACTGGGGGGAGTTGGCTGGGAGGGGTGGATCCCTGCTCAGGGACTGTCCAGGCATCACTCAGTGAGCTGTGAGCAATTGCATTGTTCATGACTTGTCTTTCTTGGGTTTTATTTCTCTCTCTCTCTGTTTATCTTCCTTTTTATTACAGTTATTATTGCTGTTATTATATTTTAATTTTATTTACATTTTTAAAGTGTTTCTATCTCAACCCACAAGTTTTACTCGGTTTCAATTTTTCTCCCATCGCACTGGAATGAATGAGAAGGGAGAAGTGATCAAGCCACTGTGTGGTAATTAGCTGCTGGCCAGGGTTAAACCACAACACAGACTTAACACAATCTAGTCGTTATCTTCCAGGGAATGCCAGCATGATATAACAACTCGATTCTCAAATACCTCATGATTAAGTGTCACATTTAAACTGAAAAGAAATGTTATTTAATTGTTTACTTTGGTAATCACAATACTGAGATTTCTGGTAATCTATAGCAGAATGGCAGATAATCAAACATGAATTATTAATGTAAACTATTTATGATATTAAGCTGTATCACTCAAAATTTCCTCTTCAAGGTGTTAATAAGGTATTAAGTATAAAATAAATGTTTAGAGTTATTATTAGTGTTGTTATTATTATTATTATTATTGAAGAGGAAGTTGGAAGAGAATACCTGCACACATTCACACATGAATTGCCAAAAGCCACTTCAAATATTCAAGGGCTATGTCATTCAAAAGCACTACTGTCCTGGTTTGGGTGAGAACAGAACTCATTCTGTTCAGTGATTTTACTTTTCACCTCAGTTCTTCTAACTCACTGCACTGTCTGAGGTCAGCAGCCTGTTTTCACAGGCAGTGTCTGCTGCTGGCAGTGACAACACCCCATGGTCAGAGTTACTGCCCAGGGTTGGTGTGCAAACCAAGGCCACTGCTGGATCTTGTGAACCACATTGGGGGGTGCAGGAAAGTGAAAGGCCGCACCTGCAGGGAGGAGCAGACAGGGCAGGTGACCCCAAACTGAGCAACGAGGGATTCCATCCCATATACATCATATCTGGTGTAAAGCAGAAGGATCTAGAGGGTTAGCTCTCTCTCTGGGGGCTCCCGGGCTCTTCTCCCCTCTTGGAGCCAAGCTTTGCTTGGCTTGGCTCAGGTCCTCTTTTGGTTCCTATCTCGGAGCATCCAAGGAGGACTCTGTCCATTCTGCCTTTGATCCCAATCAGTTTGTTCCTGAATCCTGTACCAGAATCCAGCTCCTGAACACAGCTCCCATCTGTTGCAGGGCCCAGTCTGGGACTCCCCTGGTGCCTGCTCCACAGCATCGGTGATGGTGATGTAATTGCCATCAGAGGGTTGGGTCTGATACTGGTTCTGTATATATTTGTATATATTCTATTTTTATTATTATTATTTTCATGAAAGCTGTTCTAGTTCCCTTTTCTAATCACTAAGTCTCCCTTGTTCCTCTTCTCTTCCCCCTTGGGAATCAAGAAAAAAACCAGAAGGTATCTGTTACATGTCTAAGGGGCCACCCTGCCTAAACCGTGACAATTACAATAGCCATGTACAGGAAGAATTGCTATTTTTATTATAACACACAGTCTAAGAATGCCTATTTTTATTAGCAATGTGATATATTTTAAATATCATAACTGCAATCATCTGACAAACATGGAATATTGCATCACATCTGCAACACTGATGGGTTTCCTCCACTGATGTAATAGAAGATTCTATCTATTCAGACACATCTACATCTGGCTGCTAAATCCCTAATCAATAATATCTGCCAGTACAGATGTCTCATATTTAAATTTCACTTCAGAAATGACAGATAAGAGTCAGAAGACACAATTTAGGACAAGGCTAACTACTTAAAACCAGAACTGCTGTAATGTTGTTTCCTCTTCACTACCTAAATGCTCTATTCAAAGAGCTGATATCATTTAACCAACATATATATTACTGAAAATATAACTGGAGGAGAGAAGAGATATTTAGAAATGAAAAAAAACCAAAACAAACCCACCCAACTTTTCAAGAAAATTAACCTGTAGGCCACTTGGGAGCAGATTTTCCTTTGAGTAAGATGGAGTATCTACTGGAAAGTAGTAAACTGGAAGTCTTTGATACCATACTACTACAGAATAAACATCAACATTTTAAGTTATTTATACAATAAACACATATCAACTTACACAGAGATAAATTAAAGCTAGACAGGGCTGACTGACATGATATTTGTAGCTTGCTGGTATGGCTTTATAAGTACAGCTATAGTTTGATTATTTTAACTTATATTCAGCTTTTTTTTTTTTTTTTTAAATACTAAACTCTATTTTAATCCTGGTCTACTTTTACATTGTAAAAAATACAAAAAGCTACACAGATTTAAGGATTCTCAGCAGTTTTTAGTTTCTGGAAAGAATTATTTTCAAAACTTTAGGAGAAACCTTGTTCCAAACTCTTGACTTTAAGGCTCACACTTAAAATTCTGTACACAAATTAACTTTTTGAGAATATATACAAAGACATTAAAAAAAAATTCAAGCTCCTGAGTAATCCGTGAAGAATCCTGCTTTGACTTCATCTGCAAATTAGACACATTAGCAAATGTGTCTACAGCAAATCAGTAAAAATATTTTTCCTGCACTTGGACTTTTCAAGGACTTGTATTTCTCAGCAGCTATTTAACACTAGTGGGGATCTTCTATTGTGTTTACTTAGTTACTTAACATTAAGCAGGGAAAAGCATCCATGCTGAATGTTTGCCGAGCCAGATCATGCGGTAAATTAAATTCGACCCAGAGTCCCTGCCAGCTCAGCACCTGCTCCTGCCAAGCACAGCTCTTTATAAATGTGATGGGTTCAGCCTGGTGCCACCTGCATGGTTTGGCAATGCTGCCAATGGCCTCTCGCTCAAAGCCGTTCACTAGAAGCTCTTGCCCACCCCTCACACACCTCTGCTGCAGCAACAGAGTAGGATGCAAGAGATTTACAAAGGCTGGACTTAAGACCAGCTCTCAAGAAGACAGAATTTGCAGTGTACATAGGGCCTGTGAGAAGAGGGGGACCAGAAGGAAGCTCAGTTGCATCTTTGAGCACCAGACGCACTAAGATCATCTCTCTCCATGGGCCACCCATTGACAATGGAGAATATTTTCACTCCCTGAGAGAATCACTGACCAATGGATTCCTAGAGACCTCATTCTGTGTACTTGATTCATTGTGTATTTCTGACTTTTAGTAGTTCATTTTCTGTTACTGATTTTTGGTAATTGAGTGGATTTTTAAGAACAGCTACAATTCAATTTGCTCTCATCTAGCAAGTCAGTCAGCCACCTTCCCCTTGCCTCCTGTCCCACCCCTTCTCTCCATGCTTCACTAAAGCTCCTAGCCTAGGACTGACCTTCATTCCTTGAAACTCCCACTTTTTTTTTTTTCCTATAAATATTGTTTGTGTAAGCAAATTTAACATGACAACCCTGACACTGTATGCAATAGAGACATTATAAATTAACAGAAATAATACTGTGAACTGGGAGAGAAAATCCTTGATAGTGTGAGTAAGGAGGTGATTAGCAGCAGAAAATGCAAGTGTTTGAACAAGCATTACGTGCACAGAATGGTAGAGTTTGGAAAGGACCTCTGGAGATAGCTGGCCCAATCCCCATGTTCAGGTAGGGACACCTAGAGCTGGTTGATATACTCCTAGATACAGAACTGTGTCCAGACAGCTTTTGAATATATCTGAAGTTGGAGACTACACAACAATTCAGGAAAACCTGTATCAGTGCTGTGTCACTCTCACAGTACAAACATGTTTCCTGATGTTAAAATAGAACATTCTGTGTTTCAGTGCATGCCCATTCCCTCTGTTCCTGTCACTGGGCAACACTGAAAAGAGCTTGTCTCTGTTTCCTTTACGTCCTCCCTTCAGATATTTATATACATTGGTATGATTGCCCCTAAGCCTTCTCTTCTCCAGGCTGAAGTTCCTACTCTTGTGTGACAGATACTCCAGTCCTTTAACCATCTTATTCATTGTACCTTCTCCTGTAACTCCATATATATCTCTCTTGTACTGGGGAACACAGAACTGGATGCAGAAATGCAGGTGGTGCTGACGGTGCACTCCGCCACATCATTCAGATCATTAATGAAGATTTTAAGTAATACTGAATCCAATATCAACCCCTCAGGTACACTGATGATTACTGGCCAACAACTGGGAGATTGGACTAGATCATCTTTTGAGGTCCCTTCCAATCCCAAACATTCTGTGAACTAGGCTTCATTCCAGGGTTCATCACCCCTCAGGGCCATGCTGTTCCGTCAGTTATCATTCCATCTCACAGGCTGATCATTCAGCCCATGCTTACTCAGTTTCTTTGTGAGACTTTTATGGGAGACTGTACTGAAAGCCTTCCTGAAGTACAAGTAGACAATATCCACTGATCTACCCTCTTCTATTAAGCCAGTTACTTTGTCATAGTTTAGCAAGCACAATTTCCCATTGGTGAATTCATGCTGACTAGTCCTGTTAATCTTGATCTTCATGTGCCTGGAAATGGTTTCTGGGAGTACCTGCTCCAACATCCTTGCAGGGACTGAAGTAAGGCTGGCCCGTCTGTAATTTCCTATCTTGCCCTTCTGTCTCTTTTTGAAAACAGAAATGGTCTTTGCCTTCCTCCGCTCTTCAGGCCTTCCTCCACCAATCATCATAATCAGCCAAAGATTACTGAGTAGCCTCGCAATGACATCACAGAATGCCCCAGGTTGAAAGCAACCTTGAAGGTTATGTAGTCCAACATCATGCCACTCCCTGAGCACTTCTGGATGCATTCAATCAGGTCCAATGGATTTATGTATGTCCAGTTTGCTTATGTATCCCCAGAGCCTCTTCCACCAAGAGCCTCTTCCACCAGTTGTCTTTGCTCCAGTCTTTCCCCCTGGCTTCTGAAGCCTGTGACTCCTGAAGAACAGTCTTGCTAGTAAAGACTGGGACAAGTAAAGCATTCAGGACCTCAGCTTTTTCCACGTCTTGTATCATTCAGTATCAGGCCCAAATTTTCACTAGCCTTCATTTTGCCACTTACATACTTACAGAAGTCTTTCTTCTTCCAAATAGGTTTTGGCTTTCCCAATTGTATCTTTGCATGTTTAGACATTATTTCTATATTCCTCCCAGGCTACCTGTCCCTGCTTCCACCTTCTTGACATTTCCTTTTTATGCCTGAGTTTGTTCAGGAGCTCCTTGTTCAACCATGCAGGCCTCCTGACATTTTTGCCCAAGTTTCTGGTCATTGGGGTGAGCTTGGAGGAGGTGACCCCTGACTATTAACCAGTTTGCTTGTGCCCTTCTTTCCTCCAAGGCCTCCATTCTTCTCACTTCAAGCCTCTTGATAAACTGAGGTCAAGAGGGAGTACACAGCCCACCTCTCTTCTACTTATGTTCTCACAGCACTACTTCACTGCAGAGAGGAGCCTGCATCCTCCAAGTCCTCCATGTGCATACTCTTTCAGCTGAAGGCTTGAAGGTCGAAACTGTTAATAATGCTTACAAAGACTCTCAAAAATCAAATTATTTGGAAAGATCTGCGTTCACTTTAATGGTGATTTTTAAGGGCTACATTCTCCTTTGAGGGCCAGCACTACTGATAGGGTAATGTACTCTCTATGAACTGTGCTGGGAAGCAGGAAGAACATCTGTATGCTCAGCAGAGCCAAACCTTGGTCTGGGGTGTCTTACAGGTTGGAAGCCAGGAGAGACTGTATTAAAAAGCAGCAACGCCTTCCTTGCTACATTTTTTTTTTCTCAGAGTTATACAACATTTGAACCAGAGAATGTAATCTTTGAATTTTAAACTGTGGTTTAAGTGTACTACATTTTACTCAGATTACAGTCAGGAAATTGCATTTTTAAAATGGACTGTACTAGGAATCTCTGAAATCGGTGAGTATTTAACAAAATGTAAGGAGAAGTTTGCATCCTACAAGGAATCAACATAAAAAAATTTAATACAGAGATATTAATGCTTATTTTAGATCTTATATAAACACCAATATTGTTGAGCTGTCTCACTGAATATAACAGGAACAACAGTAGCATACAAGTCCATTTTGCTCTTGGAGGTTTCCTAAATAACCACTCTATTTTATAAAAAAAAAAAAGTCCACTGAAAACTCAAATTATAATTCCTGTCCAATCTTTTCCTAAGTTTTTCGGTTTTTACCTTTTCTCTGGAGGAGCTGAGGCAAAAATTCATATCCAGCACTTAAAACATGCCAACATGAAGGAGACAAGAGCTATTCCTTAAACTGCATAATTAAATGCACTATTTCGCCTCTCCCTGCCAGCAGGAATCCCAATTTGCTTAAGTCGTAAAATGGGCAAAATTCACTTAATAAGCAGCTATTTAAAAGTAGGCTAGAGCTTATTTATTCAAGGCACAGTAAACAATTGCCAGCTTTCTTATAGTCTTTTCCTTTGCATTTATTAGCATAGCATCAAAGTCACTGACAGCTACTGTTCTCCCTATTGCTCAGCAGTTAACTATCCTGTACTGGCTGAGGAAATGCTTATTAAAAGCAGCTAGGACAGATTCTCCCTTCCTCATAATTCTCTGTTCACTTCCAGATTCATCCATTAAGGTTTCTCTCATAGTATCAACTCCCACATCCATCTCTTAAGATTTTATTTCTTCCAACCACACTTTTTAAGACAAGTGTTTTTTCCTCCTCCTTACATTCAAGAAGTATGGAGAAGTAATGTTACCAGTGGCAGAAAGACACAAAAATTCCTCGTATATGAGCCCAGGTGTAACTAGCACATGTGGATAGATGTATGCTTCATTTATACTGGAACATGCTCAGTCAAAAGGGTGGAGTAAACTGCAACCAGAGATGCAGTGGAGGCCATCTGACTGCAAATGGTACGTTCAGAATTTCATCTGCATACAATTTCAGTTATTTAAGTAATTCCACCTGAAACTGTAAGAAATACATCTGCAGAAAGGCAAATGTTTGACAAATTCCATACTTCTGTTCTTCAGCAGAGGAGATAACTCTTCGTATTAAACACTGTGTTAACATTTTCTTCCTTCCTTCTTACGACATGGTAAGAAAGTGAAGACAATACTTTTCATTAGAAAACGTCAGTCACCTCAGTTATCAGTGGTGCATGCAGAGCATTAAAGTACTGATGAAAAAAGCAGTCATTCACATTAAGCAATCAAGGTTTTACTGTTTCTTATTCTCCTCTTAAGAAGAGGAGAAAGAAATATATATTGCCTAAGATTTAAGACTCTGAAGTCAATCCCATCAACAACAGCAAATATTTTACAAACCAACTTGGAATATCTCCGGCTATTTGGCACTGCTGATACCTACTTTCCCCAGATATTATCATCTCAACAGCTAGAGAACTCCTGTTTTTCAATGGAAAGATGCACATTTCTCCTTGTCTATGGCATGACAAATGCTAGTGTTACACTCTTCCTTAGCAAAGAATATATTACTTCATGTTTACACTCACTTTAATACAGAGTAGACCGTTTCAGAAGATTCAGTATTTCTTTACCCCAGATGTATTTCTGCTGGAGTTAATTCACCCCTTTAATGATTATTTTGCCTAAAGAGCACAGATTTAATCACAAAGTTTCTAATTATCTGTCAAGCAGAGCTCCCTTGAACACTGGCAAAAGACCATATGCTTAAGGGCAGCTGTGTGCTCCACAAAACAACATGTAGCTTTGTCATCTCCCACTAGCAGATAGCCTTGTGCATGATGGTAATAGCAGACGTGCTACCCTGACCTAAACAGTGGTTTCACCAGAAAAATCGTATGTTTTATGATCTAGAGGTCTTCAGTTCAGCTTCCACACATAATTTCTCCGGGGTCTTCACATGTATTGGATGGTTACTGTATTATAAGAGATTTACACATAATTTAAATACAGCAAATGCACTACAAATGAAGCAAAATCAACCTCCGTCAGAGTAAGCTGTCCCCGTCCAGACATCAGACAAGCTGATTTTGATCCCTCAAGGTTATTCATTCAAAGGAGGCAAGAGACATCTGACTTTGCCTGCTGACCACTCCATCACATTAAAACTTATTTTAAGACACTGTCTCTTGCTTATATCCTAAAGCTGCCCTAGGCTTGAGCATAAGTTTATCTCCTGATAAAGCAACACAGCTTGCATATTCCTTCACCATCTCACAAACCAACACCATTGCTCCCTTCCATTATTTATTTGTCCCCACAGATGGGGGACATAGGAAGTGTACCATTTATGTTCTCAAATGCTAAAAGAATAGGCAAGTTAATAATTTCTTTCAAATGTACACATATTACAATTATGTTTCATTATGACATATATAGGTCTTAAAGTTTTCTTACCACTCGCCATTATTCCAGACTCTTACTGCCTAGAACCTGGCCACTTTGCCATTTTTTCAGTAGAGATGCTTGGATTTGCCCATGTAGACTTTTTCCAAAAGCACATACATATATATGTCACCAGCAGTAGATAGCTTCATAAATGATCCAGTTTAATTTTGTAGGCACTTGCATTTATTGATAGCTGAAACAAGATTACCCATAAGAGCACCTAAGAATGCCCAAAAGAAACAATAAGAAATACACCTCAGTCAGTATGTATTGCATTTGGATGAAGGAAACAACTAATTATCCCTTTCTCTTCTTGTTTCAGTAGGAAACATGTATACAAATAACATCCTTAAAAGGAAATACCTACGTGGACAGAACCCAGGACTGGACTTTTTATCGTACCTCTTCAACCCCTCAATCTTCCTCAATCTTCATAATCATGGTTTAACTTACAAAAGTTAGTTAAATTGGTGAAGGATTGGGAAAGCTACTGTTCACTGGATATTAGTTCTATAGACACTAAAGCTAAGACTACTTGAGTAAAAGTGTGGACACATTGGAGCAGTTTTGTGAGAGAAAGCAGCTGGTGCTCATGATACTTAGTCCACACCACACACATTTTTGCATCGAGAGTATCTTCAGTCTGGTCCCATGAACTTAATGTCTATGAGCTGCTGCAATACATTTTTGCCAGCTCAGTTCCATCTTGAAAAAATCTACTTTGCACAGTCCAAGACTACTCAAAGTGACCAAGCTGTAAACCAAATTGAGTTAAGTATAATTATCAGCATATCTACTCCACATGCACAACTCTGAAATAAGACACTTATATAGATACACTTCAAGCAATGATGACACATAAAACACAAAATAAAATAAATTATGTTAGAAATAAGAAAGTAGCTGATGTACAGGTATCAAAGGAAGGCAAACGGTGTAATATAAGGTACAGAAGGGAAGAGCTGAACAAATAAAATATTTCCACTATTTGAGACAGGAGTTTCCCTCTTTAAGTTTCTCTTAAAGGGATCTCTGGAGGTCATCTGGTCTTAATCTTTACTCAAAGCAGGATCTGTTTCAAAGTTAGTTACAAATTCAAAGTTAGATCATAGTCATTGACTGAATAGCAAAACCAAGCACTACCTCACGTAAATGTGCTACAGGCTGTCATGAAACAGTCTAGCTCTTGTGATAATCTTCAGTCACACTGCAAAAAGAGAGAAAAAATAAAAAAAGAGTAGCTTTTCCAAAGAATCATCTCTTTGTATTATCATTAACATAAATTTGTCTATATTAGCTTCTGATCTCATCATCATATTTAGGAGTGCTATTGATAAAATTTTCATCATGACTTGAATTTACCTGCTGTCATTTGGGTTTTTTATTACACTTTTTATTTTATAATGCTTTTTATTTTATAATGCTTTTAAAACTTGCAGGTGCTGACCTTCATTCTAGAGTACTAAAAGTATTTTTTTTATTAGGGGAAAAAAAAAAAAACACACAAAGAGGAAAAAGTGAGAGAGACTTAAATGATCAAATAAAGAACAGTAAAAGATGTGATGTGAATACCTATTACAGTTATAGCTAAGATAGAACTGTAAAATTTTACAAGATCAATAGTTAAGAAACAAGCAAGTGTTCTGTAGTAACTCATCTGAATGTCTACCAGACCATAATGTTTATCTTTTTATGAAAAAAATAGCAAATTATATGTATTGAAAAATGTCAGGAGACTAAAAGTTAATTTACTAATGATAGACCATCTTAAACTCTTTCCTCAGGTTAGTGAGAAAGAATATGCTGAGTTGAAAAATATCTGTTAGGCTATTTAATACGGAAGAGAGGTGAAGGAAAATATTTCCATTACCCAATGCATTTTAGATAAAAATAAAGGGCAAAAGAAAGGAAAAAAATAAATAAACAATGGTTAGTAAAAAATTAGATTAGGCAAACATCTCAGAAAATGAGTCAAACAAATATCCAAAGACATACTTTGGCACTGGTAAAAAGATAGTATCTCTTAACATACGCAAGTATTGTCTATTCAGCACTGTAGTCCAATTATAACACAAGGAATTACACTGCTACACAAGGCTTTTATTTTTGTCAGTAAAAGATTATGAAGCATGTTCTGAATTAGTATTTTTTCCTGAAGAAGGATTAACTAATACTGATGAAAAAAAATGAAGAAAGTTTACATCTTGATATAACAGAAAAGCACATCAAATAATTTTTACTAGGACCTGAAGGACTGTCATGTTTTTTAAAATCTTTGCATTACTCAACTAAATAAAGATGTTGATGGAAAAACTTTGGAATATTGAGAGAGGTGTATAAAAATCAGAATCTACACACTAGCAGCCTTTACACATATGTTAAAAAATATGCAAGTACATTTTCTTCAAAGGGAAGTATATATATCAATATCAAAAAAAAAAAATTTTTCTCAGTCATCTCACAAACCATTTTTCTTCCTGGTCAAAGCAAGTATTCACTTTTAGAGTAGTAGCAACAAGATGCTAATAAAAATTATTTCAACATCTAATTCATTCAGGTTTTGATGTTTTTTCTTGAGAATTTGGAATTAATATTGTAACCTTTGCCTGGTGATTACTTCCACATGGTCTCCTGATGTAATTGTACAGTGTGAGTATAATCATATTAGTCTAACAAAAAAGGTACTTTGAGCTCTTGATGCAAAAGCACCATCTGCCCATTGCAATATTTGTATTTTTAACATTACCGTAAGGACTACGTGAACAACTGACTACATGAACAAGCTGAACAAAAGTTGATAATGTGTTTAGTTCATCCACCTTTATATTAAAGCTTGGTGTAAGATACTGAGTGATGCTCACATGCATGAGGTGCTCTGAGCAAAATATAAATATCTGTGATTTATGGTACACTGAACTGATAGACATGAACTCCCATTTTCATGTTAGCTTTCTGCATGTATGTATCATTCTCTTGATTGTTTCCTCGAGCTATTTTCCAATCTCTTTCTTTGCATCTCCCACATGTAAAGAATACAAGTTCAGAACAACATAAGATAGAACGTTTTCTAGGTGTCATCTTTGAAAGACTACCATTTTTTATTTAAGTTACACTTCAAGTTGACTGTTACTATATAAATCATATTGTAGCAAACAAGAACTTTCTGAATAGAAAAATAAGACCTCCAATTTGAAATGTATCAGTATATTGCAATGGTTCCAGGTGGAAAAAAAAAAAAAAAATAAAAGAAAAAGAAGGAAGGAAGGAAAAGGAAAAATGAAAAAAGGAAAATTAAAATGAAGATGAAAGGAAAAGGAAGATAAAAGAAAAAGAGAAACAGGAAAATGCTATCTGAAATAATGCAGCTTAATGCACACAATCAATTATTTCTCTTTTCATTTAATACTTTGTTTACATTTTGACTTGTGGTGTTCTTTATTCAGTCTTTTATATCCAATGCATAGGGGAAAAAAAAGTACATAGAAAGAAAAGCATGAAAAATTTATGATTAATATTATGCATTTCTACAGTCAATGTTTCATTACATAACTATTTCTTGATCTGAAGCTTCACATCCAAAGTTAGGTTTATCAAAGGGGGAGTAAAATTGAGTCAAATCTGTATAGCATAGCACTGTGAAGAGTGTCTAATCTAAGAGAGATCAACCTCTCTTTTCATATAGTAAAACCTATAGCACCATTCACCCCACAAGTATTAGTGGGGTAGAAAGAAATGCAGACAGGATGATTAATTTCTCCTTATTTAAAAAGGTCATATGGCACAACCTAATCGAAATAAACAGTGACAAGTTGAGACTAACAGTAAACACAGCAAGAGATTTATGGGATAAGAAATAAAAAGCTAAAAGGTGTTTCTTTACTCTCCTTTTTTCTTGTTCAGATTAATTTTTAATTAAGAGTAACTACTGATTAGCTTTTGTAGCTAAAAGGAAACATTTGTATATGTACATGTATGCTAAGGTATTGTCTACTGGCTACAGAACGCCTCTGGGTGCCTCTGGACTTGGCACATATTGTCTCTTGAAATACAATTATGTGATTAAAGCGGTGTGTGTCCTGGTTTGAGTGAGAACAGAACTAATTCTGTTCAGTGATTTTACTTTTCAGTTAGTTAGAAGAACTGAATTTAAGAAACTGTACAGTGGCGTTCCACAGCCACTAAGACACAATCACCGGGTACTGACAATGCCTTATATCTACTTTCTTTTTCAGTTTAGAGGAATCTGGAATTCCTTGGAGTAACCAGCTGGTAAAGAGTTCCCTCTATACTTCTAATGTGCATTGGATATCTCCTGAACCATTTAAAAATGGTAAAGTCTCCAAGAGAAGAACACAGATAAGAAAGCCCACTGCCACTGTAAAATACTTCAACAATAATGCATAGATGAGGCTCATTTCATCAGGCACAATGTATTATTAAGCAGATGTTACTAGCACTGTCTTCTTATGTGATGTATAGAATGCCATCTAGAGATAGAAAGATAGCAAAACACTCATATTACCTAATATCTGAGCAGGTCAGTTTGAATGACAGAGCTTTTAGATGGTGCTTTATCTTTCATTTCTAGTCTTGCTGGATTTTGCTCTGTTTGGGCAAGCTGGAATGAAAAAGAAAGGACAAGATGATAGCAGTTTGCTCTGTGGCACATCACACACATCAATGTAGTGCATTCCCGCTCATCACCCACGTTCTGCCTCCATGGCATTGCTCAGAATAAAGTAGATGCAGCAAATAAGAAATGTCAGTACTCCTCTTCATAGGCCTGTTGAATGGATGAGTGGGTAGAAACACCACTAGATGGAAAAGATTAAAGCAGAGTGATGAATGTCTCGGGAGTTTATGCAGGAGGGGAAATATCTTGGGAGAGGATATTGATCACTGGTAATAATCTTTGATGGTAGATGAGGTAGGATAGGATGTGAAACAGAAAAAATAGTAGGGAGTTCAGAATGAAAAAGCACAGTTTCAAGTAAGTGAAATGAGAAAGAGAAAGGGGGATTTAACACTTTGAGGAAAATTTAGAAAACAGAGATTGTATCAGAAAAAAAAAAGGGCTTAACGGACTTTGTTCTGGTTTTGATGATATTTTGGTGGAGCATGTGGGAGGACAGTACATCAGTAGTCCTTCCCCCAGTCTATTCTTCTAGCTTCTTTGGTATATTCCACTAGTTTGCAGCACTTTGTATTTTATGGACTTTCTGCATCGTATTTTTCACGCTTACTCTCCTTTGGTCTTCTTTTTTCCATATGAATTTCTGTGATCTATTTTTAGAAAACAATTAAAATTTGCTGTCTGCAAAGTGATGACTCAAGTTAGAAAAAGTACCTGCTTGCATTTACTCTAAACACAACTTGATCCCTTCCTTTTATAGGTCTGGTTCTTGTACTCTGAGAAACAGTAAATAGTTATTCCCTGTTTTATGTTTATTCAGATCAGTATTTTACAGGCTCCTGTCCTATCTCCTATGACTTTTATTTTTTTCAGAATCAATTTGGAGATATGCAGAGAAATATAAGAGGAAGTATACGGGAGAAGCTCCTTCAATGTTTTTTAGAAAATGTTTTCTTCCGCTGTTCTATAATATTCCTAGAGCATTTCAGAACAACAACAACAAAAAGGTATTCAACTTTGACTGAGATGATTTAATTTTTCAGATATTGCAGTCATCTATATATGGCTCTCACACATCAAGCCAAGTATTGAAGTTCTTGGCCTCTTTCAATCTTAGGAATGTTGTGTCTGATTGTATATATAAATATATACATATGTATATGTGTAGATATATACATGTGCAAGTCACAACAGAAAAAAATGGGTTGCTAACAAAAAGAGATGTAAGTTCTGGATTTTTGTCACTCTTTTTTTTACATCAGTTTTATCAAATATAGCAACCACAGTATTGCAAATGTTTCTGGCATGTACAAGCAATGACATTTCTCAGAAAGCATTCCATAAAGGAGATTTTATACCCTAATCTTCTCATGTCAAGCTCTTCAGAAAAGAAGAATCCATAAGAAAATATAATTTGACAGATAAAGTGCTTCTAGCAGGTTTCAGAGGAGAGGAAACATTGTTTCTTCTATGGCTAGACTTTCAGACCAGAACTAAAAAATGTAAGTGTAATACATACATGAAAAAGAGACTAATGGACTTATATCACAAAACTGATCCCAGTACAAAAATAAAGCTAACTAAAATCTTTCAAGTGGTGACTTTGTGAGACAAATGTCAATATAACAGAACTTTCACAGCCTCTTACAACAAAAAGTAAGCCAGTGATACATGATGTTACAACAGTGAGACAGAGTTCACACTCACCAACTCTATTGGACCTGCAGTTTCCAAACACCCAAAAAAGAAAGCTTGTAGCTAGGGCTTCAATGAAGCAGCTTTTTTTTCAGTTTATACATTGGTTAGCTGCTGGATCAGTCCTTGCGAAGGGATATTACTACTAAATGGTACTTTATATTACAGAACAAGTCAGTATGTGCTCAAATACCTTCATTTTTCTGAAGACTAAAGCAGAGAGAAAGGGTTTTTTTTCTCTGTTTTTTTGTTTGTTTGTTTGTTTTTTGTTTTTTGTTTTTTTTTACAACCATCTTTTTAATGTGGAGAAGTTACATGCAGCAGAAAGCATACTTCAAAACTCTAGCACTAGATTCTCAAACTAATTTCAGTGAAGTACTTCTCTTCTTAATTAAGAAATTTATTTACTATCATAGACCAGAAATCAGTTACAACTGGCTCCATAGAAAACATGTAGAAAAGTAGTCTGGAGGTCCCATGTGTGCTGTTTTGTACAGCACACATGGCCTAACTGTATTCACAGAAGTTACTGGGCTTTGTTTTAGATATAAAGAAAAAACACAAAATGTCAAGAATACATCCAGAACAAAGGCGGAAGGAGGAAGGAGGAAGGCGGAAGGCGGAAGGAAGGAAGGAAGGAGACATAAGAAAAGAAAAAGACCTTTCCTTTTTGATTGGTGAAGAAAATTTCATTCAAAGAAGTGAAATAATTATCATCCCACTTGTAGAGGTCCCAAATATGGAGTCCTTACTCTTGCAATGACTCTGACACAGGCATGCACCCAGTAGTGTTCTCTGTAATACCAGTTCACAACCATTTCCTATGAAGTTTTAGTAAACACGTAGAGAAAGACAAATTTTGCAGCTGAAGAATTGGGAGATAGATGATATTAAGACACTGAGTCCTGTTGTGCATTCAAGTTTGATTTAATTAGGTTAATAACAAAATTTTAATTTCGACATTAATATTGATCACTGTGCAGTCTGCTGTGTCTTGTGATTTAATCATGATTATGAAGCTATACCATGTCTCCATCTTTCATATTTAGATGAAGGGGAGAATCAAGGATATGCAGAAGAGATTGGAACTTTAAATCTATTTGTATCTCCTTTTGGGTTATTATCACTCCTTCCCTTTAAAAATGAAGTTTTCTTTTTGCATATCCACTACTTCCTATTTGCATATGCATCATTTCTGCATTTGAATTACAATTTCCCTAAAACTCTCTTGATTCTAAAAGCCTTGCATATTTTTAATGCCATAGAAGGCTATTAGAAAGGATACATAAACACTGTGATGAGGAGACCTTCAGATTGATATATTTTGAAATAACTAGATTATATAGGACTAGATTAGAGAAGAATTCTTGATATTACTTTATAGAACTAAAGAATTGCCATCTCCTATCTGATTCTTTAGACAATCACTTCCTTTTTGGCAGAATAATTTTATATAGCTCAGTCAAGTATTTTAGTGCATTTCTACTAAATTGATCATTATCTTACTTTTAAAGGGTTGAGGAAATTAGAAATGCCCCCCATCCCCCTCCCCCAAAAAAAGGCAAAAAGAAACAACAACCAAAAAAACCAAAACACTAAAAACCCCAAACAAAAGAAAACAAAAAAGGACATAGGAATAGATTTTTTTTTTTAATAAAATTGCAAATATGACTGAGATCAAATGAACAAACAAAAGAAAAATATATTATACATTGTCTTGTAAAAGGATAGAAGATTCAGTTAATATTCTGGAAAGTAATAACTCTATTCATTTTAATTCAGGCCAGCAGAGAAAAAGATATTGCTTGCTTTAAATTCGGTGACTCAGACCTTATTGAATAAGCCTGTTGTGGTAGAAAAATCCATACACATAATAATTGTTTCTGTGGGTACAGAACTATTGTAAATAAGGATGTATATAAGTATCATCAACTTCATGCAGCTTCACAGAAGAGCTTATAAGCATCGTTAAAAATCCATAACAGCTTTTTGGTTGTTTTGTTTCTTATGACCTCTATTTAAATAGAAGTTTTATTCTCAGAGATAAAGCTAACACAAGCTTAACAACAAGAAGTCTAACACAAGCTCAGCAAGGATCAGATGGGATCAGGAAGTAGAAAAGGTACTTCCACAAGCTCAGACCTCACTGTATGTCACATGAGTCATCAAGTGAGACATCACATACAACATTCTGTACAAATAACTGCAGTCTTCCATGTACATTAAACTTGTCTCTTCAATACAACTCAAATTCACTCATGAATTTCCAGACTCTTACGTGCCTGACTTGCTCTGAACCACACTTACTTGCCACAGGGATTTCACTACATACCATCCATTTCTTGACAAGAAGAAAGTATCATGTGGTTCCATCTTCACCTTATTTCAAGAATAGAAATAAATAGAGATATTTCTGCTTCTTAAGACAACTGTCTCACCACACAGGACAGGAGAAAAGCCAAGGATAATGACATACAGTTTGGTCTCAAAGCTATGGGACTATGGTGTCCCACCTTGTTTATTTAGATGTGTCAATGGTCTGAGGCAGTAGAAGGCAAAAAGAAGTGCTGGTGCACTTCCTGTTGTGAATCAATTCAGTCTGATCTAAGTGGAACAAGGAAATCACAGAAATGTGTTGAGAATTCTTATTACTCATGATTTTCTCTTCTACTTACTTATGCCTTTTTTGTTTCCACTAGCTGTCTCTTCACCAAAATAATCTCATTTAATAGAATAACTCCATACAGCATATGTCACTAATTATTGCACTATTACTATATATTGCAGTCATGCAGAGAGAAAAAGAGTCAATATTAATATTGGACATAAATGGATAACAGACACTGTCAGTAGCCATTCTCAGAGCATGGATAAGGTCTCAACTGCAGATGGAATTGGTGATAGCAACACTATTATTTTAACAAAAACATACAAACAAAACAAAACAAAAAAATCCTTGGTAGATTTCTGTTTCCAAAATCTCAGTATTTTCTTGGAACTGTAACAGTATGATAGTGAGATTGCCATTTCAGTGAAGATGATTACACCATTCTAGACCAGTTTTAAATTAAGAGGGACTACATCATCTCTTACTGAGATATAATTTGTGGATGACTGTGATTTAAAACCTGATTTTCTCTTCCATATTTTGTAAAAGTGACCCACTGCAATATTTCTATAGGCTTCTAAAATCTGTTATGCTTCATTGCTTGTTTGCTTTCCATAAAAGCATATCTTTTACCCTCCCTAGAAAGGACAGTTCTCTTTCTCTTATTTACAAAGCAAAATCTTCAATTAAACACTTAGCAAAATGGCAAAAATATCAAGAAAGTTGCAGTAGCTGTCCATTGTTCTCCCTAATTATATCTGTATTCATTCTATATTCCTTAATTATATCCATTCCTTAACCTTGTTTGAGATACCTCTCAAGGATGTGTCTTAAATTACATAAGCAGAATAGCAATAGCAGAGGAACTCTCAGTGGAGAAATTACAGAATGTCAAAATTTCATCTGGACTTAAATACAATGTTACGGTAAAAATATTCCAATAAGCAAGACACAGCTAAGAAACTGGATATAGCTGAGAGATCTTGAATAAGTGTTGTAACTAGTCCAGTTGATACAAAGTATGATACAGTCTGTATCTCCCATTTTTAATTTAAGGTACTGCACCTTAGGCTATCATACCAGTGTGCAGTAATTTACTTTGATCTCTTTACTGAACACCATATGTTGGCTACCAGGATGTCAGACTGATAAGTAAGGAGGAACCAAGATTGGTGTTGAATAAGGGCAATATAAATTTATGCTACAGATGTCACCTGGCCAAATGACTGAAATGAGAAGAGCATTCCTGGGATATTGAGCTCCTCCTCATGAAGTGAATACTTGTAGACATTTTTAATGTATTTATTTCTAAATTTCTAGTATCTTTTATATGGAAAAAATGCTGCAACTAAAACCATGCACCAATAAAAAAAGTAACTTATTTACTGTTTATTTTGATACAAGAAGAATTTACTTTAACTCTATCTGATGTCATTAAATGCAAAAGACTTGTTCAAAACTTTCTGTTGAGCTTTGTAGAATGGTAATATATTAACACCTCTTTGCCACAATATTTAGAAACTTTTGCAAATTTGCTATTCAGGACACCTGTCCTATTTGAAACAAACACCTTTCACTATGTTACATTTATTATTTTTTTATCAAAAATAAGACCTCGAGTTTACTGCATAGATAGAGTTTCCTTTGATGTGAATGAGAATTTCTGCACATATTTGAAGCAGAATTTTTGTCTGATAATAAATAAAAAATAAAAAGAGGTACCACAAAAAACTTAGGTAAACAAAAGCTGTAACAGTATTCCATATTCTATTGCAGCACAGAAGTTTATAATTTTGTATTTCACCTCCCTGGCAAGATCCAAGACTTAAAAAAAATAAAAATAAAAATCTGCAAATTGGCAGAAGTATGAAATCACATCAGCAAGATCACATCAGAAGTATGAAATCATGATCAGCAAGAGCTGCTGTTCTTGCATTATCCTTTTGCAGGGTACGGTACCCACTGATGGTAGAAAAAATATTCAAATGAGGACGTATGCACACCATAACACTATAACTATAACCTAATTTTAAGAGATATTGCCATAAATTTCACATAGTGAATCTTTCCATATTTTCCAGTAGTATCTGAAACAAAGAGAAATAAATATTCAAACAATTTTAAGTTTTAATAAACTTTTTTTCTAAAACTTTGCAACAAAAGATTCTACAAAGTGTTTTTCAGCACAAAATATGCCAGATGAAATGCTCATCCTGAGACATGGTCTTCCTCTAAATTACAAAAAGGTTACCAGTGCTGTCACAGTTTAGGGTCAGGGCTTGCTGGGGTGGGGCTTGAGGAGCCCAAACAGTTGCAGTACATTTCTTGCATATCATAGAACCTCGTGAAGGCTGGATAAGCACAGAGCGTATCACGGAATGTTGCAGGGAAGCGGAACACACTCTACATTTTTTGGTGGCTGCCCAACTGGTATAACTGTACTGATGACTGATCTGATGCCACAAAGTGAAAACGTTAGAAAATAATAACAATAATATGGTATTTTGGTAATAACCATGTCCACAATCCTCACAATTTAATGGAGTTCTAAAATCCGGTGGAGTCAGATTAGCTTAGAGGGGATGAGTATAACTTCCTGAGATAAAACCAAAAGTATTCCTAGTTATGAAATCCACTATGTAATGTCCGTGGTACAGAGATGTAGGTGCTGCCCAATTCAGCACAACATAAATCAGAGATAAACACCACAGGAAAACAGCAGCTTTCACCCATCACCCAAACCGAGAGCTTTCAGATAAACAGTGAGAACGAGCAAACAATAACATAACACATATGGCACGTAAGGGAAGAGTACAGCATTTAACTAAAAGAAATTACTTTTTTTACTTTAACTAAAAGAAATTACATTTAACTAAAAGAAATGTTAAAAAGACACAAACTGACACTGCNTGTCCAGGAAGGAAGAGGAGCCCCGAGCCCCCAGAGAGAGAGAGACTGAGCAAGCAAGCAAGCTGCAGACCGTCCAGGTCCCTCNTTAGCCAGTCTGGTTTAGTTTCCAATTCTTAAAGACACTCAGGAAAAAAAACTGATACTCTCTCAAGTGAGTGAACCGAAATTTGAACTATTCAGTCAATCTGTCAGAGATCTGATGGTCGAGCCCCACACTGGGCGCCAATAAATCTGTCACAGTTTAGGGTCAGGGCGGCCCCTTAAACCTATAACAGATGCTCTCTGTTAACACCCTTGTCTCCCCAAGGGGGAAGAGAAAGGNAACTCTGACCATGGGGTGTTGTCACTGCCAGCAGCAGCCACTGCCTGTGAAAACAGGCTGCTGACTGCAGACAGTGCAGTGAGTTAGAAGAAATGAGCTAAAAAGTAAAATCACTGAACAGAACCAGCTCTGTTCTTACCCAAACCAGGACAGTTGCATGACATTTTGGTTACACTATAGTATCTCACCACCACTGCTTTTTTTTATGAAGGATTTAATAATTGTTATTTTACGATATCTACAGGCAATGATAAGAAAGACTTAATATCCCCCTTGGGGAAAAAGAGGAAGAGAAACCTGTATTAGCACAAAATAAAAATTACCTGTCATATTTCTTTCTACACTCTATGTTAGTTGTGAAATCTAATTTATGGTTATGGATTCAAACTATATATTACTATTAGTTTAGGTGGAGCTTTAACTACTCTCTCACAAACAGGAGAACCTCCCTGTCATTTCAGAAGATAAAGTCATTGCTCAGTCTTTCATTAAACAGAAATGAAAGATTCATCGAAAAGTGATTTTTCCCTAGGTAGCATAACCCAGCATATATCTGTTCCCAAACATTTCCTATCTCTGTCATCAGTGATTTTGCATATGAGAAATAAAAGGATGGAGGTCTTCACCCGTTAGAGCCCTAACTATAAAAAACAAGGATCAAGTCTCTTATACAAATAAATATTTTGCTTATTTCACTGTAAGGAGACTGTGCACCCATACAAAAAACAACACAATATGAAAAAAAAAAAAACCAACCAAACAAAAAACAACAAACCTAAAACCCAAACAAAACAAAACCACCACAACAACAACAACAAACAACAAACAAAGAGTGACTTTTCAAACATTCAAACTGGGAAACATACACTTAAATTAGGATAATATACAGATCTGAAACATGAGATCTATAAATATATTACGATAATAATCAAGACAAATATAAACATGTAAATATTCATTTGTGTGCAACTAAATAGTTGTTCTCAAGGTAGGAACAATTCCTACAGTTTCCTATCCTATGACTTCATTAGTTCACCTACAGAAATGAAGACAAGATGACTGGGAATGGCTGGAGGATGCCCACAGCCATTAGATTTTTGGAAATTGTAGACCAACCCCCACTACCTTCTCTACAACAGTGCTATTGACCAAGTATCTCATGGGAATGCTTTGACTTGTTATACCCATACCTCTGCTTGGGAAAAGACAAGAAAAGAATAAAACAAACCAGTCAGAAAGACAAGGCAGAAGGAAAGGCAGAGAGAAAGAAGAAATCAAAACCACACCCCCTCAACCCCTCCAGCTCTGGCGAATAAAGAAGCAAAGTCACAGAAGGCAGAGTTTTACATAGGAGAGTACTAAGGGAAGAAATGTGAAACTCAGCTGCATACATCAGTTTTCAAGGAATAGCTGATCCACAGCAAAGCCTGTTGTGGTTTGGTGGTTGTTTTGTTTGGTTGTGGTTGTTTTGTTTGGGGTTTTCTTTTGGTGTAGGTTTTTTTCCTTTTTTTTTCTTTTTTGATGCTACAGACATGTTTAGCCTGCATAGTACTAGATCCAGAGGAAAAGCCTAATATGGCAGTCCTGTATTTTGATATTAGACAATAAATACTGCAACATTTGTTCTTTAATTGCTATCAAAACATGTGGGTAATGAATATGTTCTAAGGACCAGATGTGAGCAGAACAAGCAATTCTTACACCAGCATTAAAAAATATAAAAACAAAGCAAACCCAAAAAAAAAAAAAACCAAAAAAAACACTGAAAGCAAATTTGATATACAAAAAGCTCTTTCTAGAAGGAAATGCTGATTATTTCCATTTGCAATAATGCCAGATAATGCAGTTTTCTAGTGATGATACTCCCCCCTTTCATTTTATTCCCTAACATGTTGAAAATATTCCCAGGCTTTTAGAGTTAGTTACAAAGGCACATTTGGCAGCCTTATCATCTTTGATAGCATAGTTTTTAATCTGCTTCTGTAACCCAAGAGACTCTTTTAATAGAGAGATTAAAGTATTGAATTTTTATTCTCCACACTTAGGAGCACAGTGTTTGACCCTGATGACTAATTGAAAGCTAAATTTTATTGCATTATACTGGACACCAATTACAGCAGTTGAAACACTTTTCCAGCAATGTAAGATTCCCCCCCAAAATAAAAAACTTATTAGGAATACAGAGAAAGGGACAAAGAAAAGAAATAATGCCTCTTTAAAATAATCAGAAATGAAGTGGGAGATTGTAACAGAATTAGATTAAAAATTAAGAGGATTATAATTTAATTAAATCAGTTTGTGGTAGAGTTACAGCTCATTAGATTTTTTTGGGGTTGTTTTTTAGTGTCGTATTTTGAGATGGAACAGGAGTTGTTTACATAGATGGTGCAAAATTGTGTTGTTGCAGTATTGTGTTGTTGCAGTCAAGAACGATTATTCAACTTGCAGCAGCATTAGCTATCACCCTCAGCCCTGAAGCATGCTCTTCAAACAAATGCACTTTGATGTAAACTGACAGTAAATAAAGCCAAATTCTTGCACCACAAAGCTGTGTAAATAGGTTACAGTTCTTTTATGAGATCCATGTTAATATCTGCATGGGATGGCAGTACTGATACTTACCCAGAGCATGTCAAGTATTTTACAGCCAGTACTGCAGCATCTAGCACTGCTTCCCTGTGTGTATGTGGGTTTCATTTGTTTGGGTTTTTTTTTGACAGAAAACAACATCTGGCCTGATAAAACAGATACCCTGATATCTGTTCCATTAGCCTTTTCTTCCTTTGACAGATACTATATTTCATTTGTCATTCTGGTAATGATATGGTGGAACTTCTTATTTCCAGGACTGGACTTGCTACTACTTAATTATTCAAGGAAGAGAGTCCATGGATGGTGTAAGACATGCTAAAACTATACTGTCATACTCCCTCTGAGCCCAAAAAGTCCCGGACAGAAATATTCTCTCTAAAACAAAAAAATATAGATTTGATGGGTGGACTGTTTGGTGGAAAACAAATTGGTTGGATGGTCACATCCAGAGTGTAGCTGTCAATGGCACAATATCCAGATGCAGATCAGTGACAAGTGGTGTCCCTCAGTGATCTATACTGGAACCAGTCCTGTTTAGTATCTTCATCAATGACATAGACAGTGGGATCGAGTGCACCCTCAGCAACTGTGCAGATGACACTTGTCACACTGGAGGGATGGGATATCATCTGAGGGACCTGGACAAGCTTGAGAAGTAGTCCTGTGTGAACCTCATCAGGTTCAACACAGCTGGAGTGCAAGCAAGGTCCTGCACGTAGGTCAGGGCAATCCACAGTATCAGCACAGTCTGGGGGGTGGATGGACTGAGAGCAGCCTGGCCAAGAGGGACTGCTGGTCCCTCTGGGACCTGCTGGGCGTATGCTGGTGGATGACAAGCTGGACATTAACCAGCAATGTGTGCTCACAGTCCAGAAGGCCAAACTGTGTTCTGGGCTGCTTCAAAAGAAGTGTGACCAGTAGGCTGAGGGAGGTGATTCTTCCTCCTCTATTCCACTATGGTGAGACTTCACCTGGAGCATTGTGTCCAGGTCCAGAATCCTCCACAGAAGAAATACATAGACCTGTTGGAGTGGGGTCAGAGGAGGGCTACAAAAATAATCAGAAGGCTAGAACCCCTCTACTGTGAGGAAAGACTGAGAGAGTTGGGGTTGTTCAGCCTGGAGAACAGAAGGTTCCAGGGAGACATTACTACAGCCTTTCAGCACTTAAATGGGGCTTGTAAGATGGGAACAGTCAGTTCAGCAGGGCCTGTTATTACAGAACAAGGGGTAATAGTTTTAAACTAAAAGAGGGCAGATTTAGACTAGATAGAAGGAAGTAATTTTTTCCACTGAGTATGCTGAAACTGCTTGCACAGAGCAACCTGTCTGGCACAGGTTGACCAGGGAGGTGGTAGATAACCCATCCCTGGAAACATTCCAGGTCAGGTTTGACAGGGCTCTGAGCAGCCTGATGTAGTTAAAAATGTCCCCGCTCACTGCAGGGGGTTGGACTAGCTGACCTTTAAAAGTCCTTTCCAACTCAAATCGTTCTATGACTCTATGACTCCCGTGGTTGACTTCCATCAAATCAACAAGCTGATCTCATTAGATAGCCACACAATTGCTGGAGCTGACACAGAAAAGCATGAACTCATATCTCAAAGTGAAATAAAAAGACATCAAGAAAAAGATACCACAAGATAGGCATGAGGAGGAAAAGAAGAGGAAGAAAAGAGTGAGAACACAAGGGTGAGCAAGTCTTTACAGTGGCAATCCACTTATATATCAGCGTACCCAGTCGTGAAAAAGCAGAGCAAGGTGTGAGGTTTCCAAGCGTTAGCTAGTGGAAACACTGCTGATTTTTCAGACTATCTCCTTTTTGGGTGTGAGGGCAAAAAACTTGTCTTGGCAGTGTGTTGATGAATTCAGCACTTTTATAAATTGACTTCTAAAAGTGGTCACTGCAAAACTAATTTTTAAATTACTCGGAAATTTTAAATAAACACAAGCTATTGTGTATCATCAATCACCAAGTTCCATCATTATTATTTTCTTGTGGACATGATTTTCTACATTGAACTGAAGCACCAGCATACTTCTATCACAATCAGTGGCGAGAGGTGAATATCTAACATCTGAATAATTTTCAGAAGTAATTAAACAGAGGTTAAAACCAATCAGTGCATCTTCTATTCTAGTATTATGATCCGTTCTAAGCATCATATGCACTAATTATCTGATTTGCATAACTCATGGTTTTCTGCTTTTGTTTGGTCTTTTTTTATATATATACTTTTTGATGGTATGTTGCTTTATAGAGTTAGTGTTATAAATGTATATTCTAAATTCTTAAGGCAGTGGTACATTTAAATCCTTTCAAACTAACTTACATCCCCCCCTTCCTCTTTTTTTTTCCTAATAGAAAAGCACTCCTGAAATAAATTAAAGGAAAAAAAAAAGATTTTTACACATACTTGAACCTTTTAAAAATATTAAAAATATTCCATTCATTTACTTCATCATTCAAACTGTAGGCACTAAAAATTCAATTGAACTCTAATTAGAGTTATTATCTTAAACTTCAATAGAAACTTCTCATTTATATTAAAGAAGATTCTAGTTCAAAGGAAATCTCTTTGCAGTGAAAGTCATGTTACAGATGATGTTTTCTCATCAGAAGTCAATCAAATTTTTGCCATTATTAAAAAGAAGAGTTGGCTTTTTTAAGATAAAGGACACAAGTACCTTGTCATGAAACACTCCTGTCTAATTAATATACTCCTACTAATATGGTCCTATTTGAAATTATAAAAACCCAACAGTCTTCCTCATTCTTCAGTTGACATCAATAAGCAACAGAGGAAGAACAGGACATATAAGGAAAATGAAAGAGTGAAAGAGTATGGTTATAAATTTTCCAAGTGTCAAGATTTGCTGTGTTATACATGAATGAACAGGGACAGTAATAATTTTCATGTAGGTGAAATTTGTCAATGTATAAAAAAATACCACAGAAATAAATTCCTGCCCAACTGTAGGCAATGGAAATTTTACAAGTCATGTACTAAGCACAAGAGGTCATACACCCAAATTTCCCTAAAAGTACTGACTTCCTAGAAATCCAAATACCTAGTATCTCCATCAGATAATTTAGGCTGAGACAGTCAGCCTTGTGAGGTCCCTAGTACTATCCTGCTCACAGCAGGGCCAGCTCTAGGATCGAAGTGGCTGCTCAGGGACCTGTTCAGATGGGTCTTAAAAACCTGATAGAGACCATGCAGCCTCCCTGGGCAACCTGCCCCACTGCTGGGCTGTCTGTAGGGTAGCAATGTTTCTCCTTTTATCCATCTGGAACTTGCCCTGTTTCTTTTCATAAGAATATTCTATCATTCATTTATATCATTCATTCACAAGAGCCTGGCTCTGTCCTCCTGCCAACCTTCCCTTCTCAATATACACATATAGGAAAGTGAGTGACTGTGCAAGCTCTGCAAGTTTACTCACCTCCAGGCTGAACAAGTTGCTTCCCCTAATGGAGAACATGTACCCACCCCCTGAGCTTCCCCTCCAGAGGACTCAGTTAACAAGGATATTTTACTTGTACTGGGGAGCCCAATGATAGGCACAGTACTTCATATGTGATCTAATAAGTGCTGAGCAGAAGAGGGTAATACCCCCCTCCAGCTTGGCCAATCATGCTTCTGTTCTTACAGCCCTGGGAGCTCTTTGCCATCTTTACTGTCTGGGGCTTAAGTCTCTGTCCATCAGGCCCCAGGACCTTTCTCTCAGGGCTGTCCCCAGTCTGTCCACAGCCTGTGCCATCACAGGGGTTCCTCTGTCCCAGAGACACTACAAGGCACTTGTTCTTGCTCAATTTTGAAGGTCTCTGTGTGCCCATTTCTCCAGGACTTTCTGTATAGCAGCCCTACCTCCAAGCTTGTCAGGTGCTTCCTCTAGACTGTTGTTATCCTTAAACTCAGAAACAGTGCCTTCTCTTTCATCCCACAGGTCACTGATCAAGGTACAAAACAGGCCAGCTCCAACACACCCTGGAGGTGCTCCACTTCTTACTGACCTCGAGGTAGACCACTAGCCACTAACCACTGTCCACTGACCTGACTGCATGACCAGTTTTTCACTCATACTCGCCTCCAGATTGTTACTTCACAACACATACAGAGGGTGCTCTGAACGACCATGTCGAAAGCCTTACTTAAGGTAAACAACTTTTAAAATCTTATCCATAGGCTCTTTTTCTCTTCTGTCCCCATATAACAATAAAACATTAGACAGAACTTATTAGCTGTTGTACGCAGACATAAAAATAATCAAGATAGTTCTTTCAACAGAATATTGTTTCTGAAATATCAACAAAACACATTGGGGTTTTTTCATTAAATAAACCAAATACCACCTTCTACTGTTCCTTTGTTTTTGTTAACTTAGGCAGATAGAATCGTAGCCACCACTCACATATACCTTTCAAAGATTTCGGAAAGGAAAAGGCTTTTTTCATGTGATGTTGTTAGTAGCAATATGAAAGTCTGATAAAATTAAGTAATTCACTGCATAGTATTGAAAAATACTCATCTCTTTAGGGTACATTCATTACTTTATACAAATGAGAATTCACTGACAAAAATTCATTTTTTATACAATACCAATTACTTTAGTAGCATTTCACCAAAATGTCACTTAGTCCTAATCATGTTTATCCTACAAACTGAATTTCTCACCTCTTTCAGAATCTCAATTAGTCAAATGAAAGCAAAAGAGAAAGAAAAACATAAGATGAAGATTTCTATGAAACTCAAGAAATCGTAACTGTAAAGACTATTTTTGCCCACTGAAAGGTAAATCAACTTCCTTTTTTGGCAACTAGGTGATCATTAAATTCTATCTGCAACAGAAGTCCAGGACTCCAGTAAACAAATGACCTGTTCTGAGCTGTAATCCAAAATCTAAAACAGCTGGCTGTGGGGCACTTGGGGCCAGCAGATTTTGGCTTAGATTTTATTTAGACACAGATAATTAGATTACTATCTAAACAGTCCTGCTATCTTGTGAAGAGAATTCTTCCTTTATTCAGTATCATAAATACAAAGGAAAGAGCACACAGAATATACTCAGCACATAAGCAAAACTGCAAAACTGTTCATGTATAAGCAAGTAGTTCCTGTTCTCATCTTACACAGTGGTCATCATACACTGCTTTTGTGCACGTCAGGCCGAGACATCAGCAAGGCAATGGATGGACAGAAGAAAGCATTGTTCAGGCTCACACAGAACACAGACAAGAATGAAGATATGTGCACAGTGTGGAAAGCAGGAAGACTTCCCAGCACTCTGGGAGGTGTCTGTGCTCCCTTCTATCTGCTTTAAAAGCCTAAATAAAAACATGATTTGCCTTTGACTTCTGAGTAATAAGAAGTACAACATTATCTGTCTCTGCTTCTAAAAGCTCTAA
>VWZY01012039.1:58357-80080 GCA_013399075.1 Chloroceryle aenea
CTCTGGATCCACTCCAGCACCTCAGCGTCCTTCTGGTACTGCAGTGCCCAAAGCTGGACACAGTACTCAAGGTGCAGTCTCACCAGTGCTGAGTACAGGGACACGATCACCTCCCTACTCCTGCTGGTCACACCATTTCTTGTACAGGCCAGGATGCCATTGGCCTTCTTGGCTGCCTGGGCACACTGCTGGCTCATGTTCAGCTGGCTGACAACAATATGCTGTTGCACAGACAAGAAAAAAAGCATCACGCATAAACACAAAAAAAACCACATCAATTTCTGCTGAGAACTATTTAATTTACCTCTAAAATTGTAACAGCTGGAAACCCATAAAAGAGATCACACCACAGCAACACCACAACTTTGTGTCCTGTAAGCTGACTGGGGAAAACTACAATACCCAAGTCATTACACACAGATAAAAGAGGAGAGGATGATGAAAATGACATTTCTCAGATCACACTTACCAAAGAATGAGACAATTTTTATTCAGGCCAGCATGTTCACACAGAAAGCAGCAGTGCCAAAGCCTCCAAGGGAACATTCTCAGAAGTCAAAATTAAGAGTGCACTTCTGAAAACTGTAGCTTTATCCCTGAGAGGCTTCTACCAGCAGCATCAGCCAGCACCTGGCTAAAACTGCGGCACCACCAGTCTGGAGTGAAAGCTGCTAGCAGCTGGGTTCTGAGAAAACCAGCCAGATACAACATGAGACTGAAAAGCAGAGCAACAAAGCAATCCATTAAGACTAAATAACTGTGAGATACTTGGAAAGCCATTCAATACTTGCATATTCAAGAAAGTTTAAAAATATTTTAGAAAGCTCAGATTCATGAGGAGGGAGGATATAAAGATAGGTTCCAATTTATTGCTGATATGAAGGGACATGCAATGCCTGCTTGTTTCTTTTGTGAGCTGAAATGGCTAGAAGATGCTAAACCCACAGAAGTCCATGTGGGCTATGGGCTGCCATGCTAAGCTCAGTGATTTACAGCCTCTGATTACAACCCTGCCAAGCAGGCAGCTGGCAGCACAGAGCTACAGCTCCCTGTGGGAAAAAAGGGCTGCAGGGGAGCTCCAAGTCTCTGCTCTGACCGAGGGAGGGTGTGTACACAGCATGCTGAATCTAAAGGCTGGGCTCCTGACTTTTAAGAATAACCGATGGGACTCCCTAAAGCGTGCAGAGTCTCCAATCCTGTAGCAGCTTCCTGACGGGGGATCGAAACTCTGTGTAATGTACAGGAGGAGTTTACAGATTCGAACAGAAATTATTGTGCTAAGCAGGGAGCTGAGAAGCAGACATGCCTGAGAAAGAGGTGTTATGAATCAAATGAAATCCAGATGCTTAGGATTTACTCAGGTCTGGAGAGCAATTTCTCCTGCAAATTGAGATCCATATTAACTTACCTGAAGGTTTAGCCATGTAAAGGCCCCTTTTTCCTCCTCTGACTTTTTTTATGCTCCGCAAATATAAATTGCTGTTCAGCATCGCTGCTCTTATTTTATCCAGGAACTCAGCAGCTGAAAAATTATTGCATATCTGTTTTTTAAGTTCATACACTTAAAAAAAAAACAGAAAAATCAAAAAAACTCTAAAATGCTAGAAGCAACTCTTTTAATACTGTTTCTTATCAAAAGCAAAGGCTCTTTCATGATACACTAGTCAAATTCAACTGTGAAATACCAAACCATCATCATTCCTCATCTTCTGAGTCCATTTGAAGACAAATTCCAACCATCCAGCTCTGTTGTGTATTTATAGGGCTGTTAATGACCCTCACTGACTGTATTTTTTTGCTACATGATCTCCAAAACAAATGGAAATTTGTACTTCTATTTAACGATTCTTTCCAAGCAAAGCCAATATTCTTGGGTTTACATCAGTTTCCTGTGGAAAAAAAAAAAAAATCACCCCAGATACTTCAAAATACATGCAATATCCATTTAATATACTGTGAATTAAGATCACACATGTTAATTTTATATTTTCTTATCTTGTGCTTTTTTTTTTCAGAGACCCAGTTAACAGAGGAATTACCTTATTGAGATGAAGAGTAATTTACATCCAGGAAAGTCTATCTAGTGATTTTCACAGCAGGCTGCAGGCTAAGATGTTTATATCTTTCCTAATAATATCTTGACAGTTTTACTTTGGGAATTATGAAAATACATAATATATAGCTGCAGTGCATCTACTGGCAAAACAACAGAGGACCTTTCAGCCACAGCAGAGCTGATATTTGTGAATGGAGTTTACTGCACACACATACTCACGATACTGGACCAGGGCATAGGAACAGGAAGGCCCTACGAGATGTATACAAAGTTGTTCTCTTCTTTGTTTCGCCTTTAGCTGTACTCCCAGAGCAGTGCTGAGTCAAAGCATGGAGGAATAGGAACTGTAATATCCAAAATGAACAGTAACACAAAAATCAGCTTTTATGTCATAGTCTTGTCTCCTATGGTTTCCTGTCTCCATACCAAAGCCTCAGTCCTCCACCTTTTCTTCCCTTCTCTTTTTTCTACAGAGAGATATGCTTGCCACATAGGTTTCAGATGGAAAGCACTGTACAATCTGTGCTCAGCTGAGTTTACCAGCAATCAGTATCTATATAAAAGTTGAAGTCCTCAACTAGAGGAACTATTTCTAAATAGAACCCATCATATGTTAACTTTGGAAGAGGCACATAATCATAGAATTATTAGCATTGGAAGGGACCCTAAAGATCATCTAGTTCCAATCCCCCTGCCATGGACAGGGACACCTTTCACTAAGCCAGGTTGCTCAAAGCCCCACGCAATCTGTCCTTGAATGCTTCCAGGGAGGGGGCATCTTAAGCTTCATAGAATACTCAAGGATAAGCTTTGCATTGGTACCTTATCTCTAGTTCAATTCTTTATAAGTGACAAAAATACACTTTTTCTGAAGGTAATTAGTGCCTAAACAACATGGGAAACTGAACATTCAAGCTGACCTGCTACACATGTTAATATGCCACTATTGAAGATGCATTTGTACACACAGTAGGACAACTTCTGCATTTTCCCTTCTGCTAAGTAATACTATCTGTTGCAATAGGACAGCGTTTACAGTTCTGGTGTCCTGTGTTCCAGGTTCATTCCTAATACTTCCTAATACTAAAAAAAATTAGGTTTTGTTCTCACATTTCCTATATAGTTATCATTTGGCGACATCAATTTTATTCAAGTGAAAGCTGCAGTCCTGAATGAAATGTACCTTTTTAAGCTCAACCAAGTCTCTAGTAAACAGTAGTTCTTCCCAGAAGAGTTCTACGAATAAATCACCATAACTTATTGAGAAAAAAAAGAAAAATTGTTATTGAATGACAGATTCTAAATGAATAGTGAATTTGAACTTCTTTTAACATCTAGAATAAATGGACAATCATTTCAGCGTTCATGTTATTGCCACTATAGTAGAGGAGACTGCCTTTAGAAGAACATGAATTCAATTTTATAGTCCATTAAAAACAAGAGGTATCAAACTGGTTTGGTTTTGTATGTAATTCTCATTTATCTTCCATCAAAAATATAAGCCACAGTATAATTTTTGGCTAACCAGAGAGCTTTGACATATTTATTAGCATTATGCATTTATTTATTTAATAGAGGTTTGATGTTGGGCCTATTTCCAGATCATAAGCTTTCCCAAGAGAGCAGATAATCCAAGCTTTTAAATGCTCACAAGTGCAAAGATAAAACACCAGATCCCATTGTACCCAGTCAATATAAAGAAATGTATGGAGAGAAGGTACATATTGGAATTTTTAAGTTAATAACTTCAAGAGTTAAAACTTTCGAATTTAAATATATAAGTTTTTCTACACGACACTGACCTTACAAGGTTAGTGTATTGTTTTAGTGTACTACCCAAAGACCTCTGCAGCAAGCTTCTACACAACAGCTCGACATTGCAACTTTTGCTCATACAGTTGTTAGGAAGTAATGGAATAAAACAATGATCATGGAGTTATAGAATGGTTTGGGTTGGAAAGGAGCTTAAAGAATTTCCAGTCCCCTTCTCATGGACAGGGACACCTTCTACCAGACCAGATTGTTCAAAGCACCGTCCAACCTGGCATTAAACACTTCCAAGGAGTGGGGACCCACAACTTCTCTGGGCAGTCTGTTCCAGTGTGTCACCACCTTCACAGTAAGGAACTTCTTCTTTACATCTAACCTAAATCTACGCTTTTTCACTTTAAAGTCATTATCCTTTGTCCTATCAGCACACACCCTTGTAAGAAGTCCTCTCCATCTTTCTTGTAGGCCCCCTTTAAGTATCAAAAAAATGCTATAAGGTCTCCCCAGAGTCTCCTCTTCTCCAGGCTAAACAACCCCAACTCTCTCACCCTATCTTCATAGGAGACATGCTCCAGCCCTCTAGTCATTAATGATGGATACCGTTCAGTACAAGGAGCTTACCAGGAACAACAGTGAGGTACACACATTCCCTCTCTTCTTTATCCATAAACAACATATGTGTTACCTTCAGCTGTATTTTGACAAGCAATCTAGACGTAGCTGATTAAGTAAGAGCAAAAGTCACTCTGATCTGGAAAGAAAGAAATTTACAATAAGGAAGAACAGATAAAGGGAAATTAAAGTTACTGAGGGGAGAGAAGATAAACTTTCATGATGGCCTCAGATGAGTGTCATTATGAGTGAGTTCAAACAGTAACATCTGTGACCCTTTTCTTATCTGCATAAAGTGATATGCTCTGCTTTACTGTAAGGGCATTCAAGCCATCCCCTTTTGAAAGAGACTGATCAAGAGCTGTCAAGTCACACACATTAGTCCTCATTTTTCTTGCACCTCCTGTAACCCAGAATGTCTGCACATATTGCATAGATTTCTAAATTTTTCACTGCCACAGATACTGTTCCATCTGTAGAAATGTAAATGGCAATGCACGGTAACAATACCTATGTGTGCATCCGTGTGTGTTTATACATTTATAAACAACATTATAAATGGTACCAGATGATATCTAAACCTTTAAAACACTAAGGATACTTTAAGATCAGTGGATAATAATGTTGGTCATTGGCAGATGTTTATACCTCAGTGAAGAGAGATCTCTGGTGCATCTCCACTACACAGAAAGGCTCATTCGGTGTCAGTGAAGTTAGTGTGAAAAACCCCATTGTGGCAGTTTGGTTAAGAACATGCAGTTGCAGGTGTACTCTCAAAAAGGTTCATTTGGCACAAACACCTTCTCTGAAAATGTGTGTGGGTCCAGGAAAAATATAAATCAGATGGCAAGCTTCACAGAATGAACAAGTGAATTTAATTAAAATCTACCCCATCTGTGTTTAATTTGTCACTGATAGCCACCTCTAACATAAAAAAAAAAAATTAAAAAAACCCTCTAAATTTCACCTGAATGTTGGAGAACAAATATTTGTCAAACTCTGCCATGTAGTACTTACCAGAAGAACTGTACATGCTATCAGTGTGAAACGTTTTCTGCACTTTGAGCAAATATGGCAATGCTATGGATAAAAAATGTAACTTCTGTTGTGGAATCTTGTGTAAGAAGCAATTGCCTGAGTTGTGGAGCTGGCAGAGAGCATCTGTGGTCATACTGGCCATTATACACAAATGGGATTTCAATAATATGCATGTAGTTTGTGAAACACTTTTGAACAGAACAACAATTCCTTTAGATTTCATATATGATTGACAAATATTTGTTATCCAACAGAGTAATGCAATTTCATCATTGTAGCAGACTAACATTTTGACTAACAAATATTGCCAGATGCTAAACAATCTGTCTGAAAAGGACAAGTGAAAAACAAAGATTCCCTGCACTGCAAAGCTGGCCAAACCTAAGGGAGTGGGAGTGGATGCTTTTAATTGCTATGACTACATATATTCCAAACAACATCAATTTGTTCTTGGGTTTTTTTTTCCCCGTATTTTTTATAGGATATCATAGTCAGTGTGATGGTTATGAATGCTGCTGGATTTGTCTCCAAGCAGCTCTGATAATTTCAAGAACTAATACCAAAAATTTAGTGTATATGACAAAAGGATCTGTTCACATGTGTGGGGGCTTATACAGAGAAATTCCGTTCAGTGGGAGATACTGAGAGGCAGTTTCAGAAGGACATTATCTTTCAGAAAACCAAAGCAAATGCAGACAGAGAGGGCAACTAAAAATAACAACAGGAATACCGCTTGCCAATAAAAAAGCTATGGAAATTTGCAACAGTAAAAGGAAATTCTCCATAGGTTTTATTTTATTCTAATATCTATTTATTTAATTTATTTAAGATCTTTAATATGACCTATTTGTAAAGCTACAACAAGTAAAAATGGTGTGCAAGTCAGAGTAAGTAGCACTATTTATGAATTAGGGGTTTAGTATTTTTGGTTTACGATTATTGATCGTTCAGAACTTTGCAATATTGAATACAACTGATTATGATCTAAGAAGAATTCCAGTGGATAGCATTTATTATTAATAATATGATCAGCATTTTTAAAACATTATCAGGTTTTCCTGTGAAATACAAATTCAAAGTAAATAACAAGAAGAAAAGATAAACACTGAAACTTATATGATAAGATGTGCTCCTGAGAACCCTATATTTACTGAAAAACAAACAAAAAAATCTCTAAGTGGATAATGGCAACGTGGAGTATTCTTGGCTTAATAATATTCCAATAAACACTTGTTAACACCTTGCTACCTTTGGATGGAAAACTATTTATTCCCCTCAAAGGTTTTGTTGTTTGTCAACCTTTAATATAATTTTTATTTTAATTCTTCAGCATTTTGTTTCACTTCTAGGTTTTATTTGTAGTTATTATCTAGTTATCTATTTCTCTATCTATTTCTGTTAAAATCAAATCTTTTTAGTAAATATGTAAGTTTTTGTATTAACAATGAGACTCTTCAGTCACTGGAACCACTGCCAATAAGAATGACAGATTCCTCATCTCACCCAACAAAAATGTTGTATCATATAAAATAAATACATAAAATATTTATGTCCAGTTTGACTGCGGATGAAAATTAAAGGTCTGCAATCACAAGAGATCATACCATCAGGACATTCTGCTTCTTCCTTGACAAAAACATATCAAAGCTGCTGTAGTTCCACACCATAATTCAAGGACTCGCTTGTTATGGTTCCTTTCTAGTAAGTCCCATGAAGTATATTCACTCAAATAATATTAGAGAAAATATTAGAGAAAAACTACAATGAAAGCCTCCTCTGTCTCGGATTTTTAAAAATATTTAAGTCACAAACATAACTCAGCAGATTAACATTTTTAAAAGAGCCTAGAAGCACTTAAGAAAGAAGATAAGGCCTCTCTATAAACACTGATGCATTATATAAAACATACACCAGTTTCAAATGAAAAATCCTGATATAGAAGTTATGAAAAATGTGTATTTGTATCAATATAGACCATGCTATAGCCAAGCTCATGCAATTATAAGAGAATATATATTTCTTAACTTGAAACATGACTTTCACGTGCTACCTCTCCTTTGTGATACATTTTGCATTTTGTTCATGGGAGTACTCTGTCAGACTTAAATGGCTGGAGGTCTTACCTCATTTCAGCTGACCATTCACTCCACAATTTGGACTCTCCAATATGGTCTGAATAATCTAAAAGATCCTGAGACAAGGAAAAAAAAAATAATAAAAAAAATCAAAAAAATCAGTGCCTATCATTGAAAAAAAGTGTATTGAAAAAAATATTTTTTTATTTACTCTAGATGGTTTAGCATCACTTACATCTACATGTAAGTGATAATCTCCTTCATGACATGAAGAACTGAAATCATCTAAATGCTATGGCTTCCACCCACTGGAGTATTGGCATCAGTTATACTGAATTTTCCTGTGAATAATTTTTCAGGGATAGAAAAATCCTGCATAAGAAGAGCCAGTACTATAGTTTCTATGCTTCCTCTCATGTTATCTAGAGAGGGTTGACAGGAGCTCCCAAATTTGCCAGAAACTGCCTTTAAAATAAGTCAAATAAATTTGGGGGCTACCTCAGACATCGCTAGAAATTAGCTTCCAATCACCTCACGATCCTCCAAATTTTTATAAAAAGCTTTCCTGTCAGTCCAAAAAAGGGACTCCTGGGCTTTGAAACAGTTTCAGATTTTTATCATGCATACAGAAAACCAGTGCTCAAGTTGTCTTGAGAGACTACCAAAAGGAGAGCTTTGAAAACAAGATTCCCAACAGAAGAATTATATAACTGTGGCCAAGAATCAGGTATCTCAGCTCCATAATACAGTGGTTAAAAGATAAATATGGGATATTTAGCATCATAAACCAAGCTATGACAGTGATTAATAGAACTTTCCCAAAATGTTCTATAAATAAATCACAGATACTGTACTGGAAAAATGATGAAATTCCTGATTAACTCACAGTGCCACTAAAGAATAAGCATCATGTTTGAAATAGTTAACTTATAAATCGAGCATGTATACAAAAAGGTTTTTCTTAGTTGCCTATTGTTTCTCATGGGTTGCATATACAAGGACTAGGGGATTTTTCTTTAACAGTAAAACTGAGCCTTTAATAAAATACTTGGACATAAAGTTAACATGGTCTTCCTCCAAACCCTTAAAAAAAAAAATAATTAATTAATTAACTACTTAATAAAATCTGTGAGTTCTTAAATTCCCCAGTCATGATTGACAACATAGTCTTGAATACACAAAGTTTTAACATGGAAGCAGTCCAGAAACAACATTCTCAGGACTTGAATTGTGAGCAGACTCAGGAGAGAAAGAAACATAAACGGGCCACACTAAACCCATGTGACTACCTTTATGACCAGTCTCAGTTACAGTGATTTGAAGACATAAACAATACATCTACTTTACACAGTACAAAGAGTTTCACAGTACTTCTGGAGCCGGAATAATTAGTGTCAACATATCTGGGTCCAGTTCCACATCAACATAATTACTCTATTTCCAGGCTGTGGGTTAGCGTGTCTGAACAATGCAGCCCTGGGATGTGTGGATGTATCAAAGCTGCTCCAAGCAAATCTGGTATTTCTGCATGTTACTGCATCACGTGGAAGGAAACTGTAAACGGACTTACTGCCAAATAATGGCCTCTCAGTTTCCATCCTAATGTCATTTGCAAGTATCATTCTTGGATAAAAAAATATTGCTACCATCTTGCAAGAAATGCTGATATCATAAAGGGGAAAAAATATAATTACTAGAAAAAAAAAATCTGTAAGATGTTCATCCAGTTCAAGAAATGAAATAGTTCAAATAAACTTGACCTATCATTTCCTTTTAATAGCTTCATGGTAGTGGGATTAACATCTGTAATATAACTGGTTTAATAAATGTATTTTGAAGAGTGAACCAACATTCTTAAATACATATTTTGGGAGAAATATAAAATATTATATTTTTAGCTTTTCTTTTAAATTCAGAAAATTGCTAAAATTAACCCTATCATTAAAAAAAAAATGGTTTGGCTTAATATGATACATAGCAATGTTATATCAATTATAATAAATAAGAATAAGTTTAGCATGAAGAATACTGCAGATTTATTAATCTTAATCACCAATATTTAATATGTATTCAAGTTATACTCACTACATAGGAAAAATATGTATCAGCAATGTGGCGTACGTCATTTACACAATAACTGGAGAGACTTGATGATCTTGTCTTTTGTTATATGTCCATTTGTGTCATAGAAATCAAGATAAACATTCATCCTCCAAATATATCTTCTGCTCTCATTTGGATTATATACCCTGCTCCTCAATTTTTAATTCACTGTACTTGCATATTGGATTGAAAGATCAATTTCTGTTTTAAATTACATATTCATAATCAGATTATTTCAGGATTATTTAATCAAACAGGAAAAGATTTACTAGAGGGAAAAAGCCTTAATGCTAGAAGTAGAAAATCATAGTTGAACGGACTGAAATCCAAGCTGACTTCTAAATCTCGATGAGGAGAATATATTTTTAAGTACACACATCTAAACAAATACATTATAAGAGATTCCTTTGAGAAGCTCTTGCTAATATACTGTTCCAGATGGCAGGTTCCTAATAAGCTTAAAAAACATCATGGATAAAACCTTGGACATTAGAACTGATAAATAAATTGCTTTAAAACAAAGGACAAAAATTTGAAGTTGCAGAGGTCAGTCAGTACACTGAACCCTGAGGTTTTAATCTCTCTAAAGCATACAGATAAGGGGACCATCTGCAAACTAATTCAATTTAGAGATGGCTGCACAACACTAATTCCTTGATAGAGGCAGAAGAAGGTTTCAGTTTTCCATCTATTGACTGACATTATAGCAAATAAAACTTTGTTCTGTGAAACAAAATAAATATAGAAAAATAACCCAAACCAACTGTATGAGAGAGCCTGAAAAGGGTAAATACTGAAGAAAATTAAACAGAAAAATAACATTTCAATTTCTAAAATAACAAATTAGTTTAACAGACAAGATGAAAACATGGAAGTAATCTGAAGCAGTAATCTGAAAAACTGATACTTAAAGAAAAAGATGGTATGTTTGCACTTAAGATTCTTGCAGATAATATACAGAGAGGGAGATCTTATCAGCCAGTACTTTCATGTGTCTTTCTTCTGCAATACTTTGACTCTGTCTCAGTAGCATGCTCCACAGTAATCAGTAAAGAAGTGTCTAGCTAATTCATCATAAAGGCAATGTAAAGATGATTAAAAAAAAACCAAAGAAGTAAAAGCAAACCCAAACCAATTAAAAAACATGGACTGTCATTCCCAGACAGGTCTGCAGAAGGTCAGTTTGAACAACCTCAGTGCCAGTGCTGTCTCACACACTGATGGTGTGACAGAATAAGGAATATGCTCTCAGTGTTTTCTGAGGACACTAAGACAAAAAGAAGGGAAAGCAGTGTGGCAAACGAGAGCAGAATTTGAAATGTTGTTGATGAAACAGTGATATCTCAAAAGTCAGCATGAAGCTACAAGCAATTGCAGACTTCTGTGGTGAATAAATCTCAAAGATCCTCAGAGTCGTATTTCTGTGTATTGTTACAAATCCAAAATTCTAGCAGAAGTCTGCATCGAAAATAATGGGGAAAAAAGACAGCTTGCAGTTTGCAGTGTCTGGAGGGACTAGGAGCCCCCTACATTCTGTTCATTTTACCAGATAAAATAATTTTGAGATTTATCTCCCTAAATTTATCTATTCCACATATTTCCCTAGTAAGTCCACTGGAACACCACTAGAGCACATGAAGAAACTGGCCTTGTGTTTATTGAATAACCAAAGAAGTAGGTTATATTAATCCCTACTGGAAAAACTTAACCTTCAAAATACAGTCTCAGAAATCTTCATTTTTTCTCTGAGTCATGCTTAGGTCACATTTCAGCCCATTAGCACTTAACAATTAAAATTTCAACAGTTTAATTGGTATTTACTATCTTTCATGAGATTATGATTGTTTCCTTAATTATATGATGATTAGAAAACACATCCCCATTTATTTTCTAAACAAGATTAACACATATGCCCACAAATGATGACTACAGCAATTTCACAGACTTAATGAAGGTAGATAAGAGATTAGAAGTTTAAGCATTCAAGAAAATGGCATATTTGTTCCAAATATTTAACTATTTGTAGATTCTCTGTCCTTCCCCACATCCAGTATTTTTATATTGTAATTAGTGAAACTTGGACTATAAACTATTTTGATGCACAAAGTGCTATCAAAAGCAGCATATCTGCTAAAATAAAACAAGTAAGATATGGCATGAGCACTTAGCAGTTACAACGTATCTTCCTACCTTTAGTTTATTACAATAACTTACATTAAGTTTATCTAACCAATGACTGCAGTTATTTTCCTTGAAAAGAAAACAGAAATTAACTAATAAAAGCATTTTTTTAGCACCTCTAGAAGTCCAATATTCAGCTTGCAAATACAAGTTGTAAATGCATAAATTTGGGCTTTGGGTTTTAATCATAACAGAGGTAAACCAGACTTTTAAAAAGTCTTAAAAAAAAAAATCTTAAAATATCAATGCATCTCTAAGATTTTCCCCAAAGAAAACATAGTCCAAAGTAGGTTCATTTCTTAACGTGTGACTGTCACAGAGGCACCCACANGACAAAACTGGGGGGTTTAAGACATTAAACTTGTACCTTGGATATCAAACTTGGAGAGTTAAAATTTAAGGATAAGATGAGTCTCACTGAGTTGTACTTGGAAAAAAAAAANATGTCAGATGTATGGGATGTCTGTTGGGAATTAACCACTGCACAACAAATTCCTAAGCCTTATGGACAAACCAAAATGTGTACACACTCACTCATGAAGGGGAAACCTCCCANACCCAACAATGACAAAAAGCAACCTAAACACTATCACTTTAGCTTTTAACTGAAATAAAAGATTTTCCATCTCTGCTCTTCCCCATTACTGTAGAGTAAAAGACATGTGGGATCCCTAGGTAGACCCCGTGTCCTGCTACAGGCAGTTCTTCCAAATGAAGATTGTTTCTAGCTCATCTGAAATGCATCTCATCAGGTTTCATAGACTTAGGTACATAGACTTATGCATGTATGAAGTTCATAGACTTCCTCAGGAGGTTATGAACCTGATTTTCACATACAGTGGGAGTGACATCACCACCTCGATTCCTTACTTGTAGTTTTTTCACTTGGGAGGTGTTGGGAGAGAGGTTGCTAATGAAGACTAAGAAAAAAAAAAAAAGAGAACGTCAGCCTTCTCTCCATTTGTTGCTTCTAGTTCCCTATTTTTGTTCTTAGGGGGGGTATGTTTTCTTTCATTTCCTTTTTTCACTGATGTACCTGCAGAAGCCCTTCTTGTTCCTTTTTGTGCACATTGCCAAGTTCAGCTCCAGCCATGCCTTGGCCTTCCTGACCTCATGCCTATGTCAATAATGACAATCTTTAATCTTCCTATTTGGTAACATTAAGTGCAGGCTACATGTTAATTATTTTTCATTACAGAAGTGAAAAATCTCAGAGGCTGTGAAGTATTCTACATATTTGTTTCTTGATGACCTCAGTTTAAAATAAAAAAAGTAAAACATACAAGCTACTTGCTGTTTGCACTAGCTGAATTTACAAGAGTATACAGGAGTCAGCAAACAACAGCTGACATGCGAGAAATTCACAACTGAATTTACCTCCTTGAGAAATAAAAGTGTACACACAGCCAAACACAGTATAGCAAGCTATGCTTAGCAGTGCCTGTCCTCACCTCACACACAGCACAGCACAAGAAATAAGGCGGCTAAGGTTACAAGAAGAAAAAGTGGAGTAATGTTATTATATTAGACTGTTTTAACATCTCATTAATTGGTATTTACTGATAGTAGGCAATCAATTGGTGTGCCTTTCCAGCCTAATGCTGTACAATTCTCTTTGAGACTTGTATCTAGAACAAACCACTGCAGCTCTATGGACAGCAGTGGTATCTGCTTTGAAGCTTAAAAGATCCTGTCCATCCACCATTTCTCTTCAGCTCTCATCAGGATGAAATTGAAGTGTTGCAGAGCATAACTTACTTCTTTTTACACAAATTATCAAACCTAAATGACTTTTTAAATTATGAGGATTGGGAAAATCAAGGTGTGGGAAGAAGTACTGGAGTATTTTTTTGAGAGAGTTTGCAATCTCTTTAATTGCCACTTCCACAATTTAAGATTATCTTTTTGATACCTGAACTGCTGCTTTTTTTCTGTTTACTAAGATCACTTACCTTTTTCTCAAAGATAAATTATTTCAGTAAGCCAAAACAAAATATGATAATGCGAGAAAGCTGAGAAACTGTACCACATTTTAGACTGTTTCTTTAAAGTGATGACTTCCATGAGATACTGTAGAATGTTGCTTAGGTAGAAAATCCACAAGCTCTTCCTCCTGTAGTGAAAACAATGGAAAAGATCCGTGTTGCAGAAATGGCAGGAAGCATCCAACCAGTGTTAAACAATATGAAGGACTTACTGTTCCGGTAGGCAATTTTCTCTGCATGAATATAATGTGATTACAATGGGAGCTGCTGCAGGCTAATGAGCTCCTATTCACTGTTTTATGGCATGAAACTCAGGAAAGTGTTCAGCATTTCCCCCTGCACTTGGAGCAGATGGTGCTGTGGTGAGACAGTGCCCTTCCACGATACGCTGCACAATCTGCGTGCTGCAGCAGCACAAAAAGCCCAGAGGTCTCTTCTGTATGATGATGACATTTAAGATAGACTAGCAGAAACTCCAACAAGGCAAATTGGTTTTGCTGAAGGCATTTAATTAATGGGATTTGAAATATATATTACCAGACCCAGCAGAGATTTATAACAACAACAGTTTTCTGCTGTGAACAAAATCTTTCAGTGTTTGGTGGCGGTGCCGCGTTGTAAAGGTCATCAGCAAAAATCAAACGTGGTTGTCTGAAGATAATCCTTTTGTTTAAGACAAAAATTATGTTCAGTATATTCTGTCAAGAAAAAAAAAAACCAACCACACTACAGATTCTTTTGCTAAAGAAAGTAAGATACTCAAAGCTTTCATTTGATATAGGAAAGGAGTCTCCTTTCACATCCCCGTTCAAATATATCATTCATTATTTATATGAGCGGGTATTGAGTGTTGCAGTTATAACTAAGTGGCTTTAAATACTGGTAACATAGTATTATCACAGCTTTCATATTTAGAAATTAAACTGGTTTTGACTATGGGACATGAGACATTTAGATTTAAAAATATTTTTCTCAAACCAAATCTAAGCAATCTAAATATTTATGAGCTACCTAAGTAAGTGTTTCGTGATATAAAACCCAAGACTGTTAAACTCAACAAGCTGATGTTGAAGAGAATTATAGCAACAGTAATCTTCCCTCACCCCTGACATACTGATTGGAAAAGTGCATCCTAGCTCTGTCCCTTTGCTATTCAAGGCCATGCACTGTGACAAAAATCATCCATTTTGTTCAGTGATTTTGAAGTAAACATCAGGCTCAAACAAAAACTTTGAATTGATTACAGGAACTGACTGACAGTGTGAATCAAGCGCAGGGTCTCAATGCTGTGAATGGCATTGCTGTATGGAAATCAGCAGAATCACTCCATTTTACACGGGTACACAGCCTGGCACAAGGTAAGCAGGTCACCCTGTCTGTGCTGGTGGTGGTAGTCCTCTTCAGATCAGGACTTACCTGATTTTTAAGCCTGGCCATTGTGATTTTAGACCTCAGGGACTGCAAAGCCAAGATAACCAATGCAAGGCTCACATACTGAAGAGCATGATGAAATCTTTTTGCCAAATAAACTCCTGAAAAATACTTTGCTTGTTTGGTTTGTTTTGCTGTGGCTGCTGTTCATTTTTGAATTAGATTTCCTTTGCCAGTCCCTGAAAATAAAAACACTCTTGCCCATATTTTTTCTTTGGCCAGAGAACTGAAAATCAATTGTCTACCTCTAGTTCAGTGAGAAAGTCTTATTTAATATTGAAGAACTATGTTTTCTTCTATTCCTCAAGTCAACACTCAAGCTCACTAGAGATGCGTTAATTTTCTCTGTATGGAGCTTTTATTCAGTTTTTATTACAAATGCTGCGGGTGATCATTAAACACTATTTGAAGCTGTGTGCAGAGAAATTACACCAGAGCAGAGCAGGTGTTCAGGCTGGCTCAACAACCACAGCAAGCAAACCGACTCCTTATCTTTCAGACTTACCTTTCAAGGCTATGTCTCTCCCAAGAGATATTGTTATGGTAGGAAAATGAAAGAAAGATTAGTACATCTTACGGATCTTGATTTTACCCTTGATTATATAGCTAGTGAAGACAGATCCATTAGCTCATAGAAAATTACAGACATTTGTGGTCTAATTAACAATATTACATGCAACTTGTTGCTGGGGAAATGGATTTACAAATAAGACATCTGCTCTTTAACTTGCCATCATTTCAGACAGTGTTTTGGATGTAGACACCTTTTCTCACTTCAAGACCATAGCACTGAATATAATTACTTGCTTCCCAAGAGTTATTACAGCAAACTACTCATAAGATATTAAAGCAAAAATCAGATAAATTTACATTCTAGGTATTAGTTAAATTTGTCCTTGACATAGGCTAGGTAACAGTGTCTAGTTCTGGGCTCCCCACTTCAAGAGAGACAAGGAACTACTGGAGTGGGTCCAGCAGAGGCTACAAAGATACTGAAGGGACAGGAGCATCTCGGTGACAAGGAAGGCTGAGATACCTAGGGTGTTTAGCCTGAAGAAGAGAAGACAGAGGGAATCTGAGCAATGCATATCAATCTCTAAAAGGCAGGGATTAAGAGGACTCTTCAGTAGTGCCCAGTGGCTGGACAAGAGATAGTGAGCACAAATGACAACACAGGAAGTTCCACCTAAGTAAATAAGGAAAAGCTTCTTTACTTTGAGGGTTATGGAGAACTGGATTCAGCTGCCCAGGAAGGTTGTGGAGTCTCCGCCTCTGGAGACTTTCAAACGGGTCTGAATCCTGTACAACCTGCTCTGGGTGAACTTGCTTTGGCAGGTGGATTGGACTAGATGATCTCCAGAGATCCCTTCCAACCCTTGTCATATTGTGATACTGTCATTTTTCCCTATTTGTGCCAGTAAATCTAAGAGTAAAATTAGCACTGGTTTCACAAATTTGCAGTTTGCTAATAATCTAAAAGGAACTTGGAGATTTAATATAAAATTTGCTTACCAAAGTAGCTTTTTAAAAACTTTGAAACTCAAGACAGAAGAGCACAATTGTTACTGCTTTCAGAACTAAAAGCATTTTAATCTCAAATAGCATTCTGGAAATGAATAGATCCACATAACACATTTGTGTGCTCACTCTTTCAGTTTGTAATTATTAAGCCACAGCTTCCACTTCATTTTTTCCAAAACATCACTTCATGAGTCCATGGCAATTCTTCTAACCTGTCTTAAACAGTTTTATCACTATTCCATGATTCTTCCAGCATAAACAACAGTATTTCTTCCATATCAAGCTCATAGGAACAGTGCTGATTAGAAGATGCCTTGATGCACCATCTTCTTGCTGTATAAAATTTGAAAAAGATGGAAACAGAAGAATGGCTTCTCATTCTCAATTGTATTATTTTATTGCTATTCTTCCTGAAGAAATATCAATATTTAATCAAAATGAACAGCATTGAGATGTTGGGGAAGAATCTACTGCATTAATCAGCAGAGCTCTAGGGTTGTCTATGTCCTTCAGACTGAATTCATTTTGATTGTCAGCAGGTAACTCCATATGGCAGTAACCATAACTGGTTGTCATGACTTCTATGCTTATTTTTGAAGAACTCCAACAAAACATTTTGACTGAAGTAGGGATTGACATATTAACCTAACAGCTGATGAGAATGCAGTTTCTTATTGAGCTGGTTCAATTCTCCTGTGATTGTTCAGAGAATTGCATTAAACTAAGGAAATAAGGCACTATAAGTCTTGCAGTATGGCAGCACCTGAGCACAGACAAGTCCTCATGCAAGTGCCTTTAGGGGTTCATTGGTGTTAAAGGAATAGTTAGGCAGGAGAGAAGATGCCTTCCTTCAGCTTCAGGCAGAATTGTTGCTTGTATAGAAAGACTGTACTGTAACTTCTTTTATTCCTCAGATGAGATGCAACATGGCCTTTAGCCTTGTTCATATGCTAATGCAGCTCTGCACTTTCCTGGAATGGCACAATCTGTCCTCCGAAAGACAAAAGATAGATCAGAGCTCATCTTCCTAATTGTTCCTATTAATTCACCACCATAATATAAACTGTATTCTTAAAATCCGACAATACAGGTATGTTTGTGAAGAGCTTACTACATTCATAGCTATTGTAATGTTAACTGAGAGCAGAAAATTATTTGGATGGACCTTTTGATACGTTTACCTCTTAAAATAAATTGTTTCCTGACAAGCAACTGAGTAAGCAAACAGCACTGCTCTTGCATTCCAGATTATTTAGCTTCTGGGGAAAATAAAAATAAAAAAAAAGTCCCCTTCCAACCAAGTAAAATGTCTATTCACCCTGCTATTTGTTACACAGTACCACAGTGAAATTGAATAGGTCCTTTAATGAGAGAATCAACTTCATCATGTTGTTAGAGGAATATACTCAAAAGTATACTCATGGTGTTTTCCTGATTTCAGGTTGGTCATGATTTCATTCTTCTGTTTCAGAGGCAAACAAGAATTAACTACATATGATGACATCTATTAGCACACGTTTTCCAGAGTATATTGGAAAAATCAGTAAATATTCCACTGTTATTCAGCCTTAGTCTTACATTTATTTCACAATAGACAACGGTTTTATTAGTGATATTTTTGTGTGTTTTGCTCTGAATTTACAATTGTTTACAAACTAATATTTTTATTTTGTTGGTTTTGGTTTAGTTTTTCTTTATTACAACTTGCAGCGTAATTCCTGACTCTATGGTATATCGTCTCAATCACTTAAATGCCACAAAGCTTGTGTTTCACCATAAAAATGAATGAATTAAAAGTCAAATCTGTTTCAAAGATATATATTTATACAGGAAATTTTGCTTACATAAAACACACTTGCAAGAAGACCTTTGTGTCATGATATAAAATGGCTCTTTGCTAAAAAAAAAAAAAAAGCTAGGATGATGTTGCTAGGGTATATGTTGTTAGCTCCTGCTGAATATCACAAATATGATGGCTGATTTCAACAAATGCTCTGTCAGTTCAACACTGCTCTGTCAGTTTAATCATAAAGTAAGTCTTGGAGCCATTACAAGGATACAAAATTCATTATATAAAAGGTATTAAGGTGAATTTTCCCCTTCAAAACATGGTGGTTTTATCATACTACACCCCGTCTTGACCTCTGCAAACCCCAAACAATACCGGATAATCATCAAGAATAATGGTAGCTAGCATTCACCAAGACTATACAACTGTACTAAAACCAACTATTATCAGTGACCAGAGGACCATACCTGTAGAGTTTGTTAGTAAATGTTTCCAGGACTGCCACTAGAAGTAAAGAAAGAAGGTCTCATCAAAAGTTAAAAATCACTGCACTGTCTAAAACAGTCTTACTCTACTAAAACAGGCTTACTATGCTATACTGCACATGGTTTCTTAAATGAAAGAAAATGTTGGCAAAATACTCTCAGAATTGTAAGAAAATATTAAAAAAAATGGATAAAGACAATTCTGTTTACATTAATACCAAAAGCTCTGGATGAGCAATTTCACTTTTTACTCAGTCCCACAGTTCTGAAAGGTGGCAGGTTTACTCTCATATTATTCAATGTATGACCAATGTCTCTGTGATGAAATGCCAAGAGTTCATTAATATTTTCCATCTCTTTATCTATCTCAACTCAGATCTAAAGAGATCTAAGCTGTCTTTTTTTTCTTTTTCCCCTAAATCATAACAACAAATGGATGAAGAACATCTTGGGTTTTGCCAAACTTACTGTTAATTTTACAGATATGTATAGGAACAAATTTGCCTGCATATTCCGGCTATACAATAATTCTCTCGACATGCTACTTTCCTTTAGAAACATATTTTTTTTGAGTCCAGAAATCAGAAAGTGTCAGGATAATACCCCATAACTTGTATGATTATAATAGCAGCTTACTAATATATTTTTTTACCCAGGATTTCAGACAATGATCTTGAGCTGATTATGAACAGACCAGAATAACTACCTATTAAATACAAAATATAACATTAAGTTATCATTTGTATGCATTCACACATTGACCAAAATCTCTATGATATGTTCAATGCAAATATACACCAATAAATAAGTTCCTGAGTTCACAAAATTCAGTTTAAGATTTTAATTTCATTTTTATTATTTCATTTAAATCTTTATAAGACAAATATTTTTATATTTTTTTTAAGCCTGTCTCCTCCCCTTTCCTTTTGTTACACATACTTAAATATTTGTAATGAATGAAAAAGTTAAAAATGGTACAAATGGGACATTTAAAATGTTAAAAATGTTAAAAATGTTAAAAGTTACATTGGGTATAAATGTCTGCAAGACATTTCAACAACTTTTTTAAAGGCTCTTTGAACCTTTGAACAGTAATGTTCTTTCCAGGTAACTTACTACACTGTACTCATTTAAAATAACCTGAAAACTTTGCTTGCTTTGAAATGCCAGTTTCCCATAATTGTTTCTGTGGCAGTAAAATCCAGCAAATATAATGTTCACTCATCAAGCCCAACCTTTCAACACCTTACTTATTTTTTCTGAGTGCTCTTTTGGCAAACCGTGAGTCAATCATTTTGATATTTCTCAGAAATTTTTGAAAAATATACCCCGCAGAGACCTTCTGAGTGATTTGAATTTTATTTATATTTCTGAAAAAAATACAAAATTACATGTCTCATTTTGCAATTTTAGCAATATTAACAGTAACCAAGTCCATAAACTGCTACTTTATCTGTTCTGGTATCACTACTTATTTCACTATCAAATAAGGATAGTGGCTTTCTACAACAGAGTGACTGCATCAGTCAACAAGGGACGACCTACGGATGTGATCTATCTGGACTTCTGCAAGGCCTTTGACATGATCCCTCACAACATCCTCCTCACCAAGCTGGAGAGATACAGATTTGATGGGTGGACCATTCAGTGGATAAGGAATTGTCTGGATGGCCACATTCAGAGGGTAGTGATCAATGAGTCAAAGTCCAGATGGAAACCAGTGACAAGTGGTGTCCCTCAAGGGTCCGTAAAAAAAAACCTGTATTGTTTAATATTTTCATCAGCAACATAGACAGCTGGATCAAGTGCANAAAGGCCGGTGGTGAAAAGATGAGGGGCAATGGTTTTAAATTAAAAAAGAGGGGATTTAGATTAGAAATAAGGAGGAAGTTCTTCACCATGAGGGTGGTACAACACTGGAACAGGTTTCCCAGGGAGGTGGTTGAGGCCCCATCCCTGGAGACATTCAAGGTGAGGTTTGATAAGGCTCTCAGCAACCTGCTCTAGTTGAAGATGTCCCTGCTCTCAGCAGGGGGGTTGGACTAGATGACCTCTGGAGGTCCCTTCCAACCCACATATTTCAATGATTCTATGATTCTAAGGAATCTATCTTGGTGATAATTTCGTATATGCCAGATTGGCAAAAGGTGACAGAACTTAAGGATACCAGAATCATTCCAAAAATGTTGCTGGGACATTCTTTTGAGATTTCCATCAGAACTGACTACTTTTGAGCAAACTCTTATGTTATCTATTTTGTAGATCATGATGCATATCCTCAGTGTTGCAAAGAGAGAGTGTGCGTCCACTATTGTACAAGTGACGTTTTATTACTCGATTATGCTAGGTGAAAGAGGTATTGTGAGTTTTCTTATTGCAAAAATAACAGCATGGTAGTATACTTATTTTAGGATTGGCTGAAGAATATTCTGAGGTTTGGTTTTGTTTTTTTTTAAGACCGGGCAAATTCAGATAAATTGCAGGAAGCACAATATGAGGGCTTTGAGAAGTTTGGTCGAGTGGAAGGTGCCCCTTCCCATGGCAAGGGGATTGGAACTGCATGATCTTTTAACGTCCCTTCCAACCTGAACTAATCTATGATTCTATGATCTTCCCATCTCCTTGACTGTTAACCGTAGCCAGTGCTACCTTCAGACATGTTCTTATTTCTGTCATA
>VWZY01012039.1:84780-95462 GCA_013399075.1 Chloroceryle aenea
AAAAGACATTACTGGAAATGGCATTTGAGACTTTATGAAGGGACATACTTTAAAGTGAATTTATAAGTCAACAGTCATATGCAAGTTTCATCAGCTGTCTCAGTTAAAGCATCTCTCTGATGCTTGTCAAAACATCTGCATTTTACATTGAATTTTTTCTTTTTCTCTCTCATTTTAGAGCTGTCTTCTTACTAACCCCTAGAAATACACAGATATCTGAATCTGATGAGGAAATAAATAACTTCCATTGGATGAGGAATGACACAAGTTTACAGAGGTAAGCACACATGCTTTGAAATATCTCGGTGATCAGTGGTCTCCATCTTCCTAGAGTGTGTATATATAACATTTAAGTGGCACAGAATCTGGGTTTTGGCCTTCCCCCCCTGCCTTCATTTTTTCATTCTAAGAGCCGGGCACATGCGGTCTTTACTTCAACTGTGATTAACATTTCACATCAGAAGTAAAATACAACATCCTAGCAGAAACTGCAGTTAAATTAAAATATCAAGATCAACAGATGACACCACATCAGCTAGGTATTACAACAATAACAAAACAACCTGTAATAATGGCCTATATCACAGTTTCCATCTCTTCCATCTGCAATATTGGTTATAGGAAGTACTTGGGTGAGAAAAAAGCTGCTTTCTGCAACTCATTAACATAGGAAATCTCTCTGAGCATTCAAGTGAGTGTATGTACCTCATCTCACCTAATTGAGTACAAGAAAACTTTCTGCATATATTTTCTCATAACAGAAGAATGATTCAGGACACAGACACCATCTTTATAGTGTGAGTTTATACATGTTCATTTTATACTTACACTTAAATGAAAGCATAAACATAAACCAGCGAAAAGGGGGAAACAAAATTAAACTAAATTCTGTTGCTGGTAGCCAAAAATTCTGTATTTGACTACAGCCTAAACCGGAGTATCTTTAACTCACCATTTCAGTATTAGGCCTGGTAGAGGTCTAGAGTTTGCTGAGAGCTGCTCACTTCTTTCTGTAACCTGAGACCAGACTTCATAACCAATATGAGATGGAGGACAGGCAGAAGATTGTTTGTAAAATTAACAATTGTGTATTTCACCAAAGAAATTAGCACTTTTTTTCCCCCACTTATTTTTTATGGCATTATTATCCCTTTAATAAGATGCCTTAAATAAATAAAATGTGAAGGACATAAATGCTTGAGAAAGCCTCAAATAAAGTAGCTTATGAACTGCAGATGATTTTATCACGGTGCTGTTGACTCCCATGAGTCAACATGAGGAAAAAGTAGACAAATTACCATTTTGGAGTTCTAAGACAATGTAGCTACTTCTTATATAATAATCAGATTTAGAACTATTATTTTCCAGAATAAGAAAAATATTGTGTTGAATCTGCATATATTGAATATTAATCAGTGATAAGCTAGAGATTACTTGATAGTATGCAAAAGAAAGTACCATATGTAAACATAAACAGACTAAAATTGCAAAATTTTACTGAAATTTTCACCAATATAATAGTTACAAACTATGAAAAAACCCCCACAGTCTAGGCAGTAAGAAACTATGACAGAAGATTTACATGAAAGCAAAATGTCACCTGTAACACTGTATCATTCAGCACAACTCTGTATCTTCTAATTTTGCTGCCCTACTTGTAATGGTGAAATAGTTAGAGAATTCAAACTTTCAAACAAAACAAAAGAAGGAAAGGCTTCTATTTCAAATGAGGAAAGAAATTATAATGACCATTTGCATGACAACAATAGAAAATCCTGCTGAAAACTCTTCTTTGAAAGTAGATTCAGCAGCAAGTGAGGTTATTCTCAAAAATATGTTGGCTTCAGTATCAAGGATTTATTTCAATGAAGTTCCTGGCAAATGATCCAAGAAACTAGTAACAAAAGACATTATACTGAGATGTAAATACAGTAACACAACACTGCAGCCTCAGAGGATTCAATGATGAACAAAACAAAACTGCAATGTTTAGCAGCAGCAAACTCAGCAAGTCAGCCCAGAAAGCAAATTTGTTTTGAAGTAAAAAAAATAGGCTTAGAAATAAACCAGCAGAAATAGAATACAACATACTTCATAAAATACAGTCGATAAACACATCTATCCAGAGAATACGAGCTCATTCAACCAGAAGAGAACGTCATGCCAACAAATTTACGGATATATGGTAAATCTGAAAAACAACAGAAAACTGAAGGGAAAAATCCAGCCAAAATCAAATCAAATTAAAAAATACCCAACCTCCCAATTAAGTAAATAGGATCAAAGTCTTTGAGAAAGAAAGGGAGTATGCAAACAATTCTCATAAACACAAAAACACTTTTGGAAAAAAATGAACTGATTTACAGTTACCTACCACAAAAATGGAAAAAAGAAATAAGAGGAAGACACATACCAGTACAGACTTTTCATTTCAGAATTTTGTGAGTGCCCCAGTTTTTCCCTTTGATTTAAAAAAAAACCAAACAACAACTCACATTTAAAACGTCATGATTTTTCACTTTTAAGTACTGCCATGTGCACTTAGAATACGCTATAAATGGGCAGATGTGGTCTAGCATTAATTTGCTGTTAAATTACACTGTTGTTAGAATAACATCAGATTCCAGTATTTGCAAATGTTAATGCTACTACTATTTGTATTACATTAGTAATGGATATAGATCATAATTCATAGCTGATAAAAAAGTATTTTACTGCACTATTTACAAATGACACTTATTCACTTTCAGTAATGTGGACTGAGCTCCACCTGCTTGTCCTCTCCATTAGTTTGAAACAACAAGCCATCAGTGCACCCTCACAGCAAAGGTGAGGACACATCTGGAATGCTGAGTCCAGCTGTGGACTCCTCAGAACAAGAGAGACATGAACATACTGGAATGGGTCCAATGAAGGGTCAGCACAGAGGTGACAGGTCTTTGAGTATCTGTCTTATGAGGAGAGAATGAGGGCCAGGGCTGCTCAGCCTGGAGAAGGAAAGGCTCAGGGAATCTTATCAATGTGTATGAATACCTCATATGAGGGAGTAAAGAAGTGGCAAACAGAATCTTCTCGGCAGTTTTCAGTGATAAGACAAAGGGCACATCTCTGATGTTTTGCAGAATTATTTTCTCTTGATCATTTTGATTAAGAGCAAGATTTATTTGATTAGCATAAAGATGAGTTTGGAACTTGATGAGTAATTTTAATTACGTATATCATTCACTGAGTACTTCACCACATAAAACATTAACAGGAGATCCCAGTCTTCACTACAGGTCTTCTAGACTAGCTAACTGAAGTTTGAAGTGTCATCTAACTGCATTTTACAGTTACAAATCTTCTCTATGGATGGAAACTGGGTTAAGTAAAAGTTAAATTATGTGTTTAGCCAACAATGTAGCAAGGATCTGAAGATGACACTCATTTCTTAAATGAACACTCTTCAGGGTATAAGAAGCTTTCATTATCTCTAAGTGATTCTTATAAAAAATACTGAAACACCTTCAGGTGCACCAAAGTACCAAAGTATTGAGGAATAGGCTGGAACAGAATATTTCAACTGGAACAGACCTACAGTGATCACCAAGTCCAACTGCCTGACCAATTCAGGGCTGAACAAAAGTTAAAACATATTATTAGGGGCATTGTCCCCATGCCCCTTAAACACTATCAGGTTTGGAGCATTGACCACCTCTCTAAGAAGCCAGTTCCAATGTTTGACCACCATCCTCTCAGTAAATAAAAGGTCCCTAATGTCCAGTCGGAACCTCCCCTGGCACAGATTTGAATCATTCCCATACACCCTATAACTGGATGCCCAGGAGAAGAGATCAGCACTTCCCTCTCCCCTTTCTACCATCACAGAGCAATGAGGTTGCCCCTGAGCCTCCTTTTCTCCATACTAGACCAGAACAAAGTCCTCAGCTGCTCCTCACAGGACATACCTTTCAGTCATTTAATCAGCTTTGTTGCTCCCCTCTGGACACATTTAAGGAACTTCACATTGTTCTTAACTTGTGGGGCCCAGCACTGCACACAGTATTCAAGGTGAGGCCAGAACACCACCAAATATAGCAGTATAATAATCTCTTTTGACTGGCTGGTCATAGTGCGTTTGATGCAGCCCAGGATGTTGATTGCGCTTTTGGCTGCCAATAGCAATCTATTATCAGAAATAAAGACTTGTGTATGTGACATGAAGCAATTATCCAGGCAGTGAAGGTCAGCTGTGAAAGCATCAGTGGTCAGTACAGGCTTGGTGATGGTGGTATGCTATAGAACTTCAAATATGTATTCCACAACTTTTCAAAAGACAGAACTGAAATTTATTCTGGGAAGTTTATGATCGTATTTTTACCACTGAAAACTATCACCAAAATTTGAGTACCACCACACTTTACAAAAAGAAGTGCATGAATGATCCTTTATAATAAGATTTTAGAATAAATGTGTATATTAAAATCAGATGAGTTTTAGATGAGTAGCTAGAACAATGTATTTGGAGACAAAGCTGAAAACACCTTGTGCAAATCAATAAAACAGTTAGAGCTTGTTAAGGTATACCGATAGCTATCAAGAATAAAGCTAAGAGTCTGGACAGTAGTGTTAAATTGAGAGAACCAAAAGTACTACAAGAAAATACTTCACAAGAAGGGCAAAGAATGAAAGATTAAAAACTTCATAGTGTTTGGGAAAAGATTAAAAAACTTTAACAAAGTGCATGATTTTTGAGAGTGCCAGCACAACATAAAAAGAAAAAATGAAGAGAGTAGCAACAGCTATCATGAGTTATGCCTAATGGTAAGAGATTACTCTGTAGAGAATAAATCTTTGTAGGAGCACTACAGAAATAAAAACAGTCTTCCTGAAAATACAAGGACATATTTCCATTAAGCTAGGCCCAGGCCAATGTGTCAACATTGATAAAAATAATGATCAAAAATAATAGTGTAGAAAAAAGCAAAAGAAAAAGATAATAAAAAAGGTAAATAAGCCAAGCTTAGTGGGTTCTGTTCACTTCTAGTGAGGAACCATGTAAGCTAAATGTATAAGTATCAAAAAAACATACTCTACCTCCTTTGAACTGCTGCAAATCACATTTGAGTTCTGTTACTCTTTCAAAAATTGAATTATTTTAAATATAGTCACATGACTTTGGAATTATTTTAATATATTTGGAATTTGTATAATAACTAATTAGAAGAACTGCTACTATTTGACATTGCTAGTAAGACTATGTTCCAAAAAGGATATAGATTTTTAGTCAAAACTTAAACTGATAAAATAAAGAAATAGAGATTGACCAGCTTTCATCTCAACCTTTTTACCTGTATTAATCAGGAGAAGGCCAATGGCATCCTGGCCTGTATTTAAAAACAGTGTGACCAGAAGGAGTAGGTAGGGTACTGTGCCTCTGTACTCAGCACTCCTGAGACCACACCTTGAATACTGTGCCCAGTTTTGGGTACCACAGTGTAAGAGGGATATTGAGGCGCTGGAGCAGGTCCAGAGAAGTGCAATGAAGCTGGTGAGGGGTCTAGAAAATATGTCTTATGAAGAGCGGCTGAGGGAACTGGGGTTGTTTAGTCTGGAGAAGAGACTGAGAGGAGAACATATTGCTCTCTACAACTACCTAAAAGGAGGTTGTAGTGAGGTTAGTGGCTGTCTCTTCTCCAAAATTACTAATGGTGTTTAAGAAACTAATAGATGTAGCACTTGAGGCTATGGTCTAGTGGTTAGGGAGATAATGGGATGAAGGTCAACCTTCATGATCCTAGAGGTCTGTTCCAACCATAGTAATTCTATGTTCGTAAGATTCTATAAATTAAATTCTAATTAACCAAGTCACTGATATTAAATGTTTGCATAATAAGTCCAGTGTTTATATTTCATAATATGATTCTTTGGAAAGTATGTAGTTTCATCATCACTTGAAGCATTACTAGCTACATACCAGAACTGCACACATTTATGAGAACAAATTAACACAGCTGAGAACTTTAAAGAAGCAAATTCCAGCAATATGTGATACAAAGCTTTTATCAGCCTACGTTTCATTGCCTTGATATCTGCAACAGAACATGACGTATACCAAAATCTTTAAATTCATAACTAGACTGCCTTGACCATAAATGAGTTTGTCTTGGAAGTTGGCTGGTGTCAAGTAAAGCATTAATTATAAAGAAGACATTGCATTTCTGTCTTATTAGAAACTGCCAGGATTAATATAAGGTGAAGAATACATTTTTCAACTTCAGTTTTTGTACTCAGGTAAAACGAAAAACCAAAACAACAACAACAACAACAAAAAGCCTGTTCCTTGTCTGCATTGGGCTATTACAGATCTCTGGTTGTAGTGACAAAAGAAGGGATAATGGGATGAGGATGACTGGTCATCAGTTCACATGTCCAATCTGCTTTCTGGTAGAAGATCTATAGGATAAATCAATAAAAACAATGATGCAATTAGAGAATGAGTATTTTCATGTGCATACTATTTAGCTTAAATACCAATCATTTGCTTCAATAATGAAGCAAACAGAATGAAGAGGCTTAATATCATAGCCAGAATTGAAAATTATAACTGTTAGGTTGTGAGTTTGGGGAAAAAAAAAAAAATAATAAAGAGAGGTTTTTGCATTGGTTTTATGAACAAATATTTTCCAATTTAAATGAGTAATCTTTATTGATTTTGAGCTCTGACTCTTCTTGTGTATGGTCTAATTATGTACAATAATTGTATTTTGAAATGAATGGAAGAGATTATGACAAAATACATTCAAAAATATATAAAGTTAGCCCCATGTTTAGCAGAAGTGGAAAGAACTTAATGAGTAAAGAGATGCGTCTTTTTAAGCCATAAGAAATAGAAATATAAATTAGATGAAACAACACTCTCAATATATAACAAAATAAAAAAAAAATGCCCCTGATTAATAAAACAGTTATGATACTGCCCTTTAAGTAAGAGTTAAGACTGGAGTATGAATATCACAACAAAAAAAATAAATTCATTAGAACTGCTTAAAGTTTTGGTCAGGCAAGTTATTTTTAGACAGTAAAAAGGAAAACTCTAATTTCTGCCTAAACTTCAAAGCTTAACCCACAGTCAAGTAGAGTAACTTAATCCTTAACATTCTTATTAAAGATAAAAATACATGGAAACTACTACAGGGATCTGAAGATTTTTAGATTTGTACTCCAAAATATTTAAGCATTTATATATAAAAAGTTAGAAAGTGATTTTCAGGAAGCTACTGTAAAATAAGGTTACACATCCCTAGAATTAGGTATTGCCAACACTCATTGCTCATTTCCTAAGTTTTCAGGTATGTCAGAGGGTCTAGGCAATCTAGTGTCAAGATCGTTGTTTTGAGATGATGACAATTATAGCCACAGAATTCTAGAAAACTAGATCGAAAAAACTACCTTTTAAATTTCCTGGTCTGTCCATGTTCATGTCATATTTTTAAGAACCTGGAGAAAATGGATATTCCACAGTTCACCTAATACACCTTCTCGAGTGTTAGAAACTTTTTCTGATCAAACAAAATGCATCATGCTTCATTGTCATCCAGACCCTGTGCTTTTGTATTATAGATAAAAACAACACAAAGAGACGATTACTTCCTATCTTGCAGAATACTTCCTGTATAAAAATGTATCATCCTGGGTCTTTTTTTTCTTCAGCATCTTTTCTTTAGACATCTTTAGTTACATTGGTCTCTCTCCTTGGATCACTATTTCCAGATTTTTGATCATTCTTATTTGGCTTCTTGGGACTCTAATAGGTCCACATCTTTCTTGAGGTACCAGTGTCTTAAACTGGTCACAATATTGCAGGCAAACGTTACTATTATAGAGGCTGGTGTAAACCAATTTCTTACATCATAGAAAATACACCTATTTATAGAACATAGAAGAACATTTGTCTTTTTAGCAACAGCACAATTATTGCTAATTACTAGTGAATAAAATACAATTTACAGATTATTTTACCTCTTTATTCTTTTCCAACAGTTGCATCTAGGTGAAGTGTCTCATCTTTTTACTTATATATCAGATTATTCCTATGTTTATGCAGAATGGTATATTTATCTCTATAATCCACCAGCCTATAATCAATGATTCAATGTGTTTATTAGTGTGGTTTATCAGTATCTTCACCTATGTCAACAATTTAGGTAGAATATTTGCTATTCATCCAGAAAACATAAACCATGAACATATCAAAAGTTAAAAGAGAAAGGGAAAGGGGAAGTTAAAAGGGAAGAAGGGAAGAAAGAAGGGAAGAAAGAAAGAAGGGAAGAAAGAAAGAAGGGAAGAAGGGAAAAGAAAAGGTCAGACCAGACTTCTGCAGAATCACAGGTTGTTATTTACTGTCAGTCTTCACTTTGACAGCAAATCAGTCATTACTTCTCTGCTGGTACAGTTTTTCAACTGGTTGTGAATATACTTTGTAACAGATTTTTCTAGACTATATTTCCCCTAACTGGTTCATGAGGAAAATCAAAAGAGACTATCAAGCAACTGAGTTGAAACATTCTGTATTTGCTGTCAGTTTTTAATCCATAAGCCTTCCTCTTTCTCATAGAAGAAAATTAGGTGAATTTGTCACTGCCCAGTTTCCCCCCCTATTTCCATCACATACATGCACACACATGCAATTTTACCATCGTCCCACCAGATAAACTTGCTTTGGCAGAACCTGGGGTCTTTTTTGTTCTGTTCATTTTTTTTTTATACTACATAGTGTAACAGGGGTTAGGTTTCTGTCTTGGACAAATCTACATCACCAATTGCTACTGTTACCAAACTTAAGTACTATAGTTTCAGACAGCATGTTACTATTGTCTCAGAATGGAGAATTCTCTACAGCCACCTGCAGTACATTATAAAGCAACACCTAAAAGCAATCAGAAATTTCAAATTGCAAGCTTAGTACTGGGAAGTAAACGTTTCTGTGAGCACTGTGCCAATAGTTACTATAAAGGGAAAAAAAAAAAATTGTCATATACTCTGATAATTCTTTATCAAAAGGTGTTAACACTTTTCTAACATTTATTGCAAGGACTCAGTATGAAACAAATTATTAATTATCAACCTGTACAGGGAATTGGGTAAATGCTTACTCGTCTGTTGTGGCTTTACTATCTTCTTTTTCTTCATATTCTTCCTCTGCAAAGTACTTTTTCAGTGTCAAAAGCCACGGTTAGTCACAGCTGCTATAGGTTAAACAATGCTAACTTTATCCCCAAACCTAAAATATTACATATATAAATAATAGTAATAAAAAAAAAAAAATCTGTTTATTAATCCATTCTCTCCAGAAAAAAATAATTACAAAAATACCTCTTTTCAGGAAGCTGGCATTTCAGAAAACTGCTTTTCAATTGCATGAGCAAAGGTGGATAATATGCCTCTCACTAACTATTCTTACCTCCAATCAAAGAGTTGACCTCTGTTTGATCAGAGAGAAAGAGTGAAGATGCACAGAATGCAATAAATGAAATGAGGTTACCGTTCTCTTACTAATTCTAAAGCGAAGTGGATTTTCACTTCTTGGACAATTGCCAAACAGATGAGTTTATGCTGTGGGTAGTCTCTCTTCTCCTTGACCTATAAAAACAGACTACCTGAATCTCATCATTGTAGTATGGATAACATTTCCAAGATTCAAAGTTTTCCTTGCTTGTTTACATTTAGACTTAAAATGTGAATGAAAAGTAAAACTATTCTGCTTTATTTCTTCCACAAGTAACTATTCACTTTTACCTCTTTTAGGTCTTCCAAGGTCAGATCTAGGAAGTAGAAATAGACTTTTTCCTCTAACCAAAAATGCTCATAAATTTTCACAAAGCTCTACAGAGGCAAAATCCTTCTCAAATGTTATGATTCGTTGCACTAAAAGTTACACAGTGACTGAGTGAAGCCAAGGTCGATATCTACCATGAAATCCAATACATCTTTATATTGATTAAACCACTGAAATCAATGGAATTATAATTGGACAGAACTTTTAGGTAACTAGAAATCCTACTGAAGACTCTGAAGACTTCAGAAATGTTCAAGGGGAAATCATTGAAATTCCTGTATCAAGAAATATACTGCCAGTGATTAGTGACTCGGACTATAGATGATTTCTGGAGTTTTGAATGACACTACAAAGTGCCTGGCTCACAATAACATATTTCAGAAGATGGTCCAGAGGAAGAGTAAACAGTTTACTGTAATGAAGAGTATACTTCTGACAGCATTAATGTACTTTACCTTCATGGCTCAGTATAAACAAAATCCTATTTCCAGCTCCACTGATAGATAGCAGAGGTTCTGGTTACCCCATACAAACTTTGTTCAGGTAATGCATTTCAGCATGATTGATCATTATCTCAACTCTTATGGAAGTATGACTGAAGAATTCCAGTAGTTTTCATGGTTGTGAAAACTACTGGAATTCAACATGAATGCAACAGTGTTTACATATTATTAAGAAAATTGTGAGACAAGCTGCTTTTAAAATATTTTTTGCATTCTTTGCACAGACTTTTTTTTTCCATAGTCAAAGGATTAGTAAAATAATGCCCTTCATTTTGTCTTCTCATACAGCCAAACACATTTTCATGCATAATTATTTCTGGAACCACCCCCCAGCCGCACATCCACGGGAACCGCAGCACATA
>VWZY01012039.1:96461-157807 GCA_013399075.1 Chloroceryle aenea
ACAAACAAAACCACACCCCCCCCCCCACCCCCCCCCCAAAAAAAATTAATAATGACAGCAGATCATAGATGATTGCACCCATCAGCAAGCCTAAGCTGGCACCAGCCTGAGAGTTTTTCCAGCAAGGTCACCTCAGCACTACTACAAAAAGTGTAAGCAGAATCAGCATAAACAGCATCATAGTCAAGCTAAACTTTTGAAGTTAAATGTTTACATTTGGCTTTAATAATCATAAAAAAAAAAAATAATTTTAGTCTGGAAGGGACCTCTAGAGGTCATCTGCTCCAACCTCCCTATGCAAGTAGGGACATCTCTACCTAGGTCAGGCTGCTCAGAGCCCCATCAAGAATGACCTTGAATGACTCCAGGGATGGGGCCTCCACCACCTCTCACCACCATAATAAGGAACATTTTTTAGAGGTTTTTTTATTCTTTCTTTTCAGACCTAACTTGTGAAACAGAAGTGTAAGCTCTGCACAATTCATCTTGTCCTCTGGAGCTGAAAGGATGTCCTTATGCTGCATAAGGCATGACAGGTAAGTAATATGACAGGTATTAAACTGCTAATCATCATCCCATAGCCTTCATGTCTATTTTCTTGACAGTACCTTAGTGCAACTGCTAGAGGAAACCTCTTACACTAGGTAAAGGCTCCATCTCATTACATCACTACAAGGTTCTTCTGATTTGTGATATTTTATTTCTGTGCATCTTCACTTTACTTGTCCATATGAAGAAGATGGACTACATGAGTATATTGGTCTTCCAGGTATGTGTGCAATTTTTATATTCAAGTGTTGGATAATTCTTTTTTAATTTAATTTTGGTTTGGTTTTTTGTTGGGGAATAGGGATTTCTAATTGATGAACTTTTCCCTTTCTTTATGTCTGTAGATATTTAGGAGGTTGCTTTACTTGTTGATTTTGTTTCTTAGAGGAGACAAAGCAATTTTATGTAGTACAGAGCCCTGTACTTCAGAGCTGTGGATGGTTGATACCTAAGGCAAAGAGTGGGTGATATCTTTAAGTAACTCATGCCAATTTTTTATTTTATTTTTTTACTTGAAAAGGAATTAGTACAGCTGAATTTCCAAAACACAGAACATAAGCAAATCTTGGGGATCAGGAAACAGAATCCACTCTCCAGTAATTAACTGTTACATGTTGCAGACTTCTTTTCAGTTACATTCCACTCATTGACAATAAAGAGGAAAAAATATATTCTACAGTATTACAGTATTATATAACTCCTGACTGTGCTTCGATGTCCTTTAGTGGCTGATAAGATTTTATTTTATGTTTTACAAAGTTAGCAATTATCGTTGTGCACATGCTTACACCTCTGATAGACACATTTAATCCATTTATTGTATACTAATATTAAGCATTTTAAAAGTAAGAACAAAGATAAAATTCATGTGAATAAGGAAAACATTCTTTTGACACAGAAAACCAAAACTAAATAAATGAAATTAATTTATTTCAATAGGAAATTCAAGATATGGATAATAGGAAATTCTAGTTTTAGAAGATCAGTGACATTTTTTGCCATTTTCAAACCTGGTTCTATAAAAGGCCTTAAAAACTCAGATTGCACAGAATTGTATCATGTTGAACTTAACACCATCTGACTGTCATTTTTTATTAAAAAAAAGGGAAAAAATACTAATAAATTCAAATTATCAGGAAGTTTTTTCAATTATTTTTTTCCTCATTCCTTAAAAGATTATCTAGATAAGAATGGAAATTATTTCAAGCTGAAATTGTCTTCTGATTTGACATTCCAAATAAATTAGTAAATCTGTAAATGCATTTTTGTTTCAAAATAAAAATCTTTCTCCTGTCATTCTGTTCATAAATGTATGAATAGCTTCCCTAAATATCCCTTACCCAATTTCAAAAACTAATCTTTGGAAACAAACCATCACATTATCCAGATTTTAGTCCAATTCTTCACCTGCATAGAATACTTCTAGAGAATCTAGAGATTCACCATAAATATAATTTCTCCTACAGATTTAAAGAAAGGGGACTCTTGTCAGTTACATAAACTCTGTCATTAGGAGAATAAAAGAAAAGATTTGTCAGACACATGACTTCCCATCTCCCAGTGAATATAACACGTAGATAAGTGTGTAAACCTACCTATGACATTTATACATGTCAAAAACTGACTTGTTCAATATTTCCATTTGCTTTGGGCAGTCAAGGGTAAAATGATGTACCTTCCTTTTTGCTAAGGAAACATTAATACTTGATTTTAATATTTTACTGCAGCATAGGCTTCCTGCCATATTATTAGATTAGCATGGAAGTGAGAGGGAGATATCCAAGAGGAACATGTTGAATACCCAACCATACTGTGGTTAGAACGAGTTGATGAAAGCAAGTAGCAAAGGTCATTCATCTTCTCAGGCAATGCAAATCCAAAGGTCATTTCACCTTAAAAAGTCTAGTACCTGATGTACTATATCTTGAAGAAAAAACATGCAATTTAGATAGCATATGAAAAACTAGAATTCTAGAAAAGTGAAACAAAAGAGGGGTTTTAAAAGTTTGAAAGCAATTCAAATTTGATTTGAAACGGACTATGGAGCCTTTAAATTTTATCTCTACATTTCTTTTAACTTGCTAGAATCCCTTTGAGAACTAGTTTAATCTGCATAAGTACATTATGTGCTCTCAGCAGTCTTTCATAATTTGCACTCCACGCTTCAAAATCCTGGTTTCAAGGTTTTTGGGGTGTTTTTTTAGTTGTGGTTTTGTTGTTTGCTTGTGGGGTTTTTTGTGGGTTTGTTTTTGGTTGGTTGGTTGAGGTTTTTTTCTGTTGTTTCTTTTTTAACAAAACAATAGCAAATTCATGTTACGATTATGAAATGTGATGAATAAATCTATACAGGGGAAAAAGTGATGAAGGGCAGTTAGGACACCATAAATTGAATCAGTACATAAAGTTAATTGTTGAAGGCCTAGGGTTTAAAAATTCATTGGAAAATATTTAATCTCCAAATACAGTCAAAATAATACTAGTAATTATAAGTTTTTCTTAGTTATTCATATTGTCCTCTACCAATGTCATTGCTAAATATTCATATCCATAATCTCTGGTATAGATTCCATTGTATATTCCACACTGCTAAGGCAAAGTATTATCTGTACTACTATAAGTGCAGTGATCTAGACCATAGTTTCATATATGTTCTACACTAACATAAACTGTCCCTGTTACTAATGGAAGCAGAAAAGATTATGAAATATTTTCTCATTTTTCTCCTTACAAGAAGCTCCCAATATACAGAGATGTAAAATGACAATATCTCACAGTATATCAGCTGCTCTACTCATGATGTCAGTATGATTCAAATCTTTTGGTGTCAAACCTATCAATTCAAATTGGTTAATTAACTTTGCTCCCACAGACATTTAGAGTGCCTATGGATTAATTAGCCTGGAGCAGCATTCATCAGGTTAACACCCACAAAGAGTAATCTGCTCACATTGTCATTCACTAAGTATTAATTTGACACTTCTAAAAGACTGTGTAACCAGTTATTCTTTCTAAATACTGCCTTTATATTTTTTGTCAAGAAAAAAATATTCAAAGTGTGCTATGTCTTTCCTATTGTTCTTGACTGAACATATGCAAATTTGAGTCAACAATGAGAGTTTTGGTCCAGATATCCACAATTGCAGTGCAACCTAAGTCATTAAAATCCCAGACTGCCTCAGCAACTGCCCGCAGGCAGAATGTTTCCCCAGACTATTACCTGGAAGGTAATAGTAACACAAACTGTTTTGTTTACGGTTGAAGATATTAGAATCTTTTACAAGCCCCTCTTTCTCAACTGCTTGTGCAAAAATTCCGTGTTGCATCATTTCCATCTACTCCCAAAATTCAAACCATCCATCAGAGATGACTAGGGACTTGTCCGTTCATTCACTGTTTTCTCTCTGTAAACAACTAAAATAAAATGTAACCACTAATTGTGTTTTATGATCCCAGGGGAAAAAAAAAGGGGAAAAAAAAAGAAGCATCTGACTGACATTTACAGTGGGATTTGGTTAGAATTTTTCCCTTTTAAAAGTATTGAGTCATTCATGTTATACTATAAAAAATAATATGACTCTGAAATACTACCACTTAGCAAAGAAGACGAGTCAATTTTAAAACAGAAACAGAAAACAAACAAAAAACACCAACCAAATCCCTCCCAACATTTTCTCCAAGAGGTATTTCAAAAAGTATTCCACCTCTACTTTAGATTTGGTGTAATTCTTTTCAGCACAACAGGCTGCTTGATTTAACTGTTGTTTACCTCAAAATGCTTTCATCATGTCTTTCAATGGTTTTAAAGATTTTATTTTTTTGTCCCACCTTCACTGATAGACCTGTTTTAAGGCATCTCCCGAGTCAATTCAGTAATGGAAAAGTTACAAACTTGACAACAGCTTCAACTTCTTCCTCACCCACAGATTATAAGTGATGTGGCCACCAGTTTGAAGAGCTTTCCTCACTGCCTGCCGAAGCATGCAGCATGACCAGAATGAAAAGCTATGCTCTGGAGCAATGCTTTACAGGATCTCCACTAAACTGTTACTGCCTCAAGGCAGAGAAGACGCTATGGCTTCCCCTGGTTTTGGTTCTCTCATACCCTTGCTTGTCCACATGCAAATGCACCAGGTGCATTCAAGGTGCAATAGCTGGGCACCTGGCTGCCATCCAGCCAGTTTGGCTGAGTCACTCTGAAACATCATCTTGAACCTGTCTAGGCTGCTGCACACATGTACTGGTCTGCACAAAATCTGACCCAATTTTACCATTCATTGATGTCACACCTGAAGCATACAACACTTTATGAAAATCTGGTCTTCCACTAATTTTGAGTCAACTTCAACAGCTGCTATAGACACATTTGCTGTGTCTAATCACCCCTAGGAAGCAATTAGCTGGCAGTTAAGCAAACTAATGCAGTGTCCTTTATTCCATCATCTTCAGCTTTCTGGAGATCCAGAAAGGAAATGTAGTTGCACTGTAGCAATTGTAAAGACAACATTTTGACAGAACATAAATGTTCCTTGCCATAAATCACTCATGAAACACACTTCTTTGTTTCAGCACTCCATAACAATACATTATTAAGTAATTAATGCAATTTTACTTCATTCACATCAACAGAAAAAAGGAGCTACTGTCCATTCCACTCTTCATGAAACCTTTTCTCTGAATTTAGCACATGCAAAACTATCAGGATCATATTTATCTTTTTTAGGGTTGTTTCTCTTATGCCAACTCTGCTGACATCCATTTTTTTGTCGCAACTTATATGATTCCACAACCTACTTGTCAGCACAAAAATGTACTCAGCCTGTTGTCATCAATCAGTTATGTTCTATGAGACCATCAAATACAGATTTGTATGTGGGTTTCAAGGCAATCTAATGAAAAGCAAATCACGTATCTATAAATTAGAATAGCTTAGAGAGACTCCACAGATCCCAAATTCAGTGAATGAGATTGCAATTCAAGTGGCAAATTGCAATTCAAAGTCTTCTTCTGAATCTCAGAGAAAGAATGAATACAAACCCCCAACCCCATGCCATGGATCTGCACTTCTGATCCCGTCATCTAGTGTGTTACCACTGAGCTGAAGCCTGTAAGGGGGAGTGCTGAGATGACTTTCTCTATTTCATAAACAGACCCTGACATGCAAATTAGAAAAGGCTTTTGAAGAACTTCAGAACAAATCAGTTCAAGAAATTTGATTTCCACACATCCCCAAGATCATACCCACCCATCCATCCTCCCACAGATGAAACTGAGTCTTACTTAAGTAGTTTAATGCACAGGTGACTTTTGGAGAAAATAAACTATGCACTTACAAACAATAGATTAAAAAAAATAATAATCCCAGTTGCAGTCAAAAAGCAAAACCAGAAACCACAAGCATTTAAATCTGTAGAAGTCTGTCTTAAGCAGCCATTTAAATTTTGTTCAGATAAGATTTTGTGTGAGAGTGGCAGAATCTAATACTAATAAAGACAAACTTCCACAAGCATTTAGAAATTCACTGTGGCTTTAGTATTCTTCACAGAAAATATGTTTCCAATATAAAATTTATCAAACTCTTCAAAGAGTTTAAATAAAATTATTCACTTTTATTGCTGTAATTTTGCAGTCAAATCTTTTGGATTTTAGTCTTTAAAAATCAAGACCTGAAAATTTAAAAAATCCCCTCGAGCTTCAGCTGAAATGTGGCTTTTCACATAGAATTAGCATTAACCTTGAATAAAATTATTAGGAAAATATAAGATTTTTCAGTTAGTGTAATTACAAAAAAAGACTTTAAAACCCCTCCCTATCTTAAAATTAATTCAGCATCATTTCTGGGCAAATCTCTATTGTCACTGTAAACCAGTACCAGAATTCTTCACACTAACAAGTGGTCTGAAAGTAACTACTAAAGAGATTTTTTTATGTCATCTACAATTCAAATTACAAAATGAGCATCATTTTAGTAAACAAACCTTTCAAAGAAGCAATACTGTTTGAGGTAATTTTGAGCTGAAATCATAATTAGGACAAAATTACTTCAAAGGTATTATAATTATAAATCCGTATTTACAATATGGTAATGACTTAGTGTATTTGAATGAATTAATATCTCTTAACATGACTCTTCCCCTACTATTGAAGGTGCACGTTCTAGAAGTTGCACAGTTCTTAGTGGTTTTTCATAGTCTCCATTAGAAACTAAAAACTTCACAAGATACTATATTATCTGGTTAGAAATATAAAAAGAGATACGTGTAGGAGTGATGCAATCTTTGCTAAAAGCCTCTAGCAGAGTGTTTCAGGAGGGTACAAACACAAATTGCAGAACCGTAGTGTCCTTCTAAGTGGAGAGCATCTCACACTCCAGTGGAACTAGAGCTAGGCCCCTAACACACAGAAATAAATAAAAATAATAAGAAAATTTTCTTCTAGACTCAACACTGATATAAAACAACTCATCAGCCTGTGATTCCTGCTCAGATTACTTTCCAGTTTTGGTTCTGAAAAGCTTCTGGAAAGTGTTCCATTTCATAGGTTTAGTAAACTACTTAAAGAAAGTATTCTACCCACTTGGAAAAAAAAAAAAAAAGTGTAAATTTACGTAGTTTCAGGAGAAAAGACCAGAAAAACAAAACATAACAGGTATTGTTTTTCTTTTCACTTTTCAACCTAGAGATTTACATACATTTCAATTTCAGTGTCATTGCAACCACTGATGAAAATGCTAGGAAGTAATGCTGAGGTATGCCAGAGATTATAGTGATAATAAGTTTTTTGATCAGTGATAAAAAAAAAATTCCACCTTGTTTAAGCAGTTATACAGTGAAGTTTATATAGGAAAAAAAATATATAATTTTAGTACTGGTTGTTTGTTTTTTAAACCACTTAATTATTTATGATTTGCACAGAGGCAGGATGACTTGTCTACTTTGTAAGACCCTTTGAGCTTTGTATTTTTCTTAGCAAACTTTTCCATTTTCTCTTCATCCAAATGTAACTCATGAAAACATGCAGCAGTGAACCTGCTTGTCAGAACATTTATCCCAGAGGTGAGCAGCTATGTTTCAAATCTTTTTTCACCTGAGATGCTTCATGCCTTTCAGAACAGCTCCCTAACCATCAAGCCTAATTTAAGTAAGAGTCACGCTCCATTGCCCCTGTGGAAACCAAACAACTGTGCAGAAAAGAGCACAAGCTTCACTGCAGGAAAAAGGAGGATGGCAATGAAGTTGCAGCAGTTGAGTAGTTAATACTAATACCCCATTTACCCAGCAGTAGAGGCATTGATTCCAAAACTTTTATTCAAACTCAAGAATTTTACCTGATCTACCAGTACAACTGCACTTTTCAAAACATGAGAGCGTTTAAAAGATGATGTGAGCTTTTGGGCTTATAGGAGCTGGGAAGGAAAGGAATCTTCTTTTCCCCCTCAAAGGGATACCCACACACACTGTTTATTTTGTTTTTACTTTTACTCACAGATAAGCAGATAAGACAAGACAAAAGCCAGACAAGAGATGCTGAACTCTCTACCTGAAAGTTGAGGCTAAGGTTTAGTAGCTACTCACAAGCAGCAGTTGTGAAACACAGTTTAAGGGCTGTTCATCTGACAAGTCTACAGCTTGCAGATAAGAAGTCATTGAATCTTGTACAGCCAATCCAATGGACTTAATTGCAGCTGTTTAGTCTGGGCCATGACTGAAGCTCCTGGGTTTTACCATAGTAGATTAAAACAACAGTAAACTATAAATTTAATTTCTTAAGTAAAATTGAGATGTTAAAGAAACAATGTTGAGGGATTGCCTCATATTGTCACCATCAATAATGCTTGCATTGTGATTTACAAAATAATAAATACAATCTAAGCAGAAGAGCTTACTATTCACCTTGTTTGATTAAACTGAAGAGTACAGTTCCCCTAGTACCTGGATACCATTTCATCCATATATCAATATTTGCATTGTCTGTGCAGATGACTTATAGCTCATTCCTGGCCAGTCATTCTTCTGCATTCTTCACTGTATCGCTCTACTGAACAATAAGACAAATCAGGCTGCTGTTGAAAAGACCACATGCAATGCAGTCTTTTGTACCAGATCAATAAGTGTCAATTAATAGGTACAAGCCAGGAAGATTTCACTCATTTGTCTTATTAAGGGAAGTTAAATCCCACTATTCATCATCATAGCTATATGTTCAGCTGTATACTAGTGTATTATATATCTAGTCCTTCACTGTGCTAACTGAACCTCAGTGCAATCAAGAAGACATATGGAGGAAAGAGTGGACAGTGCTTCAGCCATCCATCATGATTCTGCAAGTCCTGCTGAATCACAAAAAGCAAAGAGCTCAGAATCCTAAACACCCAATATTGTCAGAGGACAAAAGTGCTATTCACTTTCACCAAAAGTGCTATTTTCTGTTTCGAAACAGAAGTGAGTTCACAGGATTTGTGTTTCTTTCAAATGACAAGAGCGAAGGATTTTGAAATAGTTGGACATTTTTTTCAAACTTCAAATGGTCGGAAGAAGCAAAAGGACATTTTACAGTTAATTATGAACACGACACTGCATGCTTTATGTTATACCTCACATACACGTAAGTAGAATCTTCAAATATTCGGAAATTAGGGATGTAAATAACCAGATGCAGAATCTTCTTATCCTAAATGTAACGTAAAATGGGTGTTACTTTTACAAATGAACAAATATCACATCCTCTCATTCTGTGCTCTCAGATAATTCTGTCAGTTACAGTGCATAAACCTGTATAACCTGTCTGGGAGCCACTACACTGTGGATAGAGACCAACACCCTACAAGGAATTTCTTGGACAAAAACCAAAACAGACACATACAAAAAAAACCCCAACAAAAACAACAATAAAAACCACACCAAAAAATACCATCAACCAACCAAACCAAGAAACTGAACAAAACCACAAGCAATTGCACTGTGGGAAGCTTTTATAGCTCTTTCTTGGGAAAGCAGCACACTTCATACTTCTGAGGAAATTAATAACCCCTGCAACACATATGGCTGCAGTGCATCACATATTGTGATATTAATTATCTGGCAACCCTTTTTTTACATTGTAAAAAGTGAGTATTTAGAACTTTCCATTCCTTTAGAGCTCAATCCTTCTTAACAGTACAATGATACCAATAAAACATAAAAGACCCTGTGGAACCTATTGATGACGCATAATTTAATACCTATGTATTCATGAAACTTTACTGCATTTTGTAGAGTTTGCCAGATATTAGCTATGGGTAATTTTAGAAAAATATTTATAACTCGGGAATGTGCTTTCTCCCCCTTCTCATCCATCTTGGAAATTTCTGTAACACCCTGATCTCCCTCTTGAGACAGAACTGGAAGAGAAGATTAACATTTCAGATATTTTAGGGATTTGTTTATAATATCAGTAAGGATTTATGACATGATTCAGAATTCATCAAAGGCAAATTGGTTGAAAGCATGGATCTGATTTTGGATCAATCCCATATGTTTGCTTCCTAGAAGTTTCTTGATTGCTTTGTAATATAACTTATTGCTGCTGTATTCCTTACAAGACAAAATAGCTCTGCTCTGGCTGAAATGAGGAAGCTTATCATGTATTCTACTCTGCTCTTGGAGGTGGGGGGGTGAGTGTTTCAATTTTCTTCTAAATTCTTGCTGTTGAGAACAGATAGTTTGTCTGTCCTGTTCACCATGAAATCCTTTTAAATATCAGTTTTAGTTAAGGCTTCTTAAAAATAAATACATAATTTACCTTTCTATTAGTGTGAAAAGTTAAGAAAAACAGTAATATTTTGTGGGAATAGGGAGTGAGAAAGTGATGCTCAGAAAGTGGTTAAGAAACCATTGTTTTAATGTCTTTTACATTGCTCAGATTGTCCAAATGTACTTATTATGAGAGAAAACTGTTCTTGAGAATTCATTTACTGGAATTAAACCACACTCCTCGCAGAATTATTCTAGTAAGAAATAAGACTCATGTACTTCATTTTAACATCCTTTAAGTCTCATTTTAATTCTAGAGGGGTTTCCTTTCAACATCCATTTGTAGGATGTTTTTGCATTCGCTCACAAACTGCAGAAAGGGTTTCTTTCTGCAACAAGAAATGAAGTGGGTACCAACAATAAAACTAAACATAACAGTTTCCAAGAGATAAGTACAAACTGGGGTGGGGGCGACAATGATACACAGAAAACAAAAACAAGCCCACTGCTGAACTAAACTCTGAACAATGATACTTTGAGTAAGGAAAAGACACAGAAACAAAAATCCCTTCAGGCAAAATTACTTGCAAATAAATGTATGCCCTTGGAAGCCAGCAATGGGGACGTCTGTTTAATTAAATGAGGCATAGATACCACATTACCAATTTCAATTCTTCACCTAACAGCTCCAGGTCAAGAGTTAAATTCTTTCTAAAAATGCATAGCTCAGAAAGGAAAGTACTTTTGACACTATATTTAATATAATGCTGTTTTGTTTTAAGAATTACAATTTTTTTCTCAGTCTGAAAATTATTAACCAAACCCATTTTTCACATTCTGCTGCCATTGACATTGATGTGATTTCACAAATAAAGAAGTGAATGGAAAGTCCATGTTAAACAAGTTTAATGAGGTACAGCTAGTGTAAGTATTGCCTCACTGGTTTCCATAATATTTCATGACATCAATGGATCACTAATAATAGATACTGTCAGACAATCTAATTCCAAGTTATTTAAGCAGAGATGTTAGCTGTCCAGAAATAATGAAAAGAAAAAAAAAAAGGGAAAAAAAATGCTTTAACTAATCAGTACAGAAGAAATATAGCAGTACAATGGAACAGGAGTAACGAAAAGATTGAAAAACTTACCCTATTGAAAATGACCAGAAATAGTTGCTGAATAGACTACTGAAAGCTTTTCATGTAAAATAGAAATGATGGGTAAATCAGAAGTTTCACTGATGGACCCATAAGAATCTGTATAGTCCATGAGCTACATTAGAGCTGTTTGATCAGCAACTTTCTCCTTATTTCTCTTTCAGGTCTGCATCTCCATAAAGCGAGAAGGAAAACCTAAAGAGCAAAATTGAAATTAAATAAGTAAGCACCTAAAGGAAACAACCAGACCAGGATAAAAAGAACATTATTAAAATTATTAGAAGGCATATAATTTATCAGATGGTTCCAGCTAACTTTCAGAGGTTCATCTGGGATCAAAGGAATTTCAAATAAGACATGGTTTTGAAGATAATTACTGAAACCAAATGGTATAGCCTTGGTGTAGGGAAAAATCATCAACACATATTTTAGGATCAAATTCCATTACAGTAGGATTGACAGGACATGAGGAAATGGAAGGAGGCTGCATCAGGGGAAGTTCAGGTTGGACATTAGAAAAAGGTTCTTCACTGAGAGTTTGGTCAGTCACTGTAACTGTCTCCCCAAGGAACTGGTCACAGCACCAAGCCTGTCAGAGTTCAAGTAGCATCTGGACAATGCTTTTAGTCATATGTTTTAGTTTTAGGCAGTCCTGTGAGAAGCAGGGACTTAATAATCCGTATGGGTCCATAGATCTTCTATGATTCTAGGACATTGGCCGTTTAAAAAAGGCTCCAGGAAGAGAAAGGGATGAAGAATCACAGGTTTTGAAGAGTGGTGAAAAGAAAGTTTGTAATATTTCCATAAGGTAGTGTATGAATTATCATACTGTATGGCATCTGAGCAAACTGGTTTGCAACATAATAGTTACTGATAGGAATTTTTTCACCTTACCCAGAACTTCTGTTTAAGTGCATATGCTATTCAATCTATGGTTTGAAAAGAAACAGTCCACAAAATATTCTCACCCTCTTTTGCATGCTAGTGTTACAAGTGATGGTACACATGTAGGACAATCAAAAACTTTGAAAAACAGCACTCAAAGGCAAGTAGGCAGAAAAAGTAGGACAAAGAGATGGACTATTTAGATATTTAGGTTAGCCCAAAGCCACATAAGGCATCTTCTTTTAGGTCTGTTTAAATAGCTATCTCTTTCTACCACTGCTTTGCATTTGCAAAACAAATAGACCTGTGCTTTAATTATTCCAACTTCTGTTCAGATTTCTATAAAGAGAGTGAAAGCAGAGGAGATGGCAGTCAGGAAGAAGGAACAGTGGAATGCTACAAGTAAGCTTCTTGTGCTGGAGGCCTGCAGGATACAGATAAATTCCAGATGCTCTGAAAGAACCAGACTAAAAGATGAGCAAATTCAACTTCCTACCTGATAGGTAGCAAGGTTCTAGAGAGGGTCCAGAGAAGAGCAACTAGGCTGATGAAGAGCCTGGAGAACAAGTCTTATGAGGAGCAGCTGAGGCAACTGAGGTTGTTTAGTCTGAGGAAAAGGCAGCTGAGGGGAAACCTTATTGTTCTCTACAGCTACCTAAAGGAGGTTGCAGAGAGGCAGTCACTGGTCTCTTCTCACAAGTAACCAGTGATAGAACAAAAGAGAATGGCCTCAAGCTGTACAAGAGGAGGATTAAACTGGACATTAGGAAAAAAAAAATTCACCGAGAGTGTTGTCAGGCACTGGAACAGGCTGCCCAGGGAGGAGGTTGAGTCATCATCTCTGGATGTGTTCAAAAGCCATATAGCTGAGGTGCTTGGGGATATGGCTTAGTGGTGGACTTGGTAGAGTAGGGTTAATGGTTGGACTCAATGATCTTAAATGTCTTTTCCAACCTTGATAATTCTATGATTTCTGGACCAGGTAAGAAGATTGCCAGAGGTCAACCTTTACGATGTGAGTGGATGGAGGCTATCCTCACCTATGGGATCAGCACAGAACCTGTTCAATGCCATAATCCTGCACTGCACAGACATGCTAAAAACACTTTACATGCTGAAAGCGGTGTAGTTATATTGGCACAGCACTTTACCTGAGTAACATACTGAACTACTTAGCAGGCTAAGGAACCCAGGGAGAACATGACTAGGCTACTTCTGCTACTAAAATGACTTGCTTTGGAGCTTGCCCTGCTATATCCAGATGGCACTGCCTTGTGATGTGTAGTTGGACTTGAATGGTGTGAAGGATTAAAATAAAATTTACAACAAATATTATCTGCTGTCTATTGCAAGCACCAGAACTAGGCAGATGCTGCCTCTCAAACCATAGAAAAATATTTTGAAAAAATGAAGCCACAGATGCACATAAGAGAAAGGAACTAAAAGACAGCACAAAGTAGCTATAGTCATACAGAGGATTTAAAAAATAGTAATAATAAAAAGATCACTAGTATTGTTGACAACAAAAAACCCGAGCATTCCTAGGGGTAAGCTAGATAAACCATACTCTCATAATGATCATCCTTTCTTCCACCTGACCCCTCCCAATCAGATCAAGGGGACATTATTAGTATAATTGCAGGAGTGAGAACAATGCTTTTCAATTTTGGTGCTGCAATCATTCACTGAAACATTTATTGATTGAAAAAGACCCATGAGAATTCTGATTATCCTAACATTTTTCCCTGGGAGTGAAAGGGGCAGGCTTTCTTATTTCATTTTATGCAAAATTACAGTAATTTCCATGTGACCTTTTTAGAATAGACTGTTAAGTTTTACACTGCTGGATTTTTTTCAGTGAATCAATTATTTAAATTATGGCTATCTCAAAAGGAGCAACAGGGTGCAAACAAGAATAGAATATTTAAATGAAACCGAAAACTGATTCTCCACCACTACCCCATTAACACATAACGTGCTATTAGCTGAAAATCCAACCTTGGGAGGCTTCTAACACTTGGATTAAAATTTAGCTTTTAAATAATTAAACCTTAACCAGCACAAAGACAAATGACATTTCTGAACACTTCAAAAAAAATATCTCTAAGTGTAAATATAAGGATGGTAAAAAGCAAAAGTTGCATCTATAGGTGAAAAATAATTCAGAGAAATAAGTCATTTTTTAATAGTCTGAAACAAAGTGCTCATTCCAAGCACCTACTTTTTAAAAAAAAATAAAGCAAAGATAGAAAAAGAGAGGGTGGTTCAGCAAACTGAGTGCAAGCTCAAATGCATTCCAGAAGAGTCACCGGTAAATTCATTCCCAACTGGTATCACAGAAACAGCATCTTTCTTTTATAATCTAGATAATCAGGACATGAGAAAGGCAACTGAATTACAATTCATATGATAAATCCATCAGAAACCCATCTGAGCACATTCTGTAGAAACTACTTTAGGGCAAACTGAGCTTAAACCACTACTGAAAACTGTTCAAGTACATCTGTTTGACCTGAAGTAGTTTAAAGATATTAGCAGCTGAATATACTGTTTTCAGAGATAAAGATATATTAGATTCAGGACAGCATCATTTCAAAATTGTCTGATGAAAGATCAGACAGTCATCATAAATTAGTATTTTTAGTCTTTTCAGTCTCTTCTGGCTTGAAACACTGTCATGGAGTTTCTACTTTTATCTTGGGAGACTTTCATTGGCACAATTAAGCCCTTCTTCAGTCGCTATGCGAAAGGCACCACTATTTCAGGAGGTGCTGCAAAGCCAGCCCTTCTCCTTGGGAAATAACAGGTGACCAGTATCAGCTTCCCGAAAGCGAGGTATGACTCATTTACAAAAAAGATGTATTCACGGAAAAATACTCCTAAACCAACACTCGCCTTGCTTACCAATCTGCATTACAGGACTTGGCATGATTATTTCCTTAAAGTCAGAATCCACTTTCCTCCCCATCACCTGGGAGTTTCCTGTTTCCCTTAGAATCCAATACACAAATTCTCACTTTCCCAAAGCAAATCTGCACTTCCCTTATGGGAGAGAGAGCATTTATATTAAGATTTTTATGTCATAAAATGTAATTTCTCTACCCAGAAGTACCACCCTTCCACCTTCACCCAAAAACATCACCTTCTTCCTCCTTTTCTTCTCAACCTTTTGAAGTCATATCAATTCTAATGGTGTTTTCAGATGCTTTGTTTGTAATTACCAAAAGCAGCTTTATATTATTTGGAAAACTGTTGTTCATCATCCAAAACAAGAGTGACTATGAATAGGATTTTTCCATCAACTTTTAAATATTTCATTTTTTCAACCATGTACTGAGTGTAGCTGAGATGGCATTAACTTTCCTCATGGCAACCGTATGGTGCTGTGTTTTGTATTTGTGGCTAAAACAGCGTTAATAACGTACCAGTGCCAGCTACCACCGAACAGTGTGTGCACAACATCAAGCTTTCCTCTTTTCTCCCTCCTCCCCAGCAAGTAGTTTGTGGATAGGCAAGATATGGGGAAGGAACATAGACTGGACAGCTGACCCAAGCAAAACAAAAGGAAGATTCCACAGCATACAGCATCATGTTCAGCAATTTAAAACAAATTTAAAAAAAAAAAAAAAAGGGGAAGGGGTTGTCTTCCAAAGCAGCCAATGATGGGAGACTGGATGGGTAATGGTCTGCTATGGGGCACAGTGAGGGATTGGATTTGGGATTTTTCTCTTTCCTTCTCTTGGTAAATAGCGTTTACTTTGACTCATGAATTTTCTATCTTTTGCTCTTCCTATTTTCTCCTCCATCCCACTCCTGAGGGAAGGGAGTGCACAGCTCTGTGTGTGGTCTTATCTTCTGTCTGGAGTCAAGCAGACTACAAGTAAAAATATACTTCCTTAGCTGACTGTACTGAGAATGGTAACAAAAATATCACTACATGAAGACACACACACCACAACCTTGTCATTTACTATGAATAATAATGTTTTTACTCTTTGCTATTTATTTTTTTTTCTGATACAATTTGTCTAACTTTAGTTGTGCTGTTACAAGAAGGTCCTTCAAGAGTTTCAGATAAGGTTGTCATTCTGTTTCATAGCCTTGCAATTAAGTTCTCAGCAAGAAGTTTTTATAGCACTCAAAGAAAATATTATTTTCCGGCATCACACTATTCATCAGTCTACCTGTTTCGCTGCAATCCCCCAATAACAAAGTTGTGGAGTTTACATGAAGTCACTTGATTACCTAAAGTTCCTTTGTTACCATATAATGAAACACCCAAGAAAAAAATGTAGGAAGGAAAGTGCCTTTCTGCTACTACAACAGTGGAAAAAAAAAAAAAAAAGAAAGAAATCCAAAAATGAGACTGTGCCCCAGGATTTTGTTTACAATGGAAAAAAAACAAGTATTTTTGCTACAATCACTTCCATTCTGCTCTGTAAGAGCTCACTAACAATCTGTATACAGACATTCACAATTTACAGCAAATTACCAAAGGAGCTTGCATTCTGTGACAGAGCATTACAAATGCTATACAAAGCCCAGGTGAAACTCAGAGAGAAAAACTTGTTCCATCTGACCGAGTCTCTAGTCTAGTGGAGTGCATTTCTTCTACTCACCAAGTACAGATCGTATTCAGCTTATATAAAAAAAAATAATTCCTTCTCTGGATTATTTTAGATCATTTATACTGTGGTATCCACAGGTCATTTTGATCCTCAGATATGGTCTTTTGATTTTTAATTCACAAGTTATCAATATACTGCATTAAGAAATAATTGTGAGTTATATACGTAAATTTAGTGAATACAGAGAAAGTCTAAGTGACCTTCAGATAAAAACTGAACATTGAAACTCAATTTATTCTCACCTTTATGGCTTACCAGATACAGAACTTCGTAACAGCATGAACTATTTCCTTGGAATGGAAGAAGGGTTTGGGTTTTTTTGTGGGAGCAGTGGTAAATAGTCTCTGAAACTTAGAAATTATTTTCATACTCATTATTTATTTCATTCTGCATGTGTGTGGTAAAAACTATATTGTTTATAATTATTTTTTATTCAACTTAAAAATTAACCAAAAAGTAATTCTGAAGCAATACCTATAACTTAATTTTAATTAAAGTTTGATGTCAACATTTAGCCTCTCTATATACCAAGAACATGTATCTTCATGATTTATAGCTTCTTCTAAGGTTTAAATCTTTTTCGAAGTTGTGACACTGGGAGTCTTGTCTGAGAGTGTCTCAGACAAATTAATGAAATAACACATTAGCTTGATCACTAAATTGTTTCAAAATACAACTCAGCTTTAGACACGACAAAACTGGCTTTTTTGCTCTTCATGGACTAATATTTTGCATTATTTTCTTTTTGTAAGGAAATCATTGATGCTTTCATTTAAAGGTCATTGTGTAATTGCACAATCAATTGTAATTGCATGACTCAAGTTCTCACGTGCTATTTTCCTAAAATTGTAATAGAAAAATTTAAGGGTTTTTTGAATATCAAAAACCCCCAACTTTTCCCACTTGAGAGAACTATCATGAAATCAAATTTAACATTATACTAGTCACATTTACAGTGTTTACATTTTTTTTTTACTATTGCTACTGTATCATGTTAAAGAAGCTCAAGCATCATAACAAAAGAAGTATTCTTTTCCTACGAGACAGTCGCGATGTTTTGGGTAATTGAATGCCATGCCACTGATTCTCATTATTTATTGAAAGTGCTCATTTCCCTTGCCTTAAATTTTTAAAGGCAGTAAATCAAGCCTTGTTTTAATTATATTTTATGCTCAAGAATTTCACCATAAATTGTTGTTTCAGTGATGCATTTTTTCCCTGTTCATTCTTTTTAAACACTGCAACTAATTCACTGTCTTTTGGGGATATTAAATTCATTTTCATTGTTTATTAGTTCAACTAATGAAGTTGAATACAATGAACAACTTATACCATGAGTTCATTTATTTTTAGTTAAAAAACCCCAGTACTTGCCAAATGCTATGTTAGACTGTGAGGACTATTATCATAACAAAGAGTAATTAGTGATCTAATTTTAAATATTCTGTAACTAATATAATAAGAATCCACTAATAATTGTTATTCACTAATAATCACATGTAAATATGTTTAATCTTAGATACTACTTTTGTGCTATCAATATTTTTGCTTACTTGGCACTTAACATAAAGATATAACTTTAAACTCCCCAATCCAGACTGATCCAGATAAATAGATGACTGAAAACAAGTGAGACTGTGTTTTAAGTGACAGCCTTCAATTTAACTACATTAATAATCTACCAAGTATATCAGAACAAGTCACTTGAAGGCTCCTGCCATTTAATTTATATTGCATCCTCAGCCTACTCAGGAGAAGGTCAACTTGAAGACTAGTCTCCTTGTTGTGACAGGAAAACTACAAGTTGGGGGGGGTGAGGGGGGGAATTTGTGAATCACAGCTAACAAACAACCCCACCACCTCAAAAAAGACAATACCAAATCCCCTCAGACCTCATCACTTTAACCTTTTGAAGACTAGATGCTTTTCACCAGCTACATCCAACTAATAATTAATTACTTCTTTTTTATATAGTAAAAAAGTATAACTATTTTGATTAATAGTTAGTATATTTTACCTTCTGCCAACCAAACTGTGAATTCCTAAGATCTCACTGACTTTGTCTCACTGGTTGTCTAGTTGCAGAGCATAATACATTTTACATACTTTTTCCTAATGTCATTTTGAATAACGGAGTGAAAGTCAGAACAGGTATAAGAAAGAACAGTATAACAGAATATCTGCCTTGAAAAAAAAAAAAGAGGTAGTTGTCTGCAAGTATTAAAAAACAAAATAAACAAAATATCAATCCCTCCCCACCTCCCAAGAATGCAAACCAAACACCTCCCCAAATATTTTAAAAAAACACCTCCAAACAAACAAAAACTATGAAACATCAAAACAAACAAACAAACAAACCACACCAAACAACCCAAGCAAACAAACAACAAAAAAAAAGAAACATACCAAAAAAAATAAACCAGCCAACAAAAAAAGACCACCACCGGGAAAATAAATCACAATATTCTATTCATGGGGAAATGATGCTTCTGTTTATGATACAAAAAATGCTCTGTAGTCCACTGGAACTGCTGTTAGAGCAGGCAGTGCAGTACTGTTTTGAACCACCAACATTAGTACTGAAAGTGTCAAAGATCCACCACATGGAAGTGAAGACACACTTATGTGCTGCGTAATGTTCTGTTCTAAAGCCTTCCTGAAAAAGAGATGAAAAATCAAGAGTACACATTTCACAGTACTCTCAGATTGGCAGACTTGGCAGTGCTCTTCCTGACAGATATTTTTCTTAATGTACAATACTGGTAAGAAAATTCCCTGAAAAATACTGATTGCTAAGTCTTTTGCTGCCCTCCCCAAGTCCCTACTTTTAAAAATGATAAAAACCACAAACTTCCCCCTGCCATACAGTGAGAAATAACACATATCTTGTCGTAAAGATCTATTTCACACGTCTTTTAAACAATAGCAAAGTTACAGCGTTAGAAACATCATCACTATGTTAGGAACATCTTAATGTTAGGAACATTATTTGAGTACTAGTTAAAAACACAAATAAGCAGAAATTCAGAATAGAGGACATTGCTTAATGTCCTTATTAGACCTGGAAGTAGCACTTTTGAATGCAATACTATTGTCAGCTGCAACCTGAAGAAGAAACTGAAAACAAAACAAAACAACAACAAAAAAACCCACCCTCTCAACGGTAAGTGTTATTTTTGCATGAAACATGCTATTCAGACCTTAATTATCATGGTCAAAAATATATTGTTTCTCTGTTTATGAAAATTATATTTAAAATTTTGAGAGGAAAAGCAGATAACAGAAAATGATACCTTTCTGAAATGGCTCCCACTGCTACCTTCTTATTCCTTTAGAATATTTAAGAAGCTTTTCTTATACTTTTAGGCATTCTCATTACTCAAGAGGTTGTCATGTTTAAGGTGAAAAGTCATTAGTGGGTAAAGCCACAACTATTTCCCCATAAAACTTTGGGATCAGTCAAAGGATATCTGTACTGAGATTATCTGCAGAGTGTAATAATGGTTTTGCTGAGATAATTAGAGGGGACAGATTTATCTTAATTTAGTTGTCTGTAGGAGAGACACCATTTTCTAATCAATGAAGAAATACTTAGACAACTCTAAAGAGAAAGGTATTTAACCCTTAAAAAAAAAAAATAGAAGCAATCAAACAAGTATTGGAAGAGGATACAGGGATGTTGATCTTCTCCACCTCCCTTTCCCCCACCCCCTTTTTCTGTTGTTGTTTTGAATAATTAAGATATAAATCTGTTTGCTTGGTTTCTTAAAATAAAAAGGATGATCAATCTCATTTATAATATGTATTGAAGACCACCCTGAAACTTGAAAATATGAAAGTCTTACTCCCAAAAATAAGTACGTTAAAAGCACCAAACAGACAAAAAAGCAAAACATCACAAAAAAAAAGGAGTGCATTTGAACTAGGCTATTAAAAATCTAAACATATGATAGAGAAAGACAACCTTTAGAATACAACTAAATGATTATATAAACTGTATCAGAGAAAACAAAAATATAATGGTTTGTGGAAACAGTTACAAAGCAGTTGGTTCTGGTAACGTATCCATAGCAGTATGATTCATGTTTTCACTAACTTCATAAAGGCTATGCATAATTTATTAGAAACTAATTTAGTCATGAATATAAATTTTCTGGCAGTTGGAAAAAAAACCCTCTTTATTATGCATATTTTCCAGCTCAACTTTGTCCTTTCCTTGTTAAAATGTGCTATTATGGCACTTTCTTACATTAACTTCTGACTGCATAAATTATAAACCAGCAGGGACCATTAAAAAAAAGTCTCACAAGACACAGGCTTGTGATACTTATCTACAAGGACATCTTATTTATAACCCAATAAGATATTATACTAAGAATATAACATTTTGCTTTAGGTTTCTTTACTATTTTTAATTCTTGTTTTTCCAAAGATACAACTTTGTGGCTTGTTGTGAAAACTAGAAAGATTCTTTTCAAAATTAAAGCTTACATAAAGTGTAATTATAGGTCACAGTTATTATACCCTTCCCTTACTAGAAGATAGGAATAACAAAAATAAACCACCACACACAAAAAAAACCCAAACAAACAGAAAAAAAAATGACAAAACAAGAAATATCTTCCTATTAACTGCTCTTACTTTCCTACTTCAGAAAAAAAAAAATTGGAATATTACAATTATTCAGCAGTATGATTTTGGGCAACAACATGCATCATTAACAGCTTTCAGTGTGCCTTAAAAGCAGGGAAAGCAAATACTTTGTGAGTGTTGACTAGTACTCCACCAGTGATCATGTTCCTGAAAAAAGTGTTATGCAGGGGGTGAAGGTGTGAAATCCTTATAGATCAGGCCATGATGCCATTCAGGTGTTCACTTGGGTCTCTTTGGTACAAGCAGCTACAAAAGCAAGTGGGGGGGGAAAGGCAAACAGATGAGTAGGTGTTCCCAAACACACACATGAAATATCTGCATAATGATTACAATCCAAGTGCACTTTTTACTCTCATAGTTTACTATCGTGTGCAATATATTTACTCTATCACATGTACAATAGTATTTTTTTAAAGCACATTTCAATACAATTATATAAATATTTTTAAAAAGCAGCCCCAAAGAACTAACAATGTTATGGAGAAACAGGAACCTACTTTCTCAATGTCCTAAAAGCTCTTGCTGAGTCCAGCAAAAAGATGAATGAGAGAGAATACAATTATTCTTTTATAAGTGCATCAGCTGAGAACATGCAAAGGCTGCAGGGAAGATAAACTATTTAACTAAACAACAATACTGGCACAGAAATAAATGTGTATAGATTGACCATAAATAAATTTAAGCTGACAACAGACCTCTTACAGGCTTACAAAGGACAGCAGAGATGGTAAAAGTACAATAAAATTGTACTTTTAGATGGAACTTGATAAAGTGATATTGTGTATTACATAAGATGGTTCTCATGACAGCCTGTGGCTAGACTTCAGCACACAGGAAATCCTTTCCAATCCCAACTTTTATTTCACTCAGAGAAAAGAAAAATGAAACACAAAACTCTTAAGAATACAGACGATAGTACAGTGCCTCTCAACTTCTTACAACACACACATAAATTGGATGAAAACAGACTTCAGAACAAAGCAAAAAACAAAAATAGCTTCTAATTTGGAGACCTGAGTTTTTATAATAGGCAAGCACCTAAGCTACCATTATTAGCTTTTGGAGAAACTGGTTAAATAGGCAAGTTTTGTGCCATGACAGTTTTCTTGAGGTCTCTTTCCTTCTCTTTTAGTTTTAATATCAAGAGCAGAAAAATGCACAATGTGCTGGAAAGAAAGGTTAATGTATTCTGATCCACAAAATATATATACAGAGAAAGGGAAAAAAAAAAAAAAAAAAGGAAAAAAAAAAAAAAAAGAAGGAAAAAAAAAGAAAAATCAGAGTTTTGAAAGGGTCTTTACTTTTTGAAAGCAAATCTTCTCTACTGAGAACTCTGTTACATTTTTTATGCTATCACCAGGCACTGCACAACCAGCATGCCAGACGTGAGCATAGCCTTAATGAGGAATGTACTAATGGTTTCACTAAAAGCACTTCAGAGCATCAATCCTGAAGCAAAGGAGGACTTGTGGAATCTTGAAGGGTATGAGCTAATTTGTTTTGATAAAAGTAAAATGCCAAGATTCCTTAAAAACCTCACACAAAGGTGGACATGTAAGCGATATAAGAAATTAGGTTAAGCTTCCCTATTTTAAAATCAGAAAGGAAAGCTTGTGTTTTATGTTACACTTCCCATTTACACTGCCATAGAACAAAACATTCCCATTTCAGTTAAGGACTAAGCATTTACTATTCTGAAAACTGTGACATAAAATATTCAAAATAGAAAAAGAGGTCAAATGTGTGATGAATATGAAAGCAAAACAAAGGCACATTTTACGCTGCAGCATAAAGCAGAGCCATTCTAATATTCATTTCTTCCAGTTCACATCAATCTCTATTTCTTTTGCATAAATCTAGGAAGTTTTAGGCTTTATTCCATACTTTGATTGAAGTCTTTGATCCATTTACAATCAGAGATAGAGACTCTAGCACAAATGCCAATCATTACACACATAATCACATATGCTGTTAGCCAAATGTTCCTTTGCTCTTCAGTTTTGTGTGCTGCGTTACTAAATGCTGTCATGGAAAGTAACTTAAAAACCAATTGCTATCAACAGCTCATAACTCTCTGTAAATTTTTTATAAAATCTGCATGTATTTTCAGCATCATCCAAGCTGAGTAGAAGAAGAAAATAAAATTAAAAACCATTCAAGACAAACCTCTGACAGACTGCCTGAATAAACAAGGTGTTCAGTTTCTTTATGTGTACATAAATCTAGGTCACACTTTCAAGTAAGGCTTTATTTGCATAGAGGTTTCAAGGTTTCAGGTGGCTTAAAATATTAATGATTTTAGACATCCATTCAAGAAACATATTATGTTCATAGGGCATTGTAACCACAGAAGTACGTGCTGGGTTATAATAATCCATCACTTTATATAAACAATTTATCTTTTATATAATATATATTTTGGTAATGTGAGTAAACTAACATGTAAGCAGATTCTATAAAAGGTCGTATTTTACATAAGGCTCTGGCCATTGACCTGATGTTGGAGAACATATGAACAGAATCATCTGTTGAGACAGCAATTTTAAACACATTATTAGCTGACTTCATGTTTGACTAGACAGATTATCAAGGAACTTGGTTAAGAAGATTATACATGCAACACTCCTACATTATATGCTATTGTTGTAAACACCACTGTAATCTGCACTACTCAGAAGACTATACATTTAACACTGAATGTTGAATATATAAAAACATATAAATATGATACAATGGTATATATTTTTCTTATTCTATGTATCTCCTTAGACTTCAGTGACTTCAAATATTGGGGAAAGAAAAGAGGCAAAAAAATAGTGCCATCGGGAACTTCGGAAGTAATTTATAACACCGGTTCCACCAACAGATCAAATACCTTCATTCCAAGAGTTATACATATATAAAAAAATAAATGTATGTCCTTGACTAGACAGGAATAAATAAAAATATTCCAATAGGTAAAGCATGCTAGTAAGAGGTAGACTACAGATATTTACATGAAAATGGAATTAATATGGTACATATTTTAAGGAACAACATATTGCCTGTTTAAGAAGATAAAGCAGTGAATATAAACTGGTTGCTAATTTTTTTTTTTCTTGCATTGTGATAAGTAGGTAGATGTTTAATGAAATCTTACAGACACTGGAGACACTGGTGAATTATATTTTTTCCTCATTCAGAATAAATACCTTTATTTTTAAAGCCAGAGTTCTAAACTGAAAGCACATTAGTCTCAAGTCAATCATGTTGCTGGCAAGAAATACTAGGAAAATAAGCAGAAAGGATGTCTTCTAACACTCATCTCTATAACTGAATTTACCACTAAACTAAATCCAAACTTGATTCAAGCCACCAATCTGTCTGACCTGGCCAGAGGAGAGCTCAGACCTAAAAAGAACTGTTAAGATTTGTGTTCAAAGAATGCTAGGATAATGCATCAACGAGCCATCTCTATATGCTGATATGAAGTTGCAATTTGCAAGCAAAATGTGAGGATGAAACCTTTCAATACTCCTAGAGATGAGGGAATCAAACATGGAAATTTACCAGAAGAGGAAGCAGCAGCTGGTAAATAGGTGGAAACAGATTGTTGAGGATATTGGAAAAATACCTCTGGATGATTGAAAATGAAATTTCAGTTTATTTCATGACACACACAAAGATTGGAAACACCAGTTTGCATTCAATTTATAAAACTAAGAGAAAAAATGTAAAGATTAAGGAAAGCAATTAATTTAAATATGGCATCAGACAATGGTCAAGTAAAGAATTGCTCTAAAAACAGTGCATGTAAGGGGAAAGAATTGTGTCTAAGGGAAGTACCTGATGTAGATTGTGAAACAGAAACTGTCATTTGAAAGACAAGCAGAAATGCAGAAGGACCTGCCCTGTTAATAGCAGAGCACTCCTAAGAAGAGTTTGGCTATTGAATCATCAGTGAATCCAAATACAAAGAACAGAGCTAAAAATAAAACTTCAAGTGGTTAAAACAATCCATTCCCAGAAATTTACTGAGTTGACTGAGCTTTAAGAGGAAGAAAAGGGATGACTGGGATCATTTACTTCATCTCTGTGAAGCTGCATAGAAGTTGTGTGTGTAATATCTTTAGGTAATAACCTGGTCAGGTCTCAAGCTGCTGAAGCCAGTTCTGTGTATGCTCTCTGAAGGAACAGAGACACATAGGAACAGGTCCTGCCACGTGAATATGCATTGATCAAATTCCTTACTGCAGATCCACTTCCTTCAGACTGAATTCATAGCATAAACCACCACACAGGGAGGAGAATCAGGAGATGAAGTGAATGTAAGCTGAAGCCACAAGTAGAGTGATTATACAGGACTAATCCAAGAAGTGTCATTTTACACACACCAACAGTCCTGTCCTTCCATAATGTTGACTTCTACACTGACAGAACCCTAGCAACAGAGATCGAAAGAGGTCTAACCAGTGGAAGGTCTCAATTAATACTTATTCAAGAATATTACAATAAAATCCATACATATACACACACCTCTACTGTTTCACTTTTCAGGATGGATTGAATAGGAGATCTAATAAAGTTTTAAGTGCTTAAACTGATTTTTTATTTTTTTCTCCTGATGTTTATGCTTCTTATTTTTGTATAGTTATCATAAAACAGACAAAGCCAATGTGCTTCCCCTCTAAAAAACAAATTGACGAATTAGTCAATGCAGCAAGCAATATCTTGACTACCTCCAGCACACAGTAGTGTTAAAATTAGATTAGCCTTATAGCATACTTTCACATTTGGATTGATTCAAACAATCATTAGACTAATACTTACTAATTATACCGTGTTTTCTTCCAATAAAATACATATATTTCTATAAGTTTGTGAGTTTTAGAAAATTATTCAAAGAAATTTATTTTAAATTGTTTTTAATGTTCACACAATATTTTGAGTCCATGTTGGTCTATAATGGGCAAATAGAAAGGATTGTGAAATATGTGGACCTGCAAGCTCATATTAGTTTACAGAGTACTTACTGAGCAAGGCACATAGGAAGAAAGCAAAACACAATTAGAGAATGCACTTTTAGCATAGGCTGCTCTGTGCTCTGCCAGGTGAGGTACAGGGTCAAATTCATCCTTAACGTACCACCCTAATGATTTCATTAGCATTGAAGTTACCCAAGAGATTATCTGACTTGTGAAACACAAGATGATCATGCTCAGAATCAGTAGTTTGCAGATGAGCAATAAGAAAAGATGCATCCTAGCATAAGTCAGACAATGTTATTATCTAAAGATGTTCTTAAACTTTTATTTCTAGCTTATGAATACAAAGTCTTTGGTTGCAAACAATAGTTTAGCTAACCCCTCTTGCTCTCCACAGCTGTTGATGAGGACAGGGAGAAGTGAAGCAGCCTGGATTATAGGGGCAAGACTGATTTCTGTGCTTGTGTCAGAAAATTGGTTCCAGTGGAGATCTCTTCCACCAAAAGGCAACACTGACACTTTAAGAAAGCCTAAGTATGCTTCTAGGACTATATTCCTTTTTCCAGTTCTTAGTCTTGAGGGTAACAACACCAGTATGCCCTTCCCCACTCCTTTACAAACAGCAAGGTATGTTTTCCAGTTTAGTGAATGCTTAGCACATCTGTCTCTTCAGCAGGTGCTCTAAATGCTAAATTCTACCAAACTCAACTCAGAGGGGGTTGAAGCCTCCAATTTTGTTGCAGTGAGAGAAATCTGCCCCTGCTGGGTTTTAAGCTGCAAACCTTCAGCACAGAAGCAGGATATTTGCTGTTTGAGTTGAAGGAGATTAAGAGAGCCATGTGTGGCCAAAAGAAAAGACAAGTATCTGTAGTATAAAAGCTGTCTCAGATGTTATCCAAGGAGGCAGTAAAAACATAGGTCAAAGCCTTTCAGAGTACAGTATCAGTAGTTTTTAACATCTGATAATGAGATGGATAATGGTGGGGTGAAAGATCAGCACTGCTTGTCAGAAGAGGCACCTGTAAGAAATTCAGAGTTTACAAAACATGTGGCATATTCTGAAAAGCAACTATTGCTTGGATACTAAGAGGCAACGTAATGCTACTATTGCGTGGATACTAAGAGGCAACATAATGCTACACCAGCTACTGCTATGGTAAATAATTTGAGCACGGGAACTAGATCTGAGGTACATTTTTAATTCTTAAGAAACTTAACTTTGTCAACATTGCACTAGCATTTATCTAACTTGTATGACAGGAAAAAAAGTTAAAAAAAACCCATAAATACAATAAAAATAATTCCCCAAAGCACACAACTGCCTTGAAAACACCACAGTACAACTGCTTCCAGCTGTCATTCCTTGCAGACACTACAGTAAGTGAAACAGGGATCCTTTCTCTCCATCAGTTCACACAGATTGTTCACACTGCTCAGAGGCAATGTGGATGCAAAATTTTTCTAAATTACTTTCACTGTGTATAGCACAGCAACAGCTGCAATGTCCATGTGAGGAATGAACAAAAATGCTCCTGGTTTCATTATTGTTTGGCATGTGTGTGTCAGAGAGAGAAAGATGGTAAAATACAGTTTTCTTTCTCTTCTATGGGAAACATCTTGGTTCTAGAAGATTAGGTCAAAATATCAGATACCATCTGGAAAAGCACACAGTTTTATTCTTTCATCTGCTTCACTTTTATTCAGGTCCTTATAATTTAACACTAACTAAGTTGCCCATAGGACACACTATGTGGCAGTAATTTTGACATTTATATAACTTCAATAAGATAAAAAGTTCAGTTTATTATTTAGCGAGGTGTTTTGGGGGGTTTGTGTTTGTTTGGTTTTGTTTTGTTTTCTAAAATAGAATTATTACAAAAACCATTTATTTCCTATAGTTGGCAACATAATTCTTCCTCTAATAAAAGGAGATAATCTTTTAGTTTCTTGCTTGATTTACCTCACTTCAGTCTAGAATTTTAAACTCATTGCTTTAATCTCAATAATCAGTAAGTTCTTTTCTTTGTATTTGAACATATACAAAAACAATGGGCTTACTTACTGAAGTTGTAGCACATTTAGTATCGTGCATTTGTTCCAAGGTATGGAGAGTTCTGGAATAAAGTGCATATAACAGTCAGTAGCTGAGAAAAGTAAAGGGAGGAAATTGAAGTGACAACAGGAAAGAAAAATGCCCACAAATTAAATAAACTGATTCAAGGTGTAAAGTAACTGCATAATTCAAAGCATAATCAGTCAAGTAACAAAGTTTTCTGAGACAAAGATTTGTGGAAGGGTACTTCAAAGGTGAATTTGAATTTACAGATGAGTTTGCAATCAAATTTGAATGGATAGGAACAAGAAACAGTAAGGAAATACAGTCAGGAAGCATTGATATATCCTTTTATTTTTTAATCAGTCATAGTAAGGCAGCAGTGTTAAACATTTGGGATATTTCACCTTTATCTTAACATTTTTTTTAAGCTTCCATTAAGCTGTCGAGGTGTTTTATATCTTGTAATGAAGCTTGTGATAGATGAATGACAGTCATTAACCACCATTTCACAATCAAAGAGGAAGAGAGAGAGACTGGAGGGGTGATTTGTACCTTGAGTATCTTCAAAATACTGACATGGACATTTGTTCTTTATTAGTAATACTTGAACACTAAAAAACTGCTAAAAGCTTCATTGGGGGAAAAAACAAATCTTCACTTGAGCCAAGAACCAAAAGCCCCATCCCCAAAATGCACAACATTAAACAGAAACATGTATGTTTATATTTTAAATATTAATTTATAATGTGAAAGCATCCAAAATACATCTAGTATGGATACAGAAATAAGACTATCAAATAGGGAGGGTTTTTTTGCATAACTTAAATGCTGATGCCATCTGCTACTTGTTAAATTAGACATGAAGAAATGGAGGGTTTAGCTAGACTTCTCAAAAACCTAATTGTATTTCATTGCTATGCCTACAGCTCCATTACTACTAAAATCTTTAATTAAACTACAGATACAATAGCATATGCAACTCATTTTTCAGTTCAGGAATACAAACCACAGAATATTTCTCAGCTGGTAAAGATGCAATTGTACATATTCTGTCTAAATGAAAACTTGCAATGTTAACAGTTGACATTACTTCATAAATCTGCAGTGATATTGCTAGATTAGTTACTAATTAAAATCAACAATACAGGTGCAATTCAGATCTATCTCAACAGACACTGGGAATAGATAAGTGGTTTACTTCCCAAAACTCAAAAATGGTTTATCTGAAGGAACGATGCTGTTTTTTCAAACATTACTTGAATTTAAATTTTGTGTTTAAAAATCAAATATAAAGATAGCAATGACAGTCATAATATCACTTAATAAACAACATTTGTATTTCATTGCAACAGATTTCAATTCCTATTAACGCTGGATGAAAAATGAAGCAAATTCCAGAAAAATGGATTGGAAAAGTGAAAAATAAAAGAACTCTAAATACAGAGGCTATCTGAGAACATTCAGCCACATAATAAATTGTTATAAGTTGCTGAATACATACCAAGGAGACAATATGTTTATGAAAATGTTATACAGATGTTAGCTCAGAATGGAGTTGTGTGGGCAAATTTCAAATACGTTAAACCTGAGATGGGTATTATGAAAAGTTTTTGAAAGACTTCTCAATTGAAGAGTCTCCTTCTGCTTCTATTTAGCTTTTAAATTCACTTTATTCTTCCATAGCAGTAGCAGACAGGAAGGTAAATAAGAATCATTATCATGAGGGAAGATGTTATCTGTGTGAACATATACATGACACACACAGATTTTACTTTCTCTCATAGTTTATAAATGGGACATTAAAGTGTAATTTACGCTACAAACAGCTTTCACCATCAAATTCAGGTTTATATAGATCTTAAATGAGAAAAATATGCATTTAATTTCAGATTAAGGTTCCTTATTCTTGCAAAATAAATTCTCTTGAGATAATACTTAGAGTATATTTTTATTAATAACTTTGGTTTTAAAGGATACCTTCTGGTTTTAAAGTAACCTTTGTTATGGTTATTTGTATTTGCTCATCTATATTTCATTCACTAAAAAATTAATTATGCATTTATGACTTGTTTGGCCCAATTCAGAAAAAAAAAAACAGTTAAAAAATTTCATCCCTCCCCCCACCTTAAGAATAAAGACTGTATTCATAATTTTCACAATTATGCTTGCTTTTTGCTGTGACCTCCACAAGTATGGAAAAAAGCCCAAGTGGTTAAAAATATCACACGAGAAAATTACATGATCTTCTTTACAGGCACCACAGTAAAGGAAAGTACTGAAGGGAAAAGCTAATGCCAGGATAGGATGGTCACTGCACTGAACAGCATGGGGGGTAGGCACTTTGCACCATTGCTCCCACTGAGCATTTGGAAGCTAATAGGAAGAACCATGCATCTGAGCTGCTAGAGGCAACCTTTCAAGAGGTTTCTTTTGATGGACTTCCCTTTCCCTTACTAAAGGGATATTAATTCCTATGCTGCTTTTCACTAACCCTTTTGATTTTCAGTTTTTAGTTGCAGTAATGATTTGTTGATTTATTGTACTATTCAGCTCTTAAAGTTACACTTGTTTCTTGGCAGCAGTAGCAGCAATTCCCTTTATGAATATAAACTCTGTTGTGATACGCACTGCCTGAGCCCAGAAGATGGTTGCTATCCAGAAAGCTTTATCACTCAGATACAAACCAAAAGGGAACAAACACATGGGGACATTTAGGCAGAGGACATAACAAAATACATGAGATATTGAACTGTTTTCTGCATATTATTAATACATCTTTCATTTCTTTTTTTCTAAAAGCTGAGCTCTCCAGCTGGTCTCTCTCCAGTATTTTTGAGTTTTCTGGTGCTTCTCTGATCACATTCACTTCCTAAATACTAGTACATATCAGAAACTTATTCAGCTACCTGTATTGATCTGTATGAATTCCATGCAATGTGGTCTGTATTTTTTTTTTAATTTTATGCACACTACAAAAGCAATTAAATGCACAGAAATACAAAACAACCAAGGAGAGAAAAAAAAAAATTTAAAAATCCAAGTGTGGAAAAGACATACACAATACTTTAAGCCAGTGTTAAGTCCATGATGCTAAATAAAGTATACTGAGTCAATTAAATCCAAAGAGTGCATATATAGAATATGGTGTCTGCCTTATTATCTACATAGTTGGAACATATGGCTGGCAATTCTAAAATTGGTTCCTTTCCAAATCACCTACCAAAATTACTTGGTAAAAAAAAAAAATAAAATACATCCTCCATTCTGTATATTGCATACAAATTTATGACCTATATTCTGTGGATATGTTGTGTAGATGTGTGTAATGGTGCAGCTACTACATGGTTTCTATGATTATAATTCCCCAGACACAATTCTTCATTTCCTCTAAGTAGCGTTTTTTGATTGAAAACCCCAGCAGACCTGTCAAACAGTGCTGTATTATTTGGTGGTTCAGAAGTTCTTCACAGACTTGCAATGATCTTCAGAGACAGCATAGTTCACACACATAGGATACTTCCCATGATTATTTCAAAACCAAGGAAAATCCTAAGGATATTAGCAAGCACTTACTATTGGGAACAGATTATATGATTTCTTTCAAGAAACTGGAGCTTGCAAAGCATGAGGTCTGTGTTTCTAAGAGTACTGCAGCACTGCTGACGTGTGCATGACTGGAATGTATTGTGAGTACGTGTGGCTATGAATATCTAATGAATGTTTTTTCCTCCCTTCAGCTTAGATGTATTTAGTTATCTCCCTAACCAATTACTGTTATTCATATGTCTTACTTTTTTTCTTGGTAAGCAAAAAACAAACCAAACAAAAGCCACCAAAACCTAACAGTCAATCTGGACATCAAAATCATCATTAGAATTCTTTATTTTCAAAAAACCCTTACAAATTTGAATACAGATTTTTCCCTAGTAGTAATAACAGAAGAATAAACTCTCTTCTGATGTGGTCTTACAACATTAGCATTTGCACAGACCCCTGTAGTTATTTATTACTGATTAGCTGATAAACCCTGTTGCTATTTGCTCCATGCAGCTTAGCCTTCACAGATTTGTACTCTGTGTGAGCAGACATAGTTATCAAGAATGTGTAAGGTGATAACATTGCACCATTAAGAGACTGGAGATGCCCAATCTTGGCTGTAAAGACAGCAGAACATGCAGAAACACAGCAGGGACCTCATATGACATGCTTTCTATGCTGTACCCTTTGGAAGAATTCAGGTTCCCAGAATTTCCTCAATATCATGTGATTCAATAACTTACACTTTTTCCATGCACACAGGCAGAACACAGATGGAATCAATGAGCCTTGGCTCATACTTTGAGTACAAAGTATATTTTATGATTCATCATAACCACAGAAAGCAGGGTATTTAAACTATCAGAAACATCAGTTGGGGAAACAAAACAAAACAAAAAAAATCACAGTTTTAGCAAAGCAGAATTTCTGTTAGAGACAATTATGCAGGATGAGGTACAGGTCAAGTATGACAGTATTAACCTTTTTAAAAGAAAAAGACAAAATTCACTACAGTCAATTACTTATTCCTATCACTTTTCTATTGATATTAGTATAGATTAGAAGTATATTCCCTTTTTGGGAAGAAAAAAATAAAAATTCAGTGCTAACTCTTCCACTTTCAATAAACAAAGTAAACCTGGTATTTTCCTTGCACACTACTAAATGCAATACATTACCTACTTGCTCAACAGAAATGTCATATTTAAAGTGTCATTCAACAAATGTTAGAATTAAAAACAAAAAACACAACTAAATGCATAGACTGATTATTTTATAGTTTGTTTTCAGATATGATCCTGGTTTTAAACTATGAGGTAAAGCACGAGAATGAAAATTACTTTTTTCAATACTGTATTATAACCTTAGCACTTAAACAATGTGGAAAGTCACAAAGGATGTGAGATTTCATAGCCTAATATATACCAAAACTGTCATAGCTGTCAGAACTTGACTAGCTAGGCGTTCTGAAGCTTGTATACCAAAATAACTTCAAAATCCAGTTAAGTGAATTTTTCCATATCCACTTTATACTTTTAAAGCTTTTAGTATGTTTGGTGGCATAAATGTACAACTTCTTGCCTAATAGCAAACTAGCATCTTGACAGTAGAATTGAAAAACTAGCAGCAGTAATACTACAAGTTCATTATGGCCAACATAAAAGCTTTAAAAGACAAACTATAGCAAAAGAAAAAATGTGTATCTTTTCTACAACTGTAAAAGCACATTCTCTAACAGCCATTCAAATTGATCTGATTTGGGAATTAATATTATATTTTGTTACTTACTACTGGGGAGAAAATGAACAAGGCAAAATAAACGAGATTGGGTGTTTGGTGGTTTTTTGTTGTTGTTGTTGCTGTTGTTTTGGTTTGGTTTTGGTTGGTTTGTTGTTTTTTGGGTTTTTTTTTCTACAATATATCTGTTTTGAAAGGGTTTTTTAGGTTTAAATATAATTACAATGCTTCAAAAATTATAAACGTAGAAAGCATGTCATATTGCATGACATTAATCCATTCAATAAAAATAAGAGGCTTCATCTCCTCTAACTTTAGATACATAAAATACAGAAATCTAGGGAAATTACCTCATACAAACATCTGTATCTACTCACTTTTTAAGTGTAACTATTTTGACTTGCATTGCTGTTCTGCTTTAGGATGATGCAAAGTGTGAACTAGGCTTCCCTAACTCATAAAATCAGGTTTGCATGGCCAGATTCAGAGCTGTATATCCATTTAGCAGATATATTAGGCAGATATCCATTTAGCCAGAGAAGAAGATTCCCAACTTAATTACTTCCTAAATTTTAAATTCAGTGGGAAACTCCGAAGGTTTTGGCTTTCAAAACAAACAGAGACAGTCTTGTCTCCTCTGCCCACCATATAAATAGATAATTGTTTCATGTGTAGATATTGTTTCTGCCATCAAAAAAGACAGCTGAAAAATAAAAGAACACAGTATCTTTTCTTTGCTGATGGCAGCGGTAAAATTCAGTTCAACTGTAATCAGGATTTCATGTTTTGGGTGTGTCATTTACTGCATTTTGAAGATTAAACTTCAATTCTGCACTGAAAATGTTAGACAAAACTGGACATCTGTTCAGAGAGTTGTCAATTTAATGGACTTCAAGAGACCACGAGGAAGTCTTTCAGTCAGCTCATCCAGAAAAAGAATTAAAGAACTTAACATTTATCAGTATCTCTCACCTGGTACAGCATTTATAGTGCTGAGAAAGAAAGAGAGAGAATGGGTATTTTTCTTACTTCTGTTGAACAACAACCAAACAAAACCACGAAATAAACCATGAAACAAACAAATAGAAAAGATTTCAGCAGTGCATTGATCAAATGTGCAAGAAAACCAGGTAATACATCTGAAGAGCCTGTGTGCATATTTCATGCACACCTTTCTATACAATTAGCCAGATAAAATGAAAGTCAACGTCATATCTTGAATCAAGATCAAGAAGTCCAGTTCTGCCAGGTATTTGTTAATGAATCTGAAGTTTGAGGACTCCTTTTCAGTAAAGTTCTGTGGGATAAGGTGATGTCATGATCCATTTCCCATTGTTTTCAGCAGGAATTTGAATGACAGTCAGCTTCTAATGACTTGAGAATGGTATCTTTCCATAGGAAGTGCAGAGTACTCTAGATGCTACCAATGCCTTAAAATATATAATTTATTTTATGGTGTTTAGCCTTTTGTTTATCACTTTGATTAATGGTAGGTTAACCAAAGTGCCATGGAAAGTGACAACTCTGTTGTTCAGAAAATTAGATTTAATTACATACACTCCTTCACATATCTGCAACAAATATGTCTTGTAGTTTTATCTAGCATACTGTTACATGCTTACATTTTATTTAAGCCTTTTTTTTTTTTTAACCATTAAGTTGTTTTTATAATTACAAAGTTGGATTAACTCTAAGAAATTGTGGTATAGCCACTGAAATTCTAAAGGCTGTCTCTGCTCTAATGCCTTCCAAAGCTTTAAAAGCAAAATGCAATTTAAATGTGACATCTGGTAGAGTTATCAAATCTAGCAGCAGCTGAGGAAACATAAAAGGATTCTTGTTTTAAATAGAAAACAAGCTGACATTTTACAAATACTTATTCACTATTTCAGCTACTGGTATACATTAGAGAAGACTACAATAATCAGAAAAAAAAATGTGAATGATTTACAAAACAAAACTATCTACTAAGTTACAAAGACAGCAGATGTTTCAGCATTTATTTATCTTTAAAACTTCTGCTTTCCTACATTTCCAGGTCAAACATACAACACATGACTCCTATTAATTTTCAGCTGCATATTCCACTTCATAGCACATATGACATTTTGTTACTTTATGCTGAAATAATGTTGCAGACAGATCAGAGAGATGCAATATAGTTACTTACTCATTATAACATCATTTTTACTTGTTTTGATGTGTGGATTTTTTAAAAAACTTTTTCTATAAGTAGCTCCTTGAACTTCAGGTATCTGATTTGCATGATTACAGTGAAATCATTATTATTATTGTGAAATCATAATTTTTACTGCTTGCATATCTTTAACCTGGCCTGGCTAATTGGTGTGGAATAAAGCCTTTTCACAGCAGGTATACAGCACACATCATTTCACAACTAGCATATAGTATGTGCAGTCTGCTTACAGGCACAGTCAAAACAGAATAACAATTGCCTAATCTAGTCCTCTTTACAAAGGGAACTATCTTAGCTTTTAAATGATGCTCATTGACTTCAGATTAGAAACCCTCAGAGCATAACTCAGATTTATTTTTTTTTTCTCCTGGGATCTTGAATTTGCTTGCAATTATATCAGGTTTCAGTTATGTTGTACTTACCTTTCCTTACAGATTTTTTTCCCTCAGGGAGAAAAATCAAATATTACAATACTGCTATCTTAAGAGGTACACCAAAATGTAAATACAATAAAGAGAAGCATGGCATGAAGAAGTCAAGCACATAGCTTTACAAAGAGACATACAAGCAGTACATAGATGTTATCTGATCAGTTGTGCACTAGTTGCAAGGGCCTTAAAGTCTACCAATCAGCTTTTTTCACTCTTCAAGAACCACCATGCATACTTTCTGGAGAAGGTTTTAGAAACTATGGATCAGTCTGTTCTATCGCACAAGCTCAAGAAAGGTCTAAGTCTCGCAAAGGGAGGAATCCTGTAGTGCAAAGAGAAGACTAGGAGACACACCAAAGTCAGAGGAAGGGGAGGAAACTGCAGTTAAAATCTTCCTGTAGCCCAGTCAGATGAAACCCAGGTGATAGATTAGGAAATAAACAGAGGAATGGGATCTAAGTTTATTTGACCTAGGCGACCTTCCTAACCCTTTAACATAGGTCAGCTACCTACCTCACCAAATAACCACTCAATTCTTCTCCTCACAGACACACAGCTGAAGCAGAAGGTTTAGGGAATATCATCACTTGCAAGAGTCTCTAACCCTATAGCTCAGGCAGAATTTGAAGAAATGAGATATATCATCAGTTTCCCAGAGCAGGAAAATGAGAGAATCTTAGTACCAGTCTAGGCAGGAAAATTGTGAGAAAACAGAACAATCAAATCACTTGGTTGGTTGGTTTTTAAAAGCAACACACCGAAAAGAACATAATAATAAAGTGAGACCTGCCAACCATTTTAGAAGAAGTTTTCTTAGAGGAAAATAACACTATATTTTATGTATATTTATTATATATACTTATATATAATGAAGTTCATTTACAGGCAAATTTAAGGCTGTTATTCCTGTGTTTGATGGCTCTTTCAGATCATATTCTGAAAAGTAAGCAGTTCCAGTATTACCACTCAGAAGCTGAACAGCCCATCAGAAGGATACAGATTCCAGTCAGAAGGTCAAATCCTTTCTTACAGCCATATCAGTAGTTCTATGTATGCATGCCCTGTATATACATGTGCACTTTGGTAGCAACAGAGTTACCAGTCTTGAAAAGTAGGTCATGAAAAATACGTGCTAAAAACTTTTTTTTAATGTATGCAATAACATTCAGATTGTTTTCATCAATCTGATTTTTTAACCAGTAATAACAAGAAAATGTTTTTCATACTGAAAACCTTGTTCATAAGGAGGCTGACAGTAAAAATAGTATAATAAATTCCTATCTCATAGTTTAATCCAAGTTGTGAGCCAACAGCAGAAAAAAAACCAAACAATCTACTCATCCAGAAGCCTGTTTCTTGTTAGGAGAAAAAAAAAAAAATCAAGTAAGTATCTGTTCTTTTTCCTACACCTTTTTTATATTTTTAGGGAAAAATAAGCTTAAATATTTACAGCACTGTTATCAGTTGTTAAATCTTCCCTGTCCTCTTAAAGACTTAATTAAGGAAAAGGGAGATACTTATTGCCTTGTCAATTTGAGATTTGAAAGTTTTCTGATGTTTCAAGAGAGGAAATCAACACCAGGTTTTGAGGGTTTTCATTAAAATTATGTGTCTCTCTTCCTTTTGTAATCTATTAAAATGTTTTCAACATTATAAATTCTCAAAAATATGTTGTATACCTGAAAATACAGGTTTGTGTATAATTGCAATTTCCCAAGGAAATACCTCAAATCATCTAGTGGATAATATTTGGAGAAATATTAGAAATAGAGAAACTATACCACATCTGTCAGGATAAAATGAGGCCTTCTCTGTTTAAGACTAACACTTTTTCAGCTAGAGACCTCATCCAGAAATTAAGAGACTAAAGTAATACAGGGAATAGTGTGATTCTGCAGACTGGTGATTACAATATTCTGTTAGGAAAGGGAAATACCAACTCTATCACCATTTCAAGACCTCTATTTCAAAATACTGAGGTTCTCATTAGCTACTTATGTTTTCACACGTCTTCATCTGAACCCTGGCAGGCAGCAGATGTGAGTGTGAAGTTCCTCAGGATGAAAAAAAGATTTTAAAAGATTTTATTTCCTGCCTCAGAGTATTACTTTTTCATCCCCTTTGGGAGGAGTGGTGTTCGCTCGCCTTTTCAAATGATTTAACTTGCTGCATTCAGGTCAGGATCTCAAATGGATGGAAGCATTATCTGAAATCCATCAAGCATCTAAACTTCAGAGAAGGATGAATCTTAAGATATAAGCCTACTCTCCACGTTTTCTACTGAATGGTTTTGCACAGCTTCCAATACATGGTGCAGGGAACCATTCCAAGTCAACCGAACTACTTAGGAGATGAGGTGCACTGTACATCGCTTCAAAGTCCAAGTACCCAAAGGTTATTTGCTGCAGTGCTTACACTCTAGGCACCAGGCACGTTTGATCTACATTTGGCTGGTTTTTTGCATTTTAGTAGAAGGTTTTGTTAATAAAGAACCACAGTGTGTCAACAGAGTGTTAATGGAGATATCAACATTTTAATCAAGTCTGAATGTCCTTTTAAAGACATAGGTCAAAATAGGGCAAGATCAAATAATGCTAGCTGTTTATTTTGTCCTTATTGGCTAAAAATTCAGTTACAGTAGATGATATTTTCCTCAAACATCCCTTTAGAGACATTTTGAAAAACCTGTACATCATGTTTCTTGACTCAGTCCATCAAACACCCTTCTAAGTTTCACCACTTATTTGACCTCGAAAAGATGAATCCATGACTCCAAAGGAGTAACTATGCATTCCACTCCTCAGTGACTGCCTACACCTTACTATCTCCTGAAAGCCAGAGAAACAAATTCTTGAATAAGCAAATCATCTTTCCATCTATCTTTTCTTCTCTTTAGGTAAAATACAAGGTTGGAACAATTCATTGAAGATGGTCCATCAGGAATAAAAATCCCCAGAATCAGCTTTGTCAAGAGACTATTACATTTTCTAGATTTTTATTTCTTTTTTTAACAAAGCCCCATTCAGATTTTGCAGTCCCAATACTGATGAATAAAATGATGACACAAGATACAACATGAATAAAATGATGACACGAAATAGAATCTTCATTCAATGATCACTCAGAGAACTTAGGCAACACAGAAAACACCTACATAATTTCCATCAAGTTTTACCATTATATTCATCAATTTACCATTGCTGGTAAATATGAAAAGGTTTAACTTAGCATAATGAAAAAATAGTCATTAAAACAGAAAGCAGATTTTCTCCAAGTATGCCTATTCCTATTTTCTGGGGGGGTGTGAGGGGGTGTGGATGTTGACCCTGGCTCCCCATAGAACTCCCTCTCATCAGTAGAACAGGGAAAAAAATAACACAGTAAAGATCATGGGATAAGAGCTAGGGTGATCACTCACCTGTTACTAACATGAGCAAAACAGTCTCAACTTGGGAAAAAATAGTTTAATATATTGGCAAAGAAAAATAGAGTAGAATGGTGAGAAAGAGAGAGAACATCTTTCTTCCACCTACCCTCTTCTTCCCTTGACCCCTTGCATTCCTGACTCCTCTACCTGCCCCACTGTAGGTAGTACAGAGATGTTGTGGAATAGAGGATTGCATTTAGTTCATAACAATTTTACCACTCCTTCCTCCTCACACATTTTCCCTGCATCAGCCTGGCTCCTCTCCATGGGCTTCAGGAAAATACCTACTCCACTGGGTCCTCTCCAGGAGAAACTCTGCTCCAGCACGTAAAGCATTTCTTCCCTCACCATCTACTATAGCCTTGGTGTCTGCAGGGCTGTTTATCACACTTTTTTCCTCACTCCCTGGTACCATTTTACTCTTTCTTAAATATGTGCTCCCCACTCATATAGCAGAGGAGCTCAGCTGTGCCCTGCTGTGGGTTGGTTGGAGGTGGCTGTAACTGTCTGTGTCTGGCTCAAGGCAGTCCCAGCCTCCTCACAGAGATGACCCTGCAGTCACTCCATTACCACCACCTGGTTACCTGCACCCAATACACTTGAGCACACAAAATATAAACAGCTGTCCATGTGTGAAGTCTAAATCATAACTATAGATGAGACAGTGCTGATTTACTTCGATTTTTTTAACAAGATAATTCAGAAGAAATTATTCTTTAAATCTAATTAATCTCCATTTCACTAATGACAGCCTGAAAGCAGAGTCACGCTATAAATGAGAATCAGTCGAAAGCTAATCTGAGCACCTATCAGTCCACTCTATTTTATAATAATTATGCCACTGAGTCTTATTAGACACATGAAATCTCCCAACTCAGTAACCCACCTTCCTTCATCTCTTCAGGAGACAGTTTTCATTTTATATTTCTTCACTTTAATAAACGATAATTACATATTGTATGGATCACTAGAAGTGGAGATTTAACTCAGTAATGGTAGTTATGAGGTAGAATATAAAGAGCTTATGTTTTCTATATTCTCAAATGCTCTTGCATTCATGAGTGATTCCCATCATATTTGTTCTTTATATTACGGATTTATTGATGGAACTGTGCAGATTCTGGAAAATGATTCAAAAGAGAGACTTCCAGAGCTGACAATGACTATTTTGGATTATCATCACTTATGTAAATAAAGACTGCCTATCCTCCCACTGCAGCCTGCAAATTATGTCAGTGTTCATTCTGAGCAGTTTAAAGTCAATGATATTCTTTTCCATTCATCTTTGTTTTATTTTCTTAAAACAAGATCGGAGGAATAATTTAATTACATAGATAATTAAATATATATATTTTTTTAAATTATGGTATGGTAGTCCCTTGATTTAAATATTCATTTTAAACTATACAATCCCTCTCCTGAAATCCTCCTTCATACCATAATCTTAACTTGAAAGATGAAGATGGATTTGGGGAAAGGAAAATAATAGTCTTACTTGGGAAATAAAATACAAAAACTACACAAAATTTTCCCCATGTTCTTAAATCATAGCAGCAGAATACTGCAAAAATTGTCTCTTCTCAAGCTTTAGAGATTCAAAAATAAAGTATGTTCACTTTTTTTTTATGTTAAAGGATTTCAAAACATGGCTAAAGCAACAGTACAGCTTTTCCATCACACTCAGTATCTTACAGTTTCTGTTAGCTTCTTTTCCCTCTATGATGAAAATATATGGGAAACAGCAACTCTGCACAGCAACTCTGTCTGCTAATGGACATAATTGTTTCCCAGGCTTTTGTGCAAATTCTCATGATAGAGTTATGCCATGCAAAGAACATCTGAAACTCCTTTAGTTATTTTAGCAAAATTAGAATCAAGCTTATTATTGAACCTTCATTATAGGAGAAAAATATGCTGCTGCTTTGCTGCTTGAAATTATTCAGTCAATCAATATCAGGGCTAAAATCCATTCTAATTTCTCATTTCCCTCCCAGTGTATGAGAAATTCAAAAGTATTCAGGAAGTGTATTAGTATATTGGAAAATTACTTCACAATGAATAAAGCCTACAAATCTACATCCCCTAGAGGTCAAGTCTTCCAGTTCATCATGAAAAGTGCCTGGGAAAAGCTTTAAGCTTAAGAAAATTCAGTACTTAAAGTTATGAAAATATTTCATAAGGATAGAATATTATAGTTTTATGTTTTACTAATGCTGGAGAAGTTATTCCAATACAAGCCTGTTAAGGAAATTAACTTATTCATTAACTGAAGAGATGGGTGTGAATGATTCTAAGACTACAGAAATATTTACAATAGCTTTATCATTTCAGCTGTATTTAATATCCACAGTTTGGCCATAAAAGACTGAACATAAATGTAAATTAGAGAATGTTAATGTCTAAATACAATGTGTACGTGAAGGCCAGAATGCCTGCATGCCTCTGATTTTATCTTTTTAAGTGCTATATGAAATAATTCACCTTAAAAAAATAAATACAGGCTACACACTAATGACAACAAAACCACAGATGAATCTTTCTTACAAAAAAAATATTATCTGAAAAAAATATTAACTAAGCCAGTCTTACAATAACATCTCTGACAAAGTAAATGTCCCCGTGGGCTATTTTTTCCTTGATTTCATAATGGACTTTAAGTACAAATACACAAAACCATAACATTTTTAACATCATCAGGAAGAAGACATGTGAAGTGATTTAACTACTCAGTGCTCACAGATAATGCTCCTTTTCTACCAGCATCTTCAATTTCAGAGTAAGATACTGTGTATGGATAAGTGTGTTTGCATGAGGTAATGCTGGAGACTTACTCAGATCTTCCTGCAACCAGTTAATACTTTTACAGTGCTTCCTTCCATATGGCGTAGGCTAAACAGAAAATTTTGTGCCAAAAAATAATGTATCTTACTTAAGAAGAAAACATTATTTTTTTTAAATTGAGTGTATATTTGTCTGATCTAATTAACAAACCTGGAAATACAAAACTGTAGTACCTGATCACGATCTCTGATTTGAAAGCAATAATATATTTTATCTGCATTTCTTCAGGGCCATGTACTGACATTTCTCAGGTTTGTTTTTTTAAAGAAGAGTAGCCATTCCAGAGAAGATATCTAATTCCTGCACTTAAAGAACATTTGGATGAGATCTAAACTTGAAACTGCAATCTGAGCCTGAATTTAAAAGTTATTATTGAGTATAAGGTGGACTGAATTCTTACTCACTTATTCAAAGAAGAAAATATTTATTATTCATTGTATAAAGTTACTGATAGAAAATTATTTTTCCCACTCTCCTGATGAGGAGTGTAAATAATGATACATAATTTTCTGATAAACTTATAAAAGGATCAGAATTTAAAAGATTTTATTTTGGTCATTCAGTAACAGAGTAAGAAACTTACTCTGAAGCTATGAACCCATCATCTCTCATTATAATTAGATTTCAAATTATAATCAAAAGATAGGATGGTTGCTGATGGTATGAATTTAATCATGAATAATGGTCAACATCTACAAACAGAAATATCGCTATCAAGTTGAGTGACAGCATCATGCTGATTGGCTAAGTTTCAGGAAGAGTCAGAGACAGGACTGATACACATTAATATGATCAGCAGTGTCACATATGGTGTGACTAATGAGGGGTATGTCTCACTACGAATGATTAAATAAGGTTGCCTATAATTAGGTGAGATTATATTTTCTTTGACTCTTGCTCCTTAAAAAGCAGTATTTAGCATGAAACGTTCTGAAGATTCTCACTGGTTTACTTTCAAATACTTGAACACCATCTAATCAGTAGCTTTGATTATAGTCTTTTTACACTTTTTTTTTTTTTTTAATCTTCTTTCACCTTTTCCACTTACTTCCAGATGAAAACCACTGATTGAGGTATCAAATAAACTTAGCAAAAAGAAAAAAAACAAACTTGCTATGTCTAACAAGCTTGACTGATAATAGAAGTTGGAATTGCACTGCTACTCTTTCTGAGACATTGCATCACTAGGTACTTTCTTAAACAATCATGAAGAGGGTCTTAAAGTATTCAGCACAGAATAACACACTTTAATATTATTGTACTTCCCAAACCTTTCCTTCCATTATTCATGCACACTACAGTACTGTCTAAAAGTTCATTGAAGTTTATAATCACATACTACCCCTAGTACTTGCTAGAAGAGACTGCAGGCAAATTCTTATAGGTTATACACAAGGCATAGCATGATGTATCCAAAGCCATATTCCAGCTAACAGTGGAACCTGAAATAGAATAGTTAGGTTTGCTTCTCTCAAACCCAAATCGAGTTTCTTATACAATGTGTTCTTCAATACCTCTTAGCAATAGAAGTTACTGCCTTTACACAACAGCAGCACCAGACAGGAGTTCTGTACTTGTTTCTCAAGTTAGGCTGTCACTGAAGAGGAGAGAAAGAGAAAAGCAGGCAAACAGACCCAGAGGTGTATAGGGAATGCAAAGTGATTGTGAAGAAGGACCCTAAACAAGTGAAGAAGAAAGGAAACTAAGATAAAATGGTCTCATATTAGTGATAGAAAGAAGTTCTACTTTGGTCTACACAGCTCCTTGCTGATGAAAACATTTGCCACTCTTTTTTTTTTTTTTTGCTAGGAGGCTAGACTAAGACAGTAACATTAAAAAGATTGCCTCAAGGCTGTTATCTGTAAGTAAAAAATAAGTGTTTCATTTTTTCTTTGATTAATTTGTTTCAAGCCACAAATAAACATTTTCTTAAATTTAACTGTACTTTCTTGTGCCAGTCTTAATTTGACAAGGTGGCTTTAAAAATTGAGGAAAATCAGAATGAAGGGGAAAAATGTCTTCAGTAAAGTTCTTGAGACTTCTGACGAGATAATTTTAGTCTCCCAAAGTGATAAGAATAAAGAGGAAGGACAACAAAAAAGCCATGTTGAATCAAGTCTGTGGGTCTCTAAACCATCATGCATACCATTTTAATATTGCCTTAACATAAAATGTTCATTTTTATTACATAATCAAAATATAAAACTGCACAGCAAAATTTATTAAATGTTTTCTAATTGATTATCAAAAGAAGAGTTTGGATTTTAGTGTTATCTGTCTTCCCAGCATGGATACTTTAATTTATAAGGTCCTCATGCTGATTATCATCATTTCAGTATAAACTGGATTAAAATTTTTGGGTTTATTTTCTTATCTGAGAGATACTTTGAGTCAATCTAAAATTATTTGTGAATAGTAGAAGCTGACTAAGACTAAGTTTAGCATACAAACTAGATAGAAGATCCTTTCAAAATTATAATGATGCCTTATTTAGAAATCTATCTTTAGTAATACTGTATCAAAATCCTCATGCAAGGCTGACATGAAAACTTACTTGGAGTGAGTAGAATTTCCAGCTCATGTATTGAAATATCAGCTAATGAACATTTATGGATCCCATGTATTACCTGAGAGCTGAAGTGAGAAGCAAGTAAGTCCAGGCTGATCACTTGGAAGAAAATAACCTTTCTTAGATGAGAGATGCTGTAAATGAAAGCTAAAAATACTTCATGCCTCAAATTTACAAGGTGAAGAACATATTTAATAATTTCATTGATAAGGCAAATCTCTTCTTTACTTGACAAAAGAAATTAGTAAGATGGGGGGTTAATTTAATTAACAAACTTTTTTTTAATGAAAAGAAGATAAAGAAAAAAGGTTCAATTTAGAGAATAATTAAGGGAAAGGTAGATATCCACATGTTTTACAGATGGGTTAGTGTTACTGTACAATAATTCTGCACGATCTTACTGAGATCCTACTTCTATATTAATGTAAGAAACCTACTTTTAATTCAAAACAGAATTTATACAGTGCTAAATCATGCATGACAATATTAAAGTACTGAAAATTTATACAGATTACAACAGTCAGTTCTGATCTTCAGCCATGGTACTTTTGCCACAGAGTACAAAAAGCCATAAAAATTGCTCACAGAATAAAAAGAGAAATACACTGAATCAAAGTTTATGTTGAGAGCATGCACCTTTAAAAACTTCCTGATTTTTCCATCATTCCCCTCAACTTTAACCCAACAGATCCAATTGTGCCTTCATTTTATCTGATGAAGTAATCCTATGAAGGACTCTGTAATTGTTACCATTTTACAAACACGATAGGCCTATTAACCAATCTTCTTGAATGCTGTATTTTGGAAAATACAGCAGTGTCTGTGGGAAACAAGTGCGAAGGAACCATATGTACAAGACTTGATTATTCATCAAATGCAGCTAGCTGGACTGATTCTATACAGACAGGAAATCTGGTTTCCAACCAGGAAATCTGGTTTCCAACAGGGTTTGGTTTTCATTGTAGAGTTTTGTACATACGAGTTGCAACTTCATCAGTGCTCTAGTTTGGACTGCAGTTTTGAATCATATTTTTGCAATCATTTCTGACTTGCTGTCCATTGATTTGTGATGTGAACTCGATTCCTTATAGATAAAATAAAACTGAGAGCTGCAATGCAGGAATCTGCCTTAATGCAATGCAAATTCAAAAGGCGATTTAGACTAATCCAAAGTAAAAAATCCAAATTCAAGAAACAGCAGTTAACTAATGCAGGAAGAGTAAAGAGAATCACAATGTCCATTTCAAATGAGAACTTCTTTCTGAAAAAAAAAAAACCTAAAACTTTTTATGGAAGATCAAGTAAATCCAATATTATTCAGAGTCTTTGTAAGGGAGGAAGACTAAATGGGTAAATAGAGCTTGACTTTCTACCTTGAGGCTTTGTACTTTTATCCAAAGCAAGCAACAATGGGATTCTGATCCGTGTCCTGTTGAATATTTAATTAATCATATGAAGTGGAAGCATTTCAAAGGTGAGACTGAGTGTAGTCTTCTGCTCAGTGATCATGAGACTCATTTTTCCCACTCGCTCTGTGGTTCAAATCAGAGAACAAACCTGAAGCATATAAACAGGTCTCCTTTCAGAGGAAACTAAAGTGAAGATGCATTGTAGGAATTTACTTAATGTGGTTCAGCTGCTGGTAAATCCAACAGAGCAGACCAGATTAGACTAGATCTACTCTGTAGTAAAATCCCCAACAAGCAGTTTGGATTTTGGATCCTCATCACCACCTCTTTCACTACACAGCTTTGGTCCTAACACTCCACTATATTTATCAATAAGGATGCATCCAGAGTCACAAACATCCCTTTCCTTCATTTTAAAAAGAAGTTCTTATCTCTGCCATCTACTATCAGATTTACTTGAGATATTTAGTTTCTAATTAGCACTGAATTTAAAAAGTCAAGTTTACAGCTTATGTATAGTAGCAAACAAAAATCTATGTACAACAAAACCATATACACAATTTTGCTATTGGCATTAAGCTTAAGTGATTACCAGCTTTTCCACAGCCAGGAAAACTTCAATATTTAAATTGCATTTCCTTTTGAAAGCTTAATCAACTTTTTTTTTTTTCTACTTAGTTCTAGCTAAGGTTTTTTTAAACAAATGTTTTAAACAAATAAAATAGAAAACACAGCCAAACTTAATGCTTTCAAGAGGCTAAAGAATGTGAAGATCATGATGAAGTGGTATTTGAGTAAAGAGGTAGAGAGCTATAAAACTGGTGACGCTCTAAGTACAACATTCCAGTTTACTTTTGGTAAATAAATGTAAATAATAGATAAAATTTTGGTTTTATCAAGTGCCTTCTGCATGCTTGAAAACCTTTCTTATTTAACATTTGCCAAAAGTAACTTTTTGCCCTCAAGCTATTGTGCTTACAGGATGCTCTCTGGAATTACATGAAAATGCTGTTTTTCCTGAAGCCTGGTTACAGTGATACAAATGCAAAGCCATTTCCATCCTGATTGACAATTAACACTGTTAACATCAACTTATTTTACACTCTAGTACAGCGATTTAATTTTATTTTATAATTGTTTTCCTAATGTTGAATTGGACAATTAGCTCCTGGACAAATTGTATCACTATAGTCCTGACCCACATTCCAGAAAAGCAAGGTCAAGTACTAACCCTGAAAAAATGAAAAGAAACAGCTGAGGATAAAAGTCCATTTGAAAGCACAAACCTTAAACTAACATATTATTTTTTTCTCAAAGGAATTTTTATGGGTTTGAAAATTGCTCTGTAGCAGTGTCTTGTTGCTTGTAAATCCAAGCCTCAGAGACAAGGCATGTCAAAGGAAAGGAATTTACAGTGTGGGGACAATAAGTAGATGTCAACCTATGCCTTTTTTTTTCAAATGCATTTCTGAAAGCAGATAATAAATCCTTTGAAGCTAGCTGATTTGAAAATTTAAGCTGTCAAAGTTCAAACTCCTATTTAATTTTGCAAAACTCACTGTTGCATAACTTCAAACACTTTGATCTTTTTTAGCTGCTTTATACAGGGACTTTGTGATTCTATTTCTTTTTATATAACTGTCAAATAAAAGTACATGATGGAAAACTATTTTTCTAATTGCACACATACAAAAGTATAGAATAGACCCACATTTCCACAACGCAACATCTTTGCCTATATTGTGTGTGTGTTTGCACTCTGGATTCCACTCTTTTTAAGAGTTCTTCATGCTACCAAAGAGAACCACAGTCAGGGCTGGTCTTTCAGATAAATTGACGTCCTGGCCGTTATGATCTTTATATGTCCCATAACATTTTTTCAGCTGGATGCTCTGTACTTGATGTACTGAAATAGAATGTTTGTAATTGTATTGTGCCCCTTATTATTATCACTCTGCATAATTTTCTAATAGTGAAGGGAATATTTTGCCACTAAAGTGGATGTGTATTACTGCTATGTTGCTGTGCACAATTAAACAGCTGTTGTATAAGTAATGTTGCAAAGGTGACTGCATTTTATTATGCTCAGCAAATACATTTCCTTGTATGCATCTGTGATAAGGATAGCCATGAGACAAACTGTGTTCATCATGTATGTCCCCTAACCTTCACTCTGCCCATGAATCCATCTCCCTTAGAGCTATGTCTAGTTTACATAAACTTTCTAACAAGACTCAAAGAAGTAATTTCAAGAGGTATTCCTGAGCACAAAAACATACTCTCCCCAGTCTTAAGTGAGAATAGTGAATTGATAGAATTCAACTAATTTCCAATCTAGCTTCTGAAACCATACTAAATGAAAATAAAATAATCAAAATGAAAAGAAAAAAACACAACCAAAGACAGAAAGATTACCTAAATTCAATCATATATGTCTTTTTCTGGATGAAACCCTTCTTCTTTTACTGAATTTTGTCTGAAAGAAATATTTGGTATGCCATGATAAATCTAAACAAATACAAATGTACTTTGGGCTTGTGAGGAAATAAAAAAAAACAGAGATTTTTTTCCCCTTATCCAATAATGTACAAGTCCTCCTCTTAGTGATATATTGTACAGGAATAAAAATCCTTATAAGCCATTAGATAATATAATCACCCAAGACTATGCCAAAGAGAGAATTAAAATCAAGGATGCTCAGGTGAGCACCTCAACTACCAACTCTACAGGAGATGGATTAGTGTTCAGAATGAAAATAAATACATGACAAATGTAGCTTCTTCCAGGTTTATCCCTGTCATAGATACAATAGAAAAGTATACTTACTGAGCATAATAAATGCCCTCAGTGGAGCTTCAGAAATGAAACTTTCTGTTTGGAAAAACCCTTCATATATAAATTGTCAGTGAAATAGCTAGAATGATTCTCCAACCCAGTAAAAAATCTGACTATATAGTTTAACTACTTTTTCACAAATGATGGAATTATATTTTAATTTCCTTCTTCCTAGATGAGGACTTTCACCTCCTTCTGGAATTAGTAGGTAAAAAACCTGTATCAGCATACATTCCAACAATTTTGTCCATCTTTATAATTCAAATGTTGAGTCTCCATCTCCTATCTTCATTAAAACAATGACAACAAAGCTTACAGAATAAATACTGTAAATATAAATACTTTTCTGGGTCTTTAAGTTTTGTTGAGCACAAGACTGAGAGTACTGAAACAATAGTTTTGCTGGCAAAGCCATCTGAATAGTGTCTCAAACGAAGAGATTAAATTTTTTCCAGGCAACCTGTGCAGTGTTTTTAAACCTGAATTTTACAAAATAAATGGACTAAAAAAAACAACCCTAAGTCCTCCCCTAAAAAGTAATATTTTTTCCATCTATTACATATTTTCCAAGTCATTTGTTTGCTTTCTTTGCAAAATGTGTCAAGACTGGAATACATAAAGGTGTAGTTTACGAGTTTGACGGGTAGTTGTCTGGAGTAAGCCAATAAGACATTGTGCTCTACGTCACTGAGAAGGATAAAAACTCTTCATGAGTTCCAGTACACTGAGAATCAAGAAATGCTTATTGAATTATATATGCAAATGAGTAACATAATCAGTACAGTCCTTGATTTAATTTCTTATTAAATTCTGCTTACTGTAGACTGTCCCCAAACTCTTGCTTTTGATGTGTTGCATAATTTTGCACTGAAAATACTTATTACTCTGTTAAGGGTGTTACAGAGTAATTTATCACTCAGAAGAGTCACTGGATTCTGAGAGATGTATTGTGTGGAACATTTTTAGGGATAATGGGAGATGAGATAGGTGAAATACATGCACAAATGATCCTTCATAATGAGATATATTAGAAGGCATTTATCTCTTGTAGAGGATATCTCCTACATTCAACAACAGTAGCTCTTCCCCATTTGGCTCTGCCAATGGCTGAAGCAAGAGGTTACACTAACGAGTTCATTGACGTTCAAGAACACAGAAAAGTGTGTCTGCCTTCTGCTCTGTTATAAGTATTATGGTTTTCTGCACAAAATCAGTCAAGCAATCTGGGGGCCCAAATGTGTTCAAGGTACAAATATTGTTTCCATAAACCTTTGCCTCTCTAGTAAATGTTCTGTCTCATGAGAAAAAATGATAAATGGGTCCAATAGGCCTTGGAAAAAAATGAAGTAAACTATATAAGTGAAATGATGATTTCAACATTCCATCATGACTTCATGCTGTTAGAACTACACTACTGTTTAATAGACCAGAAATATTTTTATGGGCTCCTAATTTCAATCTGCTTGCTTCAAATAATTTTCTTGCATTTAAGGTTGTTGGGTGACTTCATAAAGAGCCATTTTCTGTTTTTTAATAAACTTTTGTGAAAGACTGCAGTTTTTCTTTGTCATTCAAAAAGCTCTCTACTTTCTTGGCCTTTTTTTTTTTTTTTTAAATAAATACAGTGTGACAAACACATGACTACTTAAGAAACAGAAATATTGGCAGATGGAAAGATTTGCCAGCAAGACACTTCTAAGAACTCTTCCTTCAATAACATTGAAATATGCTCACTATTTTCTCTAGAAAGCTTCCAATCTCTTCACAAATCACCTATGAAAGTAGAGCTTAGTATTTCAAGAGCTAGCCAGTTTATGGAGCCAGGTAAAATAAAATCTAAACCACACACATTAAGAGACTGCAATGTTATCATAAATCTAGACGTACAAAGTTTCTTCAAAAAAAATTGCAACAAACTTTGCAAATAAAAACATATTCTAATCTATGATATCACATGAATCAGCCCAAAATAACCCATACAAATTCTCATCCACCAGTAAACACCGTTCAGCTCAAAAATATTAGGACAAAAGAGAATATTGAAGTTAAAAGTCTCATTTATCCTCATAGTTGCTAGCAAGACATGAGACAAGCATACTGTTGAGAAGTGTAAGATGTCTGTTATGTAGAATTTACCAGTAATCTAATTTAATACAATAGTTATTTATATGCTGTTAATAGTAGTGACATCTACAGGGGGCAAATCGACCACAGGAAGTGGCAATTTATAGATTAAGACCATTTTTCATAAAGGTATAAAAATATGTGCTAATTTAAAATAATAAAAATGAAACCTAAAGGAGCCAGTGGAAACATTTACTACATAAAAATTTAAACAGACTGCACCCTGCTACAGATAAAAGGATTTTCTCCCTAAAGGTATGAGACATTTCATCTTTATAAACACAGCATTAAACAACAAAACCAGAATGCACTTTAATTATTTTGGGGCACATGTGTAGTTTTGCTCATAGGAGGGATCTCTTTGAGTTTAAAGACACCATAGCTAAAATATGTGTATAAATCATGTTTTCACCCCTAGAAGTATAGATCATTATCTTTTATTGATTATTTAGCTGTAAACAAATATGAAATCACTAAAACCAAAGTATCTACATGCCAACTGAAATCAAATGAGGCTGTGCATTACATAAAGAATGAAGAATTTATAGTGAACAAATAAATGGATAATTAAAATTCAAAACTCTGAAGGTGTCAGAATCAGTAAATACTCTTTTTGATTCTTCACTGTTACACTTTGCCTTACTTAATAAAATATGTTAACGTACTTTAAAGTTCTCTGTAATATGCCAGTGTCCTCCTTCTGGATCATGTTTAGGTGATGGAAGGGCAATAATTCTATCTAAACATCTTTTCTAGATTTGCTGAAAAAATATATCCTGATACAGTGCTTTTCCTTGTCTGCTCTATTTTCTCTGAAATTCTTTGCACTTACAAAACATGGGACTTTTCAAAATATCCATGCAAATATAAAAATAGAATGAAGATCGGGCTATGTTATGATTTATTTTGCAAAATATTGATACAAATTTTTGTCTTGGTGCTTAAATTAATCTTAAATATCTTTTATTAGATAATGTATTCCCCTCCTTGGAGTTATCCTTCTCTACTATTATTTTATCTTAACATTTCTTTCCATTATTTTTCTTCTTAATTATAGGTTTTTTTTATGTTTGTATTGTTTGTTTACAAGTGTAAGGATGAAAAAAATCCTCTGAGCTTCTTACAAGGCTTTTTTTCACAAGGTTCCTCAGAACACTGATCTGAACTAGTATAGTTGGCTACTGTCAGGACAGAGTTAACTAAAACTAAAAGGGCAATGAGTTTATTCATGAGATATTCCTGAATACAATGGAATAACCACAAAGACTAAAATAATAAGGTTTCACATATGTATGCATATCTGGAAAACATAGGTTTGCATTTTTAAGTTTTTACTGAAATCATTGTGCCATAATATATGTCTATTTTGCACAGATATGTTTGAAGACATTTTAAAAATAAAAAAGCATTACTTTCTTTTCCCTTCTGTCTTTGAGGTTAAATAAAGTTGTAGCAATGTGTTTCATTCACATAAACAAAGCATATATAAAGAGAAACTTATTAAAGCTCTAAATGAACTGAACAATCTGCATTTTAGTCTGAATTTCTGTGTGAAGAAGAGATGCTGTTGTATATTGCTCTCTAGATCCCCTATACCTAAGCCTTAGCTTGAAAATTCAACTGCTTTCTTCTTCAGTTTGATCCTCCATATTTGGATCCTGTCTCAGTGCTTTACTAGATCATTCAGCTGTTCTCAAGAAGTACATTAATAACATGAATACTTTGAAAGAAATAAAAAAAGTGTTTTGATGGCCCCTGTCTCTTCAAGAAATCTTTCTTTGCAGACTGGTGGTATTACACATTTGTGTTACTCACATGCAAAAAGTGAAATGAAGTGCTGTTCTCTTTCCTGACATATACTAGAGAAGTGACTTTTACTGCACTGTCTCATGGGAGTAATGTAATAAAAAGCCCACTTTTGGGCTAACCTATTTAAATTGGCCCTCAGCGTCTCCAGATATATTCTTGACATTTGTATCTATAGCCTTTCCATCCTTACACTCTAAGTAAAATGTAAAATAAAACTTGTTTAATTTAGCTGAAGGTAAATTTAATGCTGCAAAATTATTGACTTGAGAATTTAAATTTAAACCCTCTCATCAGAGAAGTACAAGAATTCTGCCTGCATGTGTAGCACATGATAAATGGAGCAGAGTGTTCCAATCACTTTGTATTTTATGTGGATAATAATTCTCTGTGATCAATTTCCACTCATTTATCCTTGTCTCTCTAATATGCGCATCTTGACTACTTCTTTTCTTGCAACTTTTGCTTAGATTCTCTGTCTTCTCTATCGCACTTGGTTTCAGCATTTTTAAAATTTATGGACTACAGAAAATTATTTCAGACTCTACCATTTCCTCAGTTTGTCACAATGATGTGCATGAATATACATTCATATGATTTATACTAAAAGGTTTCCTAAAATACCAGACTATGTTCCCTACTCAGAAACATTGTCTCCTATTAATTTTTAAAAGTTGTTTCTGCTGAAGGTGTGACTATAATGTAATATTTGCTTTACTATTGTCAAGTTTATAATACTAAAAAAAACCAAAAAACATTATGATAACAAAGCTAAGGAGACAAGAAGGAGAAATCAGCAGTTATAAATTTACTAAACTCAAGTACCTGTATCATTCATTATTAACAATGGAGGAGAAACCTAAACATACCTAAAATGATAATTAATGAAATTTTTATAATTCCATAGAAAATATAAGAAATATATAGCTGAAGTATGCTATATTACAAATATTTCTACACATCTGAGACCTGGAATTATGCTTAGCTTTATGATCAGCTAAATTAAGTAAATCACAGGAATTTGTATCTTTTGTCATCCACAGACAGCAAATCATCTAGAGTATAATACTTATATGAATCAGGACATTAGATACAGAAACTTTGTTCCACTTTGTTCTGACACTGCCCTTCAAAGTGCAACCCAGACCACAACAGAATGGTCAGCTACTTTTATGAGTTCATATGCTATTCCATTATCAAGCCATTAATAAAAAATATACTAAAAATACACAAAAAAATTGAAAAGTTCTCTTCAGAAGAGATGATCTCTTCATTTGATACTACAACAAAGCTATTCAAATTTTGTAATCATAGAATCATCAAGTCTGGAAAAGACCTGCAAGATCATCAAGTCCAACCATCTACCTAACATTATCATGACCACTAAACCATGTCCTGAAGTGCCACATCTACAAGTTTTTTGAACACCTCCAGGGATTGTGACTCCACCCCCTCCCTGGGCAGCCTGTTCCAATGTTGCACCACTCTTTCAGCTTAGAAACTTTTCCTAATGTCTTATCTAAACCTCCCCTGGCACAATTTAAGTCAATTTCCTCTCATCCTATTACTAGTTACTTGGAAGAAGAGACCCAACTCACTACAACCTCCTTTCAGGTAATTGTAGAAAGCAAGAAGGTCTCCTGTGCATTTGTCCTTTCCTGGCTACACTTAACCTGTTTATAAGAGAGTTAATTAAAAAATAAAAAAAAAAAAAAAAAAAAAGAANCAATGTGAAAAATAAAAAAAAAAAAAAAAAGAAGAAGAAAGAAACCAACAAAAAAACCCATGTCTTACTTAAATACCAAAAAAAATGAACACAACATTTCTAGAAGGTTACAGAAAACACACTAAATATTAATTTAATGGAAAAACTCTAGTACAAATGGCAAATATGTTCACTCCAGAAACACAAAATTGTTCTAAATTAATATTTAAAAAAAATAAGCAGTTTGATACAATGGTAGCAATAGATAAAATAACATTCAGTTGAATATTCTTTGCAGACTGAGATGTTCATTGTGAGTGCTATGTCCTTACATCACATAAAGGGAAAGACAATGAAAAACAACACATGAACAACAAGCTGGGCTTTGATTCAAAAAAAATTTTCTTGACTTAATAGTGGAATTTCCCATAATACAATAATTACTTGAAAGCAGATTTGAAATTTAACAAATTCATTAAGTGATCAAGTGTTCACTAACATATTTAATGGTTATGCTTCTTTAGATCTTTTAAAAGAGGCTTAAAACTTCATAACTGTTCAGACCTACTCCAGTCACTCCACTTTTGTGCTACCTTTTCAAGCCATCTTCTTCTAAATATTTATCAAATCTCTCAGACCTGGTAAATTTTTCAGTAGTATTTTTATCACCAAGTATACTGGATGCTCAATCTAATTCGATGTTCAGAGAATAAAAAATTTTGTTGCCTTTAATTAATGTTGAACTGCATTAGCTTACTTCATGAGCAAGACAGCTGATACATTTTATTTTTCATAGATAAGAATGAAAAATCTAGCCCAAAATGAAATTTGTATTTGACAAATTTGCTTGTTTCTTCATGTGTGTGTGTATTTTAGTTAGTTTGTTGGGGTTTTGTTTCCCTCTATGGGACAGTGTGCCTGCTGAAACATAAGTTTTTTCATTTGAATTGCAGCTAATTTTCAGTGACTCAAAAGTAAAAAGATAGTCTGTTAATGCTTAGTTCTCAGCTTTGTTCTTCTTATTACTTGCTACTACAAAAGATGTTTTATGACAGATTAAGGGAAGCTTTTTCCTCTTCACATACATTGAAACTTTAAAGCTTCACTTTTGAAATTGCAGCTGTCTCCTTGATCTTGAACATTTTGGCAGGTGCTTTCACACTTTTTATTAAGTCAACCTTAGGATTACCTTTCCCTTCAAAGTTTTTAAACTTTTACAAAGAAAGAAGGCAGCCCTCATTTGAAATTTGTTATGGAAGACAGAATGCAGGAGTAAAATAATTAAAAATACTGTCATTGGGAAGCTCAAAGTAAGGCATTATTCCAATTTCATAAAAATCAATGACATCAAGCAACTGCTACATTTGTTTAGAAAGACAGATGATGAACAGACATCAAAAGGTTATCTGAAGATAAAACCCTCTGACTCTTCAAAAGGTTCTTTTAAAAATGCAAACTTCTACAGCATAAGAGCTGTTCCAAAAATTAAAGCTTTCAGATTTGAAAACCATTTATTACCTTCCTAAATAAAATATATATAGTTTATAATATTGTACATATATGAACATACGTTATTATTTACAATATATTTAACGTTTTTCAACAAGTAATTCTGTCACTTTATGTTAATGAAGACTCTAACTGATGTCCCATGTGGTAAATACAATGAAGAAATACTAGAAATAAGTAGATGAAGTTATATGGGGCAATTTTTTCCATAGCACTTAAGTGATTCCAATGCTTGGATGTTATTGCCATTTGGATTGCATATAAAATCACCCAGCCGTTGAAGCCAGTATTTGGAAGTCAATGTGTTATATCTGTATATAAAAGACAGTTGCAATTTTCAAAGTGGAAGAAGGAGTATAGGACCATCTGCTTACAGGAAGTTAACAGAAGCCAAAATCTATCTCCGTTTGGCTGACTGAAAATTGAAGCCATATGAAGCATTGCCAATAATTAATAAATAAGTAAATAAATAAATGTGATGAACTCACCTTTATGGTAGAGTGGAAGAGAAGATTACTTGGGCTCCCGAGTCCTGAATTAGATTCTCCAGCTCCCTAAAATCATCCTTGATTCCCCTCAGACTTTTTGTGGCAACTTCCTCATTACCCACCTGAAAGATCAGTTTGGGTAGTAATCAGAGGGGCCTACCACGTCTTTCTTCATTTTCTTTTCAGTTAGGTATACACTCAAGAGGGTTGCCAATGGGCTTGTTCTCTGAAGCAAATTGAAAATCCTGTTTTTCCGTTGTCAGTTTTATTCTTTTACTGAAGGAATATGCCATCTTGCTTTCAAAAATAATTATATCTATATGGCCTTATTCCCCTTAATAACAAATTTAATAGCATAATACTGAATGACTTTGCTTTCAACATTATCCATAATGAGAGTGAAATTAATACCACCCATCTATGGGCTCAGGAGACTAAGGAGTAGATACAGTAGAGCTTAAATGAATAAAACCAAAAAAAAAAAACCCCAAAATACCCCAAACAAACAAACAACAAAAAAAATCAAAACCCAACAAAAAGAAAAGAAACCCTCACCCCTAAAAAATCCTCCCTGATTTACAAAGAAAATATTTTTTTCTTTACTCTTTAAGCATTTTTTAGACCCATTGTAACACTGTAGATGACAGTTTAAAATAGGAATTTCTGACATAGTATACAAATGAAATAACCAGTAATATTTACTCTTCTATTTGAATCCAGAAATGCTTACCAGGTGTAAGTCTGAGCAGGAAAGAGCAAGTGAGCAAAAGGGTGAACAACCAAAAGAACAAATGAGTGAAAGAAGGATAGAGAAGCTGATATTAGCTTCAGATCAATGTCAAAGACCCTTCCAATATAGGCCTAAGCTTCTGGCTTCTCTCAAAAGATCTAGATGAAAAATCTGTTTCTAAACTACCCTCAGCTTTCAGAGTCCAAAAGACCCAGAATCTTCACTAACAGTCCTCTTGTGTTCCCTAGTCCTGAACTTTTAAGGACTACAATATCGTCATTACTGTTATCTCTTAGAGTCAGAATTGAACTGAAGTGTGTGATCCATACACACAACTCTAACCCTGGTAGTCCAGATTACTATTTGCTTCCAACCATTTTAGGATTTATATTGCAATCCATTACAGAGCAATAAGGAATTCAAGCTATAAAATAAAACCCTGCAATAACAGCAGCCGTCTTGATATAGTGTATTTGTATGGTATAAATGAAAGTGCTTGAGAGATTTCTGTCTTTTTTTTTGGTTTAGGTTTTGGTTGGTTGGTTTGTTTGTTTTTTAGAATAGTTTTAATGAATAGTTTTCTGATTTTTAAATTAAAAAGTGTAATGAACTGAATTTCAGGGTAAGCACTCAATCTCTCAGTATTGGTGACACTTTTCTTTTTTGTTCAGTTACATATCAGCTGACACAAACTACTGCAACCTTTATTGGTATCTATCACTGTTCAGACTCTGCTTCTTTTCTTGTACAGATATCCTATATCCTGAACCAGGACAGTGATGCTTTACAAGAGATGTTACCTGGGACCCCCTTTACCCATTGATAGTCATAACATTTCCACTGCATCTTCACTTTTCTCCCAGAGTTTTTTTTACTCTGAATCATGTTAGGTTTATTAATTTTATTTCATTTATTCTTAATATTATTTTAGAACAGTGTTTGGATTGTTCTTTCTTCTTGGAAGCCCTAGAAGAAAGAGAATGATCCAGTTTATTTTTATTGCAATTCTTTACATTAAAAAAAAAAAAAAAAAGATAAATGTTTGCTTAGCTACATTACAGACAAGAATATTTTTTCTCCAATGTCTAGCAACTATTATTCAATTAAATATATTGAGAAAGTTTGATTAGTCTACAATTTAATTCTTTGACAACAAAAAACTTTACTGGAACACTGTTAGATTATGACTGGTAGCTGCAATGAGAGAATGAAGAAATGAATTGGTGAAGGTAAGTTACTTCTGAAAAGAAAACAAACTTGGCCACATTTTTTGCCAAAGCCTACATTTAAATACTTCTTATGTCCCAGTGTGACAGTAGATCTGGGACAAACATCCTACAAGTTCCTCGCTTACCCTTTGCTAATCTGCAACTAGGTTCTAAGAACTAATATTCATACTCATATAATCTTATTTATTTCCTACCTGATAAAATCCTACTTAACAGTCCTTTCCCTACCTTTCTATGCACTTCTGAGGGTCCTTCTGCTGCTTGCTTGTTAAACTCTACTCAGTCTCACTTAATAGTGAACTTAAATTTCTGGTATACTTTTGGAAGTAGAACTAAATGTCCTCAGTGACCTTTCATTTTCCTGTCAGCTGTTACAGCCAACAAAAAAATCAAGAATCAGAGAGCACTGGGAAAGCTAGCTCTCTTGACAAAAAACACAAATAAGGAATCAGCTAAGAAAAAAAAAAAGGAACAATGTTGGCATTCTCTTTGAAGAACCATTAATTTCATGATTTTTTCAGGACATAAAAATGTAAAAATCAATGTTTCAAGCACACACCCTCCAATATTATGTAAATACATGCTAAGCCTGTCTACTAGCAAAGACATGGCCTTTGCACGCTGTTACCATAACATTTTGTATGTTTCCATCATATACGAGACAGCAACACTGTCAAAGTCCTGCCTTGATGTAACCTCTGGACCTGAACCTGGATTGCAACCTCCTCCATGACCCCTGAGACCCTGGCATCTGTCCTCTGTTCATCTCACGCACTCCCTCGTTGGCTTGGGCAGAAAGCTCCTGAGAAGCCTGCTCAACTTTCAAAGCCTGAGAGCAAAGCAGCACACCCTGGCTGCATGTGTATCTGCAGCCACTGTAAGCCCAAGTCTGACACAGGGATCTCACAGACCTGGTGTCCAGGCAGTGAAAAATCTATTGGGATCACAGGAGGTCTGTATGTATTGGCTGGTTGTACTAGCTCTGATATGAATTAATGACTGTCCCCCTGTACTCAGCACTGGTAAGGCCACACATCAAATACTGATTTCAGTTTTGGGTCCCTTGAAAACAAGAAGGACACCGATGTGCGGGAGTGTGTCCAGAGAAGAGCAACAAAGCTGGTGAAGGGTCTAGAGAACAAGTCTTAGGAGGAGTGGCTGAGGGAACTGTGGTTGTTTCACATGGAGAAAAGGAGGCTCAGGGGAAACATTATCACTCTCTACAACTACCTGAAAGGAGGCTGGAGTGAGGTGGGTGGTGGTCTGTTCTCCAAAGTAGGAGAATAGGACAAGAAGCAATAGGACAAGAAGAAATGGCCTCAAGTTGCACCAAGGGAGATTTATATTGGACCTCAGGTAAAATTTCTTCACAGAAAGGGTTATCAGGCATTGAAAAAGGCTGCTCAGGGAATTGGTGGAGTCAAATGAAAATTTGGTGCTTAGGGACAAGGTTTAGTGGTGAAATTGGATATGCTGGGTTAATGGTTTAACTCAATCTCAAAGCTCTTTTTCAGCCTAAATAATTCTGTGATTCTATGATTCTACTCCTTTCCTGAAGACTCACTTTTGCAGACCTAGGATGTTAATAGTAAAAGCTACAACTTTCTATGGCCAATGGCATTTTTTTTTTCCATGAGCTAAAACCAAAACAAACTGATCACTGTGATTACACAAGGTCTACATTATTTCCAGTAAGAATATGAAAAACACCTGCAGAACATTCCCCTGTTCTCCCTCCTCCCCTCTTCCCTACAGAGGTTTCCTTTTATCACTCCCAAAGCTGTCAAGCTTCTTAGGAAATAATCATGCTTGACAGTTCTGGGGTTAAGAATAATATCTTGTCGTCTTACATCCCAGCAGACACGCACTGCACAATTTATCACAGTGCATACAGCAGCGTTGCACTATCTCATATTGAATGCAAAAGTCTTATCAAAAAATGTGATCCTGTGTGTGGTTAGTGAATTTAGTTTGAAACACCATGTATTTATTCAGATCTTTGTTTCATTGTTAATCCTCCATTTGACAGCACCTCGGATCTCTTTGCTAAACATTGCTATACAAATGTCACTTTATGCTAATTAAAGTGAAAGATTTCAGCTATTGTTTATTTATTAATTCAGCCAAGACACTTGTAAATAAGACAGAAC